>JAHNUO010000051.1:0-110675 GCA_019787685.1 Chiua virens
ACTTCGGTGTAGATGACGTCGGAAGTCACGTGACTCAGGAATCACGTGACGAGCTTAATGCACAGCCTATGACCTGAGCCTACCTGATGTGCTACAGCGGATAAGCCTGACCGGATGACCTCCGGCCCGCCGGTCCGTGATGCCGACTAGTAGTGTTCCAAATCGGGCAATTTCGGTCATGTGACTTGAGATGGTCTGAGGAGGTTAATACAAAAATCGGTTGAGGCCTACTAGAGCGACAGGTAATAGTGGTAACAACAGTGTGGGGTCTCAGGGTGTGCTACCCTGGCTGATGAGTCCTAGAGGACGAAACCCCGCACGATTTCCGTTACCCCAATTAAGCTTCCTTTTCCCACGACTGTGGTACAGCACGTGAGGAGCCGATAAAGGCGGGAAGTGCCGATAAACACGGCGTTCCGACCGAGTCGACGTGGGCAGGATACTCTAGTAAGGTCTAACCAATCAGAACGAGTCCTCGCCTCACCGGGCCTTCGGCCCGGTTCGGCTCGGCCTCCTAACCTAACCTAAACTAACTGAGCTTCTTTGTGGACTTATCAGATTGGTCAGATACCTTGTGGATGACATCTATAAAGTTAGAGTTCCTATGGGAACATTATCTGCAATCACAGGAGACAATGTACTGTTTGTATGGAACAAAGCCAAGCAACACGTGTTTGAATGCATGAAGAATTATGTTGAGATTTGTTGCAAGCATTGTCAAGTCCCATTGAACTATGGGGAAGGATCAGATCCAATCTGGTTAATGCCAGATACATGTATCAGTGAAATTGCCACCATAATTTCAGGAAAAGGAGTGGTGAACCTCAAAGATCACTGCATTTTTCAGCACAAAGCTGAATTCAATGCAGCAAAACTATGCTGTACACAAGCAGGAAATGCTCACTGGTGTTGAAGGAATGCTTCACTACTGCGATATCTTGCAGGGCATGCATTTCACTTGGCTGACAGATCACAAGGGAGTAATTCACTTGTATCAGCAGAAAAATCTAACTGGGTAACAGGCTCAGTGGATTGAAATGATCAGCAAGTTTGATTTTACAATCCAATGCATACTGGGCGTAGAGAATTTACTACCTGATGTGCTATCACGCATGTACTCAAATGACATGCCAGGAACTGTGAGATCACTGTCAGAATACACTTAGCTAGTGGAAAATGAACAGTAGGAAGACTTACAGTCATTAATCTCTATTCCACTCTTGGTAGGTGTGGAAGCTAAGGCTCATGAAGCAGCACCGAGACAGAGTGCACAAGTAAAAGCACAGGAGCTATCCACACCTGGTCTGGAATTGCAGGAAAATTGCCCAAGTGGAAGGAGTTCTAAACGGAAGAGGAAAAATGATCAGTAGATTGTTGTGAAAATGGACAAGGAATCCATCGACATACCTAGCAAGACTGTGGGACCACTGAAGGGATAGAAAATGGTTGAACCAGCCAAGACAGGACAGCCTGAGATGTTAGCCAAGTTTGCTTGGCAGACTGTTCTTCATGGACTACACGAACAAATGGTTGAGGGGGGGGGATGGAGCTACCCTTGCAGACACACCATGTTTGATCAACGCAGATCAATGGAAAGTAGGGCATCTGCACAAGTGATGAGGGGTAGGGTGAGGGGTCAAACCGGATGAGCTTGATAGATTGAAGAATATATTACAGCAGTGTGTGAATAAAATGAGCACCAGACTTTGAGGCCAAATTGTGGCAGGTGATTGTTGAAGATAATTTGATATATTGGCTGGAATAGTTGCACTGAAAGAAATTGTCAAATAGTGTTCAATTACTCACCATCAATAAGTAGTTGTGTGTCATGTAGGATGATTGATATGCATCCCATGCAACTGAATTGTTGATCACCTCCTTATCGATGCCTTCTATCCCTACTGCTTGCACTTCAAAAGGACCTCCACAGGGCCCCTCATGCCTAGAACACAGTATGTCTGGTGCTCATGCAAGTCTTTCAGGTGCAAGAACAACCCAAACAGCACTGGACAGAAACTACAAACTGGCCAAACTGCAGCATGACACCAGTGAGAAGATGAGCAGCAAGCAGCTGCCCAAGTGCATCATCAAGCAAGGGTCAGCAGACATGCTATGCCAGCTCCTGATCCAGATCCTGGTGTGTTTGAGCAGGAAATGCAAGATTTGTTCCTGATGACAATCTAGCATTGTATGAACCCTTAGATGTGTCTCCTATTCACATTGTATGGCCTTTACTGAATTCCAAGTGTATTCATTCACTTACTAGATGGATGTTTCATGAGACCATGATGACAAGTTTAGCTCTGATGATGACGATGAATTATTCCGTCGTCTTGGGTCCCATGCTGATGATGATGATCCTGGGCCTGCAGATGATGAACTGCTTTTGCATGAGCCAGCTGAGGCTGAAGAAGTAAATGAGGAGCCCATGTACTTCAATGACCTCCTTGTACCTCTTGGGCCAAATTTCGACTACTCAGACACTTAAGATGACATTGATATCCACACAAAACCACCCCCTTGCATGCAGAGTTATCCCACCATCCATAATGCATATATCTGTGCATATAGTGTTTAAAAGTCTGGTCTGGTCTGGTTTTCCATGGTCCAAATAAAGCAACCGGACCAAGACTGGTCCTAAAAAGGTCCTGGACCCTTGCAACCACAACTGGTCCGAAAAAAACTGGTCCAAAACAGTCATTTGATCAGTTGCAACTAGTTGCAACCGGTTTTGTGCGAAACCAGTCCTTTGACCCCTTTCCTGTGGGACTCAAGATTAGCCATGGTGAAATGGAAATATACTATGGACTCCTGGCTATCTACTCCCCCTTCAATCATAAGATTTGGATCACAGGATCAAGTGATATGGCCATTTCAGGGAGGCATGTCAGTCAGAGGGGGTCCCAACTCAGTTTTTGATGTAGAAATTCAAATAAAATAGCTAAAATTCTGAAAGTATTGTGGGAAGTACCTATCTATAGGGACTAAAGACTGGTCCACTTTGCAACCGATTTCAACCGGTCCTGGACCAATCTTTTATTTTTTTAAAATCAAGGCAATTGGCAACCAGACTGGTTGACAACTGGATGCAACTGCAACTGCAGTCCAGTTGCCAGTCTTTTGAGCAGTCCTAGACTGGACTTTGAAACACTAACAAGATCTTCAAGCACTATGCCAAAGTCTACTGTGATATAAATAGAATCATACTCACCTCTGGTACTAAACCAAAAGGAATATCAGATCATGATCAGGGACAAATCAATTGTCATAGTGGTAGAAATCAAAATTTAAGTAGATAATCAGTATGTCACAGAATACATTCAGCTCACCATATATGTACAAGAAACTTGCTAACCATAAAATGGTTTGGTCTCAATCCAATCTTCAAAAGAGCAGTTGGGATTTTTTGTTCTCAGTCTACTATCAATCAACAGATGAGAGTGAAGAGGAGGAGATGGGAATTGATCCTGGAACCAATAATGAACAGGAAGCTAACAAAAAAGGCTAAGCACAAGGCACCATCTCAGCTGCTCTGGATTATCCATCCTCCTGCTTATAGAGATGATGTTGTGAGTTCTTACTGTTGTTGTCATCTTGAAAAATGACTCAAAATATCATGGGGTGAGGTCAACCAAGCTACTCAACACCTTGAAAAGCTTATTGCAGCACAATCTTTGTGTCATGAGCACAAGATTGGACCTGTCTGTGAGAAAGACTTACCATTGATCAGAAATGGCAGTCCAAAGATTCCAGTGGGTGTAGTTGATGAACAATGGTTGATGTGCCACCCAGAGTTTGAGGCCTCACGCTATATTAATTTCACTGGTATGGCAGTCAACAAGCTACTCTCTCATTGAAATGATAACTTACCTTGATGGTGCAAGTGGAAAATGGGGAAAATGACATGAACATGAATGCAAATAAGGAAGTTGAGAGAAATACAGAAGAGTATGGAGATCAAGAGGAAAGGGAAGGAGAAAACAACAATGGTAGCAATGATGGACAGCTTGACAAAGGTGAAGAGTTCAACTAGCTACCTTTCAAAGGAGGTATGTGACATGATTACATAGGACTCACTGATGAAGGAACCCATGTTGCCTCAACCGGCCATATAAGTAATTCAAAAAAAATTGTATATGCTCCATCAGCTTGACTGCTCAGCCTCCATTTAGCATTCCACATTTGAGAATAATGGTCCGGCAGACATGGCTGACAATAGCTTTAACAAAACTTGGTTAGCAAACAAGGAGAAGAAAAGTAATAAGAACTTACTAAGAAAAACTGCATGCATAAACTTGATGAGTGAACTCTGTCCTGGGAACCATGCAGGAACATAGCTCATAGCTGACCAGTGCATGCCATAATTATCACTGATCATCTGTGCCATAGTGGGGAGTGCATCTCTCACTTGAACAGAGTACTTGATGTATCTCCATTGGTCCTGCAGCTCAAATGCTACAAACAGAACAAGATGAAAGTACACTAAATGAACTTACCTTCTGGCTTAAAACAGTCAGGATGTGCTAATGAAAAGTAAGGTTGTTTGTAGAGCAGACACATGAAATTTTTTGACATGTAACTGTGTAAACCACTAATCTTGTGACTGGCAGGGAGGTCTGAAACCTTCCAATCAAGATAAGGATGTGAGACAAGACGGTTATCATGGCCATGAACAGTGAACTCCATACCTATCATGCAAATTGATGAGTCATACAAGCAAACACAAACAGACACATACCTTCTTCAAGTTGGAGCATGCTGTCAATGAATGGTTGAAGATAGCTTATTTGTTCAAGTGATAGCTTATTGGGCCCAGGAATTACCATGACAAGGATCATTTCTTCAGGAAGATAGTGGATTGGGCAGGAATTGTTGTAGATGACAGCATAGAAAGCACCAGTTGAGTGAGACCCAGCTCTTCCCTTCATAGTCTGAAACCTGTGAGGATAACATGTCAGTCAAATGTCAAATTATATGTGAACTTGGAGTATGTCATACCAGTAAATATTCATTGACCAAATAAGTCTGCAGGGAAGGAAAACAAAGCTTTGATGCAGCTCTGAGATGTCCACATCTTTGATGCCCCAGGGGCCACCTTGCCAATGCTGTAAGCCAGCCTGAATGGCATGCCAACCCTAACCATCATAAATATTAGTCAATGGGGTGTCAAGATTGGGGAACAAGTCATAGCCATCTCCAGGCAAGGCTGGTATAGCCATTGGCTCATTGCCCAGATGACACCAGTGTTGAAATTGATCCCATTTTCCAGAGTGAAGGAAAATGCACTAGAGAGCTCATTCAGGAGGAACATATGGCACTATTTTGGTTGGCATGTGTTTGCTGGAACCATCAGCAAGTTGTTTCTGTGTATAGCAGAGTCCGGGGCAATCTTCAATATCACAGTCTGGGGATTGCAGGTTATTCAACTCAGAGGGGTGGTATAGCTTTCAACAGACATTACATGCAAAAAGATAGACAAGGAAGTGGTCTGTCACAAGTCTGAGATGTTTAAAAAGTGTTAGTAGTGTTTGTGCAAAGCAATCTAGGCCAGGATATGGAACATCAGGGTTTGCTGATTGGGTAAGGTGTAACAAGTGATCCTTTCTTTCAAGATCATGAGAGACTGTGATGTGGGTGGCATTGAAAAACAAGGCTGAGACATATGCACATGGTGTTTCAAAGTCCAGTCTAGGACTGCTCAAAAGACTGGCAACTGGACCAGACCGGACTGGTAGGCAACTGGACTGCAGTTGCAGTTGCATCCAGTTGTCAACCAGTCTGGTTGCCAATTGCCTTGATTTTGAAAAAATAAAAGATTGGTCCAGGACCGGTTGAAATCGGTTGCAAAGTGGACCAGTCTTTAGTCCCTATAGATAGGTACTTCCCACAATACTTTCAGAATTTTAGCTATTTTATTTGAATTTCTACATCAAAAACTGAGTTGGGACCCCCTCTGACTGACATGCCTCCCTGAAATGGCCATATCACTTGATCCTGTGATCCAAATCTTATGATTGAAGGGGGAGTAGATAGCCAGGAGTCCATAGTATATTTCCATTTCACCATGGCTAATCTTGGGTCCCATGGGAAAGGGGTCAAAGGACCAGTTTCACACAAAACCGGTTGCAACAACTGATCAAAAGACCATTTTGGACCGGTTTTTTTTGGACCAGTTGCGGTTGCAAGGGTCCAGGACCTTTCTAGGACCAGTCTTGGACTGGTTGCCTTATTTGGACTGTGGAAAACTGGACTGGACCAGACTTTTAAACACTAGTAACTTCTGGGTCTATGGTTCTAGATGAGCAATTGTGTCCATCAACCATGTAGGTACATATAGTAGTAACTGGCTTTGCATTTGAGACAGGCATGTTGATGTTGTTTGTTGTTGTGATACCAGCTTGAACAAGCACCCTGGCATCCAAATCTGAGTATATTGCAGGGTTGATGTTTGGATCAATTGTCATTGTTTCACATTGAAGCCCAGATATGAGAGGTGTCAATTCAAAGTTCCTTACTGGCACAGGTTTGGATACTCACTCTTTCTGTTGCTTGACTTTCAAGTCAGATGGAAGCTGGGGAGGGACATAGTATTGAGTGATTGTATTGGGAGAAACCAGGGCCACATCTAAGTCATCCAAGTCCATCATGGTGGTAGGCTTTTGAGCTGACAATGCACTGATTGTGGTTGCAGGGGCCTTTTTCATTGCAAAGGGATTCCTGAACCTGCTTGTTCCTGTATCTCCTGAAGCCAGAAACTGGTTCAGTTTGATCAAGGTGTCAACTGAGTCTCAGTCACTATCTTTGTGCTTGCTATTACTGGACTTGGACCCTGCAGTTTCCCCTGGGCCGTTGGCAGTGCATTTTCCAGTCATTTCTCTTTGGGGTTCTACAGGGTGCTGAGGCATGGCCAGTGTGTGGAGGAGGGGAAAAGGGTGCTGCAGCAGGAGAGCATACAGGCAGGGGGGTACTAAATTAGGTATTTTTCCTGGCCAAGAATCATCGAAGATGTGATCTGTGATATGCAGTTTTGAGGCTCCCTGTTGGAAGGAGCAGAGTGGAATGTACCTAAGATTAGTGAACAGGGGGCATAGTGTATGAAGTGAGTGTTTGGATAATGTCAGGGTGTTCTTGGAGGTATGGTGCCAGGATGACTGCATGTTTCTGTAGATACAGCATGAAGGAATTCATCAGGAAATAACAAAAATCTGATTGTTTAACATAGTTATTTAAAGCCCTCCAAAGTAGGACATGACACCCCAGCTTCCTAGCATGCCAGCATACACAATCAAAGTTTCACAGTTGCCTAAAATCCTCCAAAGCAGAGTAAAATTCCCCAAGCTCCTAGTAAGTGCAGATCTAATTCTTGCAAACATTTTAGCATAGTACCACTAATAGCTTCAAGTTGAGTGCAACAACTTTATTTAGATTTAAACTTGAGTATACAGAACTCAGATGGCACATGTGCCCGAGCCAGTGGATCAGAATGTGGCACTGTCATAGCCACACTGCCAGTGGCCCAGGCAAGCATCAAATATATATACTACATGTAGCTATCAGGATCATGATACAGGTGAAAACAGGTTTTATGCTTGGATACTTTGACAAACAAATTTGCAATGCTGTGAGGAAGTAGATAACCTGTGTGGCAACCACCTCTGCACAAGTCCTGATCTACTTGCCAGGCTCATACTTCAATTGTCCTTGCAGTCTCAAGTAGTATGGCTGTGCACCCCATGTGTGCTGTCAGGAATGTGGTGAGCAGACTGTGATAAACAAGAAGAATGTCAAGATACACATTATTGGTCATCTGGAATATGTTTGCTGTGAGGAAGGATACAGGAAGGGAAAGAGCACAGGAGGGGGTTGGGGGTGAGCAAAGTGAAGATAAATTGGAGGAACTTGAAGTGTCATGCTATGAGTGGGAAAGGCTCCAAAGCAGGTTGCATGGTGGATAAGGTGGGCAGGAAGTTGGTATAGAGATGGTACCTTAAGCTTGATGACTCCAATATGTCAGACTGTGACATGGGCAATGAGTGGGCAACAGGTAGAAGGTATGGGGGAACTTACAAGGTACATTGGGTCCTCTGTGCTTGCATTATGCTCATTTGTGATGCAAGTAGGACATAGTTTGTGTCATATACTACTCCATTCTCCATTCCTCCAGATATAACTCTGACTTCCTTAGATGATAACTCCAGGTCAATCTCCCTCAGGATGCAAGTCTGCGATCCCAGACCTTCATTATGTATATATGTTTCCTCTTTTCATTTAGTACATAAACCTGGGTCTCACTTATAAGCACAGCTCTGGCTTCCTCAGTACCTGACTGACCTCCAATTATGTAGTTTCCCAATATCTGTCTCACTCAGCATGTAGTCATTCTCCATTTCTCTGTATTACTCATCTCCTTGCTCCATGACTAATCATTCTGTTTCCTCTGAGTATATAAACCATAGTTACTTCAATTGTAACTTCAGTATAAATATTAGTTCATTTGCATGACTCACTCCAAACACTCTGAGAAAACCTTGATGGTCTTCACTCTGCTCAACTCCACTTTATGTGTTGAGTCTTACATTAACCTCCGTTCTCCACATGTCTGAAATACAGGGACAGAGTATGAGAGTATGACAAGGGTGCACCACATATGGTGAAGCCAAGTCCTGTCTGACACTACAACTCCAGAGATCCAGAGTTGGTAACCTCTAAGTCACATGGTCTCTACCAGTTTGCCATTTCTGTCTTGGGAGCCTTTTTCCAATGAATGTCAATGATGGTGTTTGGACAAGGGTTGGACACGACTAACCTTAAACTTGTCACAGGTGCTGGTGAGGGACGTGAATTGCAATAGTTCACAGAGATCAAAATCAGATCAATAAGGGTATGGCCATCATGAGCATAGGGTTGCACTGTAGAAAACAAATAATGGGTGGTGTGAGAAAGGCAAGATGATAGGTTTGTCTCAAGGGGGGTTATACTCAAAGGAATTCATGGATTAGGGTTTGTCTATGAGTCCTAGAGATTGCTGAACAATCTGGAATGAAAAGCAGTCAATGTAAAAGTATCTAGGTGGAGTCAAGGCAATAAGAGGATTCATTTGAGGGGATGAGATGTGAGGGAACAATAATATGAGGTGAAAGGAACAATATCCAGTCCACTCACACACAGGAGAGTAGACAGGTGATCTCCTGAATGCAGAAAGATAGTATTTAATGTTAGAAAATATGGTTTTATAATCCAGGGCACAACCCAGGACTGTTAAAGGCAATCTGACCCTAGGTAAGTATACAGGATTGATGTAGGGTGAGTATTTTAAGAAAGGGAAAGTCAAAATCTTATTGTTATGATCCATCTTTTCTTTCACATTTGACTTTGAGTTCACGATGCTCAGTACAATAGGTACCTCCTATGTTCAATGCGCAAGCCTTACCCTTGCTTTGGATTACTCAGCAAGGGCTTAACCCTTTGCCCTATTTACCTTACCTTTCTTTGATCTGATTATGTGACCCTGGTCCAACCCGTTCATCTGTCATTGCTTCCCTTCCTTCACTTCCTTGATCCATCAGGGATCTCCTTTATTTCCACTGTCATTCCTGATAGTTTCTGCATTTACCTTTTACACTTCCTTCCATCTGGTGCTTCTGCCCTGCATGACCCCTTTTGGCCCTTTGACAGTTCTGCTCTTCTCAGCCACCCTTTTGGACCACTGGTCTGTGCTTGATTATCGATGTATAAATACTGCACAGTGATACCTGTAATCTCTAGTCTTGATCTATGCAATCTAGCTAGTATCACTGCTCCTCCTTAAAGGCTTCACCTAAGCCACTCTCCGTTGCTGCAACCAACATCCAGCTCCTTGATCCACCCTGATTACAAGGGGCAGTCTCTGGTCCTTTGGGTATAGATTCCCAAAAGGACACTCTCAGCAATGCCTGAGTTCTAACTCGTCTCACTGGTAGCAATACGCTGACCAGTAACCCTCCTTGAACTCTTTAGCACACCATGCACCAAGTGGTGATTGTTCAAGTTATTGCAGCTGCTTGGTACTTAGCACTTTTGTGTCTATGCTAGGCCCTACCTGGGACTATTGTAATACTTATAGGTAACGAAAGAAAAGAAGGATATCATGATAGGAACAATCTCAATATTATAAGGCCAAATCGAATAGGACAAGTTAAACCAGATAAAGCGGAATATGTACAATGAAACTGGATTGGATCACATTGACTCAGATTGGACTCAGATTGGTTCGGAAGATCTGTAAACACTAGAAATAAAACCAGATTGGTATGAAGTCGATAGCAGATAGGATGAGATGTGATAGGATATGATGGGGAGTGGAAAAAAGGTAGGCTGCAACCATAAGGAGTTCTTAACTCCTACAGCACGCAGTGATGCAGCACTCACTTCAAGTTGGATTCCAAATTGGTGATGATCGGTTTGACAGTTTTTATGTCAAAGCACCCTTTCTACTAATAGTATATGTACCACACCTTCTGAGACATGCATAATTAGGTATACTCCTCATCCTGCAGCAAACTGGGGACAGCATGTTTCTACAGAGTATTATCCATCAAGGATTCAGGCAAGAGCATGTTTCTGGGTCTGTAGGATGCAGTGACTTAGATGGGCTGTGACTGTCAGGTCCAATACTGCCGAGGATCAGATATCATGATGTTCAGCCCATGCATAAGTTCTATGAGCACAAACTTTGGCACCAATCTATCAGGAATAGGTAGTATATACATTGTTCTTATATGAGCAGCAGGTACAGCCCAGTACAGCCAACTAAATTCATCCCTCATCTGTTCCTGTTCTAGGGCAGTGACATATGAAGGAGAGCACATAGTGTTGTACTGTTGCAAGTTCCATGGAAACCATGTTTTGTGTTGCCAGTGTGCTGCTGTGCCCTGTGATCCAATGCTGTGCTTGCACTTTGTAACAAGGCTGGTCTCAAGGTAGGCTTGAGGTAGGTGTGTTAGATTGCAGTGTAGACAGTGCACCTTCTGCATTGTACTTGAAACAATTCATCTTCAAGTCTGGTACCTCTTTCAGATTGTAGTCAAATGAGTGTCAATGGAAATGGGACTGTAAATGTGTGATGGACAGTACCTTTCAAAACCAGACTTGATCAGGGTATGCTTTGTCAGTGTCCATGTATGATGAGACATCATGGGAGCTGCAAGAATCGATGAGGTCTTGCAAATATTCTGAGCTGATTTCCATGGATTCTCAAGATTCTTTCAGTGCTGTCTGAGTCCTTTGAGCCATTTTGTTTTCTCGGTAACATCTTGGATGGTGGTCACTTGGATTGGTCTAGTTTGCACAATGCTGTGGGCCTGGGTAGAGTTGGAATGTAATGAGGAGTAGTAAGTGAGAGTAGTGTTTTAAAGTCTGATCTGGTCCAGTTTTCCATGGTCCAAATAAGGCCACCAGACCAAGACCAGTCCTAGAAAGGTCCTGGACCCTTGCAACCACAACTGGACTGAAAACAACCAGGCCAAAATGGTCTTTTGATCAGTTGCAACCAGTTGCAACTGGTTTTGTGCACAACTGGTCTTTTGACCCCTTTTCCATGGAATTCATGATTGGTCATGGTGAAATGAAATATACTATGGAACCCTGGATACCTACTGACCCTTGGAACACAAGATCTGGATCACAGGATCAAAAGATATGGCCATTTCCGAGTGGCATGTCTGTCAGAGGGGGTCTCAACTTGGTTTGTGCTGTAGAAATTCAAATAAAATAGCTAAATTTCTGAGAATATTGTGGGAGGTATCCATGGATAGGAGCTAAAGACTGGTCTACTAAAGGACCAGTTGCGACCAGTGTTTGACTGGTCTTTATTTTTTCAAAATCAAGGCAACTAGCAACTGGACTGGCCAGCAACTGGATGCAACTGCAACTACAGTCCATTTGCCTACCAGTCTGTTCCAGTCCATTTGCCAGTCTTTTGAGAAATCCTAGACTAATTCAAGAGGAAAGTCACCATCAGGTAAAGTGAGGTATGCCAAGCAAGCAAACACTGACCTGATAATTGACTGTAGAATATATGATAAATCTCTCTCATGCTCTGATGCACTGCCCCCATCAGGACATACATTTTTGACACATTGAATATTGACAGATCTGGGCCAATCAACTAGTTCATTAGATGCACTTGAACAATGTGGCCACCACCTAACTTGAAGTCTTTGTGAGTTCTGTTACTTTTACCTATACACTCATCATGCTGCACTGTCCAAGCTGTAGGAAAGGTGGTTTTAAGAACCAACATGCTGTCACAGTGCACATGAGTCAACCTTCATCTGGGTGCAACACTTGGGTTAACAATCTCATACAGTTGCATGACTCTCTTACCCTTTCTAGTTTAGCCAGTTACACTTGCAGTTACACAACCTCCGACTCTGAATCAAGTGTTGCTTCTATGGATGTTGATCAGGAATTTGATGACCTCAATTCTTTTTTGGATACTACCAAATTCAACACTCACAAATACATTCATGGATAAGTTTGACAGGGACAAGTTCAATGAGGCTTGGAAATCAATCCTCTACTATCTGTTTGCCTCCCACAATGAGTGGGAACTCTCCCTGTGGCTACTCCACTCAGGAATCAGTATGAAGATAATTAACTCCTTCCTGACTCTGCCCATTGTACATCACTTATATTCACTATACTAAGAGCAACTGGGCCTGACTGATTGATTTGGAGGTAAAATCACTTGATTTTTCTTTCCATACTGCAAGGGACCTTCATGGATGTGCAGAGCTACTCCCTAGCAGGCCATGTTGGCATGTGATGCAGATTACTTTCTCACACCCTATGAAACACCCAGTGTTCCTTTAGTGGTGTGATCCTTTGGACTGCATCACATGGCTCTTCAACCATCCATCATTCTGAGATCAGCTTGATCTTATTTCCCAGATGTTATACATGTCATCCAACAAACTTGACAGAGTGTACACTGAATGGATGACTGGGGAGGATGCTTGGCAAATGCAGGTAAGTAATCCCATTGTTAATAATCTCCTTCCAAGTCTGATACTGTGTAGTTGCAGCTTTCAGAAGGCATGACCCTGATTAGAATGATACTCTTATTGGATAAAATGAACATCATGAATATCTGTGGTGGTGGGGTTGCCCACCTGCTTTTTATCAGCTTGGCAAACATCAAGATGTCAACATGCCTCAAGATTTCATCTAAATCATTCATGCTCACTGCCCTACTTCCTGCTCCAAAATTCATTCACTCAAACATGCACATGCAGGGTGTCTTAGAAGATTGTCTTATCCACAATTGTCTCAATATCATTCTCAAACCCCTTAAAAAAGCCATGGAACTTGGTGTCATGCTGTCAGATCCTGAAGGGATCATATAGTATTACTTTACTCCAATTGCAGGTTATATCATTGATACCCCAAAGGCTACCATGATCACTTGTGTTGGAGGAAATACTTCACTGGTGACTATGGCAATGTACAAAGAGTTTGGGGATTCATTCCAACACAAATTGTGGACTGTGTGTATCACATTGGGCAAACTTGAGGTTGCCAAATCCAAGGCAGATCCTGCCAACCTAGTGGCCTTTTGCTGGGAAGCACAGCATTATCATCTCAATGGGGTAAGTAAGCTGTTTTGGTGAAACTACCCCCTTTCATATCCCAGTGCCTTCATCAGCCCTGAGCTACTTCACTATCTGCACAAGGAATTTTGGGACCATGGCTTACAATGGTGTCTGAACATCATTGGTGAAATGGAAATTAACTTCTGATTCTCCCTTCTGTAGCCCACTGTGGGATCCCATCACTTCAAGGGAGGAATCTCAAAACTGAAGCAAGTGACTGGTTGTGTCCACCATGATGTGCAATGCTATATTATGGGGGTCATTACTAAGTGCAGGCCTACCATATCACCATGCTAACATCCACCTAATTTCTGCTGCCCTCACTGATTTTTATTCTCACAAGCATGCCATACTTGACCATGGTGGATGATGCAGCAAAGGGAACAAAGTTATTGATAATTGGTACATCCCAAAATTGGAGCTGATACAAAGTATTATATCAAGTATCAAACATGTTGGGACCACTATCCAGTGAACTGCAGATACTACCAAACATGCTCACATATTGGAAATCAAGACTACTGTGGGATTGACCAACAACAACAATTACAATCCACAAATCTGTTGTTATCTTGATCATGCAGAAAAGTGCAGAGCATTCAAGTTCACTACATCATTACATGAGCAGGAGATCACCTCAGATGAAGATATGCAAGCTTTACTAGACAATGGAACATCAGAAGACAGAGAATCTCATGACCATGATAAAGATAACACCATTCAAATACCCCAACCAATGGGTCTTGCACATCCAAGCATGGATTATTTTGCCATTTTGGCACTGTAGGGAATAGGTATTCCCTGTGCTTGCATAGCACTTTTCCATACCCTGCTGTCTCCTGATCCCAATTCTAATCTGTCTGCTTTAGGGAATAGGTATTCCCTGTGCTTGCATAGCACTGTTCCATACCCTGTCATCTCCTGATCCTGATCTGTCTGCTTGCCCAGACTCATTAATATCACTCATCTGCATGCTCATACTCACCTAGAGCTACGTTTTTCACATTTATTTTATGCTGTTTTATTTTATTTTGTTATGTTTCACTTTATCCATACTTAGCACTCACAACTCTTGCAGGGTTAGTGAGTCTGGTTCCGAGATTTTTAGTCTAATCATACTTACTGAGGACAAGTCTGAGGGTATTCCTGAGGACTATAAAACACACTATGTTGACAAACTACCGTAGCTTTCACCTGTGTGCATCTGTCTCACATCATTTTCAGTTGATATTCATTTTCTCTCATTTTCCTCATGTTTTCTCAATCCAGATCTAGACTGCTGTGACTGCTTTTCATCTATTTTAATCCAGATTTGCCTCAGATTCATTTTGGACCACTAAAAACCCCATTTCTCATCATTCACCAACTCAGTGTAGTCCCTGGGTCCAACAGAATCACATTCCTTCACCCCCTTTCATTCTATTTCAATCCACCTGAGTATTGAAACAACCTGGAACAAAACTAGACTTGTTAAAGTAGTTGGTTGAGTGAAGAGCGGATTCAGTCCAGTGAGAGGTGAAAACTCCAAGAAAACTTTGTTAAAGTCCTCTGGCTTCAATTCATGGGGTTTATATACTACATGGATGTTGGAGTTCTAATCTGAGTATGAACTATGTAGATAAGCATATTGTATCCTATTGGATGAAAAGGTGTGAATAGATATGAGTCATAGATAAGAGCATAGCCTTGCACTGCCATGATGAGTCAGTGATAAGGAAAATGAATAGATAGAAGTGTAAGTGTATGATATTGTGGCAGCCAATAGGATATGATCCCTTGGACAGCCTTGACATGAGGCATTATTCTTAGAAAAGATTGAAAGTGTAATCTGTTAAGGGATGAAATGTTGGAATCATAACAAGTATTGCACTTCAGCTGATATTAATTATCTTTAACTGGAGCCCACTGTGAGGGACTTCCAGAAGTTGGTACAGACAACAACAACCCATCCACTCATTATTCACCTCACTCACAACACAGCTTCGCTCTACTTCTCAGAAATTTTTTGCCTCAGTTAACATCTCCTTGCATAGCATTGCCATCCCTATTGAACCTTGCACCACTACCCTTCTGCTGTTGCAGAACTCTAAGTGATGTGAGACAAGTCAGATGACACACCTATCATGGTGCATGACAACTTGCACCACCATCTGAGTCGTTACTATGCCTATACTTGGATATCTCCTACAGCTGCCCTTTTGGACTGCCTCTAGTGCCCCACATTTTGATGCAACCATTCCATCACAGCTACCTTCCTTTTTAAAACACGTCAATTAGTTAGCTACAAGCATCAGACTCACAGACACACAGAAAATTAATACAGCAATCTGGTATGCCTACCCAGAAGACACCAAGCTATGGCAGACATCACAGCAAGTACTTGCAGCACAGCCAGATTGGTTAGCATTCATGGTGGATGTCCAACACTGGTACTTGTCATATGATGATGACTACCCATTTTACATTCCAGAACCAGCCATCAACATTACTGCCAACCCCATCCTTGCCTTAGTATTCACCATGTTAAATTTAGCAGACCACACATTGCAGAATGACCCCAATCAGGTCTATTTGGGAGCAGTAGCATGTGATTCTGAGCAATCCAGTAATGTCTCAGTCAAACCTATCTGTGCTGATCCTTTACCTCTCACAGCTGTTAAATTTGTGGCATCATGTGCCAAAACCCAGGAGCAAGATGAACCAGATTGCCCCAACACATCTCATCCACTTTCACTTCCCTCATCTGAGTCCTTCTCAGACAAGTCATCACTTGACTCACACACACCATTTTGGTCATCAATGCTAGTATCCACACCCCCAATCCAAACTGCCTCAAGTTTGCCATGTCTTGTCATACCAGCACTCACACAAATTTAGCTGAATTCAATACCAATAATACAACAATCCAAACCACCCTCACATGCTTGTTCTCCTCAAGCACAATCTCTCTGCCACCTGACATACTTGTCCATACATCAATCTGGATGTTCTTGGGTTCATCACCACGACCCATCCAACTGCCTTTACTCTTTTTGGATACATCACAACCTGACTCATCCACCCCATTACTCTCACCATTGACCACACCTGCCATGTCACCATCTCTGCATGCTGCATTGCCACTCATCCATGTGTCACATTTCATACCACTGCACAATATGATGCCAGCACCAATCTCACCTATCCAGCTGCCCTCTCACTCACCTGGCTTAGCATGACCACCTTGTTCACCATACTCGCCTCCAGACAACATGATCATTTCATTATGACCAGATTCACCATTGTCACCATCCGTTTGTGATAACAGCACACCATTGCTGAAAACATCTATCTGGATAGCTTGGATCACACTGGATCCACTACCACACATGTCATGGCCATACCCACTGCCCTCATTCAAGCTGCCATTGCCACATTTACAGCCACATTGGATGTGCACTTAGTGCTGTGCCAGCCTGGCCTCAAGCTGCCAAGCCGGCTAAGCTGAGCCCCAAAAAGCCAGGCCAGGCTGGGTCATTTCAAGGGGCTTGCAGGGGCTCAAGGCCTGGCCTGGGGATTCATGAAGCCTAGGTCAAGCTGGGCCGAGCCCACATTGTCGCATCATCTATGTGTTGTGTTCATTCCCCCCCTCTCTCCCCTTTCACCTGCACATTAGCTTGTACCACCACCTGGATATGATGATAATGACAACAACGAACAAGACATATGTAAACACAACATGTGAACAACACAACACATTGTTGCATCATCCATGTGCCATGTTTGCCCCCCCTCTCTCTCTCTCTCCCCTTCCACCCACAGGTCAACTCATACTGCCACCTGGATGTGATTTCAGCGATGAACAGACATCAACACGACGTGATGACGATGCAACACATTGTCACATTGTCCATGTGTTGTGTTTGCTCCCCCCCTTCTCTCTCTTTCATCCACATGAGTAAGCCCCAGCTTAGGCCCAAGCCCCAGCTTTCAGGCTGGGCTAGGCCCCCATCAGGGGCTTTTGAGGGCTTGGGGCTTAGCCTGCAATTTTATAGGGCCTAAGCCCCCCTAAGCCAGGCCCAAGCTGGGGCTTTCAGGCCAAGCCAGGCTGGCACAGCACTATGTGCACTACACCAGCTCAATCTGTTTGGGACCAGATATCAATACCATGCTACATACCCTTCAGTGCATTTCCCACCTATCATGAAGTGCATACATCACAGGTGTGTTTGCTGCATGGGTCCTCCTCATTGCAGCCACTCTTGTTGTCCTCATCCTTCTTCAACAAACCACCATCTCTGCATTTATGACCATATCTGCCAGTGAGGATTCATACCTTGCTGGGTTAATCAATTTCTGGCTAGTTGTTGAAGGTACACACACTCTTCTGTGCAATTCCTATGCACCATGAAGTGTGCACATTGCAGACACCTTTGCACTGGTCCCGGGCCTCATTGCAGCCACTCTCGTTGCCCTCATCCTTCTTCAGCAAACCACCCTCACTACTATCAACCTCATCCCTCATTTCCACAACCATGCTACCACCTATTTTGTCCAGACCACTGTCCCTGTATTTATAGCGATATCTGAGGATCTGTACCTTGCCAGTTCAATCGGTGCTGAGCCAGTTATTGAAACTATGCATGCCCTTTGCCACTTTCCCAATCTGTTTCCCTCTCTCTTGATTTTATACTAATGTGTGCATGTTTTTGTTTCAGTTTATATCTCAGCTGTCTTTGCCCACATTGGGTTTATTCAATGAGCTGGCCAACACTGTTTGGTCATGTTTTCCATTCAATCCGGCAATCTGATTGTTTCTTTTTTGACTATCATTGAGATGCCCTCACCCTTTCTCCACAGCATTATCCAGATGACTGGGAGGTCATGAGACATTGTTACAACTTTTCTCTTTTGCCTTGTCGACTCCATTTCCCAATGGACTCTTACCTAGCTCTTCCGCTCTATGACCCACTCCCCGTACTTGCAGAGATCATATCGCTCCATAGCATGGTAGCTTCTTGGTTCCTTGATCAGTCGTTGTTGCATGACTCCCTCTTCTCACAAAGTGTCCCCACTTCACCTTTGTTCCCTTTACTTAGTTCTTCCCTTCGTTGGAACACCCCTTTATATCAAACATATATAACTCACAGCGATACTCCCTCTCTACCACTGTACTTCTGTAGTACACGCAATCTAGCAAGTATCACTGCTCCTCTTTGGGCTCTAAGCCAACCTCGTCGCTGCGACCAACGTCCAGCATCTTGGTCCACCCCGATCACAAGGGGAAGTCTCGGTCCTTCGGGTATAGATTCCCAACAGGACGCTCTTAGGCAACGTCCTAAGTTCTAACTCGTCTCACTGGTAGCAACTCGCTGACCAGTAACCCTCCTTGAACTCTACAGCGCGCCACATTACCAAGTGGTGGTTGTTTGAGTTATCGCAGCCGCTTGGTACTTAGCGCCTTTGCATCTACGCTAGGCCCTACCCGGGACTACCGTAACAGACATGGCCTACCCAGGAGAGGGGTCTATATGACCACCTTGGTTTCTATGCACATATTTTTGCATTTTCATGATTTCAGGCTCATGCATTGTTCAGTATTCAAACTTAGCATGTGTGTACATTATGTGACCAACTGAAGACAGTTGGCATCCAAGTTCCCCTCAGGTATAGGAGTTAGATGCTCCTTACAGTTGCAGGATACCTTTTCCTACTCTCCATCATATCCTATTACCTCCCATCTCATCTGCTATCAACTTCATGCCAATCCAATTTTATTTCTAGCATTTACAGATCATGCAAACCCAATCCAAGTCCAATCCAAGTCAGCATGATCCAATCCAGTTTCATTGTATGTATTCTGCCTCATCTGATTTCACTTGTTCTATTCAATTAGGCCTTATTAAGGTCATTCCTATCACAATATCTTCCTTTCATTTCGTTATCTACAAAGTTTGACATTCCTCTTCTTAAATACTCACCCTATGTACATCAATCCCATATACTTACCTAGGGTCAAATTGCCTTTAACAGTCCTGGGTTGTGCCCAGGACTATAAAACCATGTTTTATAACATTAAATATCATCTTTCTGCATTCAGGAGATTACCTGTCTACTCTCCCATGTGTGAGTGGGCTGGATATCCTTTCTTTTGCCTTGACCTATTGTTCCTTCACATCTCATCTACTTAAAATCAATCCTCTCATCACCTCGACTCCACCCAGATACTTTCCATTGACTGCTTTTCATTCCAGATTGTTCAGCAACTTCTAGGACTTATAGACAAACCAATATCCTTCAATCCTTTCGAGTATAACCCCCCTTGGGACAAACCTATCGCCCCACCTTTCTTCTCATCACCTATTATTAGTTTTCTACAATGTGCAAAACCCTACATGACAGACACACAGAAAAGCCATGCATCACACCATCACTATCACTATCCAATCCTGTCATTCACAAATCATCATCACTGTGCTGCTAGCACCAGTCATCATTGTTGTCCCTGTCATTTTTGGGTCATCGTCACAGTGGAGCCACCATTACTCTTGTTGGGGTTTTTATCATCTCTGGCACTCCTTCATATCCAATTGTCACAATGTCACTATCATCACTCTCATTGCCATCATCATCTCTGTCATCATATCTGACCCCCTTGTTGTATCTGAAGTCCATCTGCTGCCATCCACAACTGTCATGGTGAACCACTAATTGCATTGAGTGTTCTAAAGTCTGGTATGGTCCTGTTTTCCACAGTCCAAATAAGGCAACCAGTCCACGACCAGTCCTAGAGAGGTCCTGGGCCTTTGCAACCGCAACTGGACCAAAAAACACCAGTCCAAAATGGTCTTTTGACCCCTATCCCATGGAAACTATGACTTATCATGGTGCAATAAAATATAGTATGGATTCCTGGCTACCTACTGACCCTTGGACTATATGATTTGGATCACAGGATCAAACAATATGGCCATTTCTGGGTGGCATGTCAGTCAGAGGGGGTCTTCACTCAGTTTTTGTTGTAGAAATTCAAATAAAATACCTAAAATTCTGAAACTATTGTAGGAAGTACCCATGGATAGGAGCTAAAGACTGCTCCACTAAAGGACTGGTTGTGACCGGTCTTTGACCAATCTTTTATTTTTTCAAAATCAAGGCATCTAGCAACTGGACTGGTCAGCAACTGGAGGCAACCACAACTGCAGTCCAGTTGCCTACTAGTACAGTCCAGTCTAGTTGCCAGTCTTTTGAGCAGTCCTAGACTGGACTTCAAGTCACTAATTGCATCCCCACACACATCAGGCTGACTGGGGACAGTCAGCATCTAAAGTCCCCATTGTTGTAAATCTGAGATTTGAGTCAACTCATATGGACTCAATACAGTAGATTACATAAGCAGACCTTACATTGGTCATTAGCTACTGTATTTACTATAGTGACTGCAGTATAATTTTCTACAGGTTATGAGCCCTCCTAGCACCTGTTAGCTCACTCACCTGATCTGAAAATACCAAATGGACTTTTTCAACACCATCGAGCTCTCCCCAGATGGAAGTAATTGGTTGGATGGACTGTGAGAATACCTTGATGGATTCGTCCCAACCTCAAATAGACAGCTCACCACAACAGTGAAATTCATTTTAGTTTCAGGAATCCCAGATTCTATTCTTGGAGGTATGCTACACCTCCAGACGGCACACAATATCTACAGCTACTTAATAAATTGATTTGGAAGTCCAACAATACTCTACAACAAAGCATGCACAGCCACAGAACCTGTGAACAAGTGTGACAAGTCGAAATGGAGTTAGAAACTCCTAAAAGGGAGAACAGTGAAACCAAGAGAGCTGAGAGTGTTGCAAGCCCAGATACAGACTCAGATATCAATGGGGAGGTTGATGAGATGTGTACAGGTACAGAGGACGAGGTGGAGACCACCAAAAAGTCACAAATGATGTTGATTGAGGGAGAGAGTATGAGCACAATAATACACAAACAATCGATAGCCACTGATGACGAAAACAAGCAATACAACAAAACAGTCAATAAGGACTTACCTGAAGGTCCTTGATAGCCGACTCCACCAATCTGCAGTCCACTAGGAGGACAGAGCAATAAAACAACAGTACAACAACACACAATTGTCAAGCACATAAAATAAGTTGGCTGACAAGTCATTTATACTAGGTAATATGGCACCTGATGAACATCATCAGTACATGCTGAACAACTCACCTGAACCGCTGAAACCACCTGACGATGTCACACAACAAGAGCATGAACCCCCAAGTGTTCAGCTTGAGGGGGAGCAGGATGGACCTGCAAGCTGAGATGTTGAGGGTCTTAGCGATGAGACAGGTGCATCAGCAGTATCCATAGGCAACTTGGAAGCTAAGAAGCAACCAAAGAAGCCATAGAATGCATCAGAATGGGAGTGCAAATGCACAGAGCCAAGCAGGAGAGAGAATTTACCTGAGAGAGCTCCAAGCGGCAATGCATGCATCACAGGTGACGTGGTTGCACCAGACAGTCCCAGGGACTTCCAAGATCACCTTGAAGTTGCAATGAGTCAATCCGGTGGACATCTGAAAGTGCGATATTGAGATAGAGAGATAGGAGAAGGAGGAGGTGAGTAGACCAGTTCAGACAAAACAAATGACCTGGACAACAAATCAGCTATATCAGCAGGCTTCCCAACTCACCTGGAATGTTCCCAAAGTGACAGAACAGAGCACTTCATCAAAATGAAGGTGCTATGTTGAAGAAACTCGCCAGGAGGCCAGATAGGCCAGAAGATTGAATGTCAAGATGACGAAGGTAATTGGGACCCCAGATCGTTAGAGACAATGCCCCTAGAGCACCCTAGAATGTGCCACAAGCAACAAGAGCAAGCACTTCATCAAAACAAAGGCCCAACATCAAAATAGAGGTTCAGAAGGGCAGAAAAAGGTCCAATCGACTGTGGGAGATGTCAAAGGCAAAGCACAGCATCGAAATGCACCATTTCTTACCCCCTCTGCACCTTTGTTGTAGCTTCAATGGCAATTAGCCTCTCCTATGTTCTGTCTTTGTGAAAGATCAGTGTTAATGAGGCCACAGAGTGGTTTAGGCTGCCCAATCTTCAAGCTGCTATAGCTGACTTCCTACAGTGTGAGGCACTCCACAGTGATGACTTTGTGCACCTGGTTGGTAGGCAGCAACATGGATCAATGCATTTGGACCTACCATTCACAGAGCTACAAGTGTGGTACAAAGTGTGGCTCCATAATAGTGCCATCCATGGTAACACTGACGAGGCATTTCACCCGAGTCGTTGCCTCGCAAGGTTATTTTTTTGGGTTTGTAAAGTTTGAGTAGGTAGTGGATTGTCTGAGTCAAGGTAAATTATGAGCAAGGTTTTGATTTACTTGAGTATTCAAGTATGTACAAAATTCAAATGTAGACTCATGTAGTTCAATTTATGATTGGCAGCGAAATAAACATACCAGAGTGAAATCAGGATGGGTCAAGGGAAGTGGGGTAACTGGGACATGTCACAGCAGTCTCAGGTTGATGTAAAGGTGGGAATATGACCTAAATAGAGCAAGTGGAGTGGGCACAAAGGGGCAAATCAACTGGTCGCGAAATGAATGTACCGCATTGAAATTGAGACACAAAGGGGGTAGAGGCAAGAGGAGTGACTGGGACATGTTGGGGCTGTTTGATGTTGATATAGAGGTGGGAATGGTGGTTAAATAGACCAAATGGAGTGAGTATGAATCAATGAATTGATTGACAGCAACACAAACATACCAAAATGAAATTAAGATCTAGGGAGGATCGAGGCAACTGGGGAGACTGGGATGGATCGGGGCCATTTTGGGTCAAAGTAAAAGCAGGACTGGTACTTAAATGGACCCAATGGAGTGAATACAAAGTGGCAAATCATTGAGTAGTGAAACAAACATACCACAGTGAATTTGAGGTCCAAGGGGGGTTGAGGCAAGTGGGGCAGCTTGGCACAGGTTGAGGCTGTTTTGCGCAGATGTAAGGGTGAGGATAGCACCCACATACACTCAATGGAATGAGTACTGAGCACTGAAATGATTGGGGGCGGAACGAACGTATCACAGTGAATTTGAGATCCAAGGGGAGTCAAGGCATGTAGGGTAACCGGGGCATCCTGGGGCCGTTTTGGGTCTACATAAAGGTGTGAATGGCACCTAAATAGATGTAGTAAAGTGTTCCCCAAGCGGCGAATCAACCAGTTGTGAAACGAACATACTAGATTGATATTTCAGTCCAAGGGAGAAGGGAAGGCAAGGGGAGCAACTGGGACATGTCGGGGGTGTTTTGGGTCGACATAAAGGCAGTAATGGCACCTAAGTAGACTCAGTAGAGTGGTCCCCAAGCGGGAAATCAATTGGTCACAAAATGAATGTACCACATTGAAATTAAGATCCAAGGGGGGAGGGGAGGCAAGAGGAGCAGCTGGGACTTGTCGAGGCCATTTTAAGTCAATGTAAAGGTAGGAATGGTGGCTAAATAGATTAAATGTAGTGAATACAAAGCGACGAATTGATCGATGGCAAAATGAACATACCAGAGCAAAAATAAGATCTAGGGAGGGTCGAGGCAAGTGGGGTGATCAGAATGCGTCGGGGCTGTTTCAGGTGGATGTAAAGGTGGGAATGGGACCTAAATATACTCAATGGAGTGAGTACCAAGTGGTGAAACGATCGGTGGTGACACGAATGCACCACACTGAATTTGAGGTCCAGGGGGACCAAGGCAAGTGGGGTAACCGGGATGTGTTGGGGTGATTAGACCTTCTGGTGGGATAAGGGAATCCATGAGGTGATGGAGTGTACCATGAATATGAAAGGATAAAGGACCAGAACCTTGGATGGCTTGGTTGTTGACATCCACACCCACAGAAGTAAAAGCCAAAGTATTGTTATATTGGTGTATCTTTCTCTTAAACTCTCTATTATCCTGAGGGTCATCAAAGAGCTGCTGAAGGACATGTGGCCATTGTTGAACAGGGGGAAGATTGACCTGGCCTTGAAGACAGCAGATGCCAAAGCGAGGATTATGAATGCCAAAGTTTGTAAGCTTTTCTGAGATGAAGTGAAGAGCATGGCAATTTGGACATTGAATGTTCATGGGACCCAAAGAATGGATTTGGACAGGCTCAGTATATGGTCTTCCACCAGGAGGGACAGGATAGAGTGGTTGAGGATCAATAGAATCATGAGAGCTGCTAGAGCCAGAGTCATCAGGATCAGGATTGGGTGATTGAGGGACATCTTCAGATGGATCAGAATTGTGAGGATTGGGTGGTGGTGGTGGTGGTGGTGGTAGTGGTGGTGGTGGTGACAGTGGTGAGCCAGGACTACTTGGAGGTGACATAGGAGGGCCTGGAGCTGAATTAGATCTATAGAGTCAAAGATCAGAAACATATTGATCAATATAGTCAATTAAGACATGCCTTTGTCTTTGCTGGTCCTGCTCATATTGTTCTGCAGACCTTTGACTATGTTCACTCAAAGCCTCTGAGAGAAGCCTTTGTGACAGCTGCCTAACTTGATCCATGTGTATCTCCTCCTGAGTTTGTCTTTCATGGATCTCCTGATGTAGGTTCTACTGTTGTACCTCTGAACGGTAGTGATGCTCTAACTTATGATGCTGCTGTTCCTGCTCCTGTTGTTGTTGCTGTGCTCTCAAAGCATACAGATGCTGCTGTTCCTGCTCTTGCCATTGTTGCTGTACTCTGAGAGCATGCAGACACTCCTGCTCCTGCTCCTGCCACTGTTGTTGTGCTCTGAGAGCATGTAGACGCTCCAGTTCCAGCTCCTGCCACTGTTGCTGTGCTTTGAGAGCATACAGACGCTGTTGTTCCTGCACCTCCCATTGCTGTTGTTGTTGTTGTCAATCAGTAGCATCTTGAAAGTTGATGGTATGCTGATACATTTGATAATCTGGCATGGAATGAACTAAGGAAATAGGAACAGCAGGAGCAAGAACTAAAGATCCAGGTATAGGGGGAGGTGCCTGAGGAACAGGAACGTTGTTGACATGGCGCTGTCTATGCTAGTGACATTGCTCATGATCATGATTGAAACCAGCCAGCAATTGAGCAGTATAATCAACACGCTTAGGAGGGTTTGGATAGCCCATAGGTGGTCCTGCTGGAACATAAGGCTGATGACGGGCTGGTGGAGAGCCCAGAATACACTGATCATGCTCAGATTGGCAAGCAACATTCTGAGCACGCTGAGGAGAAGTAGGGGGGATGGCCTACATCAAAACATTAGAGTCAGCCATAGTGACAGTGATCACAGAATCAAACATACATGATATTCTGAAAACAAACAAAGAGGAGTGATAAAAGAGAAACCAAAGAGGTCTTGCTGTCTTCTTCATCAGGTCTTCAGTCAACAGCCACTCTATCTGAACGATACCCTTGCTTACACAAAACTACTCTTTAACGCAGAGTATTACGATGTGACGTCACAGGTAAATCACACAAACCTGGGGACCAGACATATCATCTATCCCTAAATGTAGTGGCTTAATGTCCCACTAAACCGCCCCTTGTGCACTATGGGGAACAGCAATGTTATCCTTATTTATGATGGCGGACGACCATATGTGCAGATGTAGCTATAGAGTGTCTTTCTCTGGTTATCACGTCACCAACAGGCTGTAGTGCTAGTGCCAATCTCCTTAACCCTAGAGTCCGGGTATAAATGATCACTATATTCAAAATGATAAGATGATATTCATCATGAGTTAATTCAATCATCACTTGAAACACTCACCAAAGGCAAAAAAATGCTATCAGACACAAAGGATCAGCAAGGGCAAGGCTTGCCAAGCGAGATCTGTGTCAGAAAAATGAAAATGCAATGACATGAGACACTCACCAGAAGCACAGATGTGTCTGGGGACATGAATGGAGAAAATCCAGGCCAAAATGGCCTTGTCAGTGAAGATCTACACTGATAAGATCACAATTCAAAGGGTTTATGGGTGGAAACTCACCTTTGTTGGGTATCCTGGGCAATTGCAGGGAAGAGCTATTTTTTGGTGATTTTTTGGTGATTTTTAGAGAATTATTGGTGGAGATATGGAGGAGGGGCACTCCAAAGTGCTGATGATGGTTCGAGTCAAAGAGGTGATGGCCAAAAAAGGCAAGCACATGGGATTTAGTAGCTGAATCGACCGACACAACTGAAGCGCACAGCCGAGCGAGGAGCGAGAGAGCTGAAATAGGCGTCGGGTAAGATTCTCCCACACCCCGTTCTCTGTTAAACTTATTGATATGGTACCTACTCAAACCTATTCTGTTTACTGCCCAGCCCCGGCTGGGCCTTTGGACACTATGATGCCATAATCTTCAACACTGACACTGACTCCCAATGGCCCAAAAGCAGCTTAGAAGGTATGTATATTATATGATGTTTCCAGCAAGAGTTCATAGTCTGATCTGGTCTCATAGGTCACATGATTTGTCAGCTTCATCTTGTCATGTGGCCCCTCAGTAAGATGGGGACAAAGTGGTCATAGAATGACCATTTCCTTGTCTATATACAGTGTTTTGACATCATAGCTAAAGATACGACTCAACTACATGTCCTCAAATGTGCTAAATGTGCCACTGGCCAAATGCATGCATTTTCACACCTGATCCCTCATTTTGGACAGACTGCAGACACAAGACTAATGACTTCTAACTCCCTTTAGCATTCCAGAGTTCTATTTAAACAAGTACTTCAATAAAAATACATACTGTGCCCAACTTATGTAATTGATTATCACAATTTCATGATTGATTGTACTACATATTTAATTATTGAGTTGTTTTCTCAGTAATACCCTGCACCCTCAACCTTAAGTTTGATGAGATACCCCCTGCTTGACATTGCCAAGTTGGTCAGTCTGTGTGAATACACCCACTCAAGGCTTGGGGGGCAGGAAGTTGGCGACATACACAGTTGGTAGTATTGAAGGTAGACCATGTACATGAATACGAGTGCTGCTATTAGAGAGAATGATGAAATAAAGGTTCACAGTTTGCTAGGTATGGTAAACAGTCGGGAGAAAAACCTATAGGGCTTTCAGCCAGAGGCAGGCCGTGGTATACCAGGGGTGCTAGCAATGTCTTGCTAAAATATGTAACACTCACAGACCATGACATAACACCAAGAACAGTCTCAATACATTATTGTGAAAATATTTCTTACCCTTATCCCTTTTTCCCTTTATCTTGCTCAAATACATCAGAATGGTGTATTGAGGGTTTAAGTGGTATTGCCTATACACATAACACTCACAGACCATGATACAATACTCATGCTGGTCACAATAAATCATTATGAAGATATTTCTTAGCCTCCCCCTACTTCTGCCTGTCTCAATAATTATTGACCACTGTTTTCTTAGAAAAGGTACCAAGGGTATCCCACCACATATATAATCATGTCCCACCATTATGTCTCCCAGAGATGTGTCTTTAAATTGTAATTACAATTACTGCAGACTCTATATAGAGATATCAACTTGGTAGGAAAGTGTACTGACAACGATAAACACAAGGCCAGAGTCCAGAAAAAAAGTGAGTGTTACAATTTTGCCTTTCAATGACTGATTCCACAGACAATTATTTGACCTCCTTATGAACCAACCCAGATGATAACTTATTCTTCATCTTTTCACACTATCATGTCTCAGATCTCTCTGCATCCCTTTTACCACATAATTGCACCTCACGGATCCTCATGTTCTACCAATCTGATCTCCCATTCCATACACAGGCTATACTCCTTGTGTTAGGCTATGCTTATCTTATCACAACTCATACCTTATCTCAGGCCAATAGCATGATAAACTCTTATTTCTAGCAGAACATTACACAAATAGTTGCCAGGTTTGTACAATAGTACACATATAAACCTCAATGAGCTCTCCAGAGGATCTTCAGTCAAATCCTCTTTGAGATTCCCCTACATTTTTCAGTGGGAATTGCCACAGAACATCCACTCATCTTCAATCATTTACTTCCTTCAGTGAGTCCTAGTCATGACAAATGTAACTCTTGTTGAGTCTAGGTTGTTTCAGTCAGAGCATATGGGAAAGTTCCATGAGAAATACACTTGCAAAGAGTGTGGTAAAAATGCAGATGAAGGGTGGTCTTATCTAGGGGTGAATTTCCTACAAAATTTAATTCTGTATCTTGTTTTGAAAGCTGATCATTATTGTTGGATTGCAGTCAGATATCCAGGTCAGACCATTGGCCAGATATTGAGTAGATCATGGTCAGATCACAATCAGATTGTGTTGGATGGATATGCTAGATGTAATCTTGTATAGATAGTGCTTGTACCGAGCTGACATAAGTATTCTAAATACTTGTGCAAGTGTGCATGCCTATCTTGTTTGTGGTCCTGAATGTTGGTCAGACTGTAGGTCAGATGTTGGTGTGATGTTGGTGTGACTGTGATTAGATCTTGGTTGGATTTTGATCAACTGATAGTTAGGCAATGGTATACAAATAATGGTCAGATGGTGGTCAGATCACTGTCTTGTTCAGGTAGGTCCATGGTCCTGTAACTCTTAAATCTAGATCACGTCACCATCAGATCTTGGTACATCAATTTTGCTTGACAAACAGTCAAACAATCATTGATTGGTTGGCACAAGCATTTCATACAGTTGCACACGAATGAAGTTGTCTGACATAATGGCCTACACTGTTTGTTCATTCACTTCCTTTCTTCCTTCCTTTGTTCTGCCGTTCTCTTTCCACTCTGCTAACAATTCTCCCTCATACAAATGTATTCTCCTTGCCAACGGCACCCCCCTCATGACATACTCTGTCTGATACCACTCCTCTGCTGTTGCTGTCAATCTCTTTATTTCATTCTTGTCCACTTTGTTGAAGGCTCTCATCACATGCACCAGTATTTGTAATGGTGGTTGCTTCTCAAGTCCTTGTATCATCTCTTTCACCTCTGCCATGACTTCCTTTGCTTCTCTGTCATCTTTCATTCCTACACATGCTGTAAACAGATCATAGATGATGCAGCACATTGCTGGCATGTTCTCCAGCTTTGCTTGTGGCCAGCACGGGTTCATCATGCAGTCCTTTAGCTTCAACCACCTGTAATGTTCAATCTGTGCTGTTGATATCTTAGTTCTTCCATGTCCCACATCAGCCATGTGCTTGTTTGCTTACACTTTGTTGATCTGCCATCTTCTTTTTGTGCTCGTGGTCGTTGAGTAGGCCTTTGAGAGTATGATTCCAAGTCCACCGATGTGCCACGTGTTCGCTTCCCTATCGATGTCTCCTCTGTCATCTCTGACTGGACATGCTCTGTAGGATCTTTGATGGGTGGTGTGATGGACCAGCCTGAGATCTTGTCATTGTCATCTTCATCCTCATCATCTGCATAGAATCATTGCCATGTTCTGTTGATTGTGTGTATATGCATTCACTTACATCTCATGTTGTTGGACTCTCCCTGTCCCAACACCTCTTCTGGCAGGACACCCAGAAGGTCTGCCACATCATCTTTGTAAGTGGTTGTGGCCATTGATGCTCCCGACATCTCAATGCCGTCTGTCGTTGCAAGTCCAATCTCAATGTCTTGGAACTCTTCTTTGACCGTAACCATGTCTTCTTGGACCTTTGCATGGTTCTTGCCCTTGATGTTGGTCTGTATGCTTGCCGATAAGCGTTCATGCTTGTAAGGCAGTTTTGCAGTAGATCCTGTCATGAATGATCTGTTGTCAGCACAACCATATGAAATACTTGTGCTCATGATACTATGCCTGTCTGCATGTCTGACTGTCTGATGTTGATGTCATGATCGTCCACTATCTCCATCTTGATCCTCACATCAGGTTCTATGGTGGAAAGCAATGAGCACAACTATTTAGAATATTTTGGCTGATCACCATATGTACCTGCTTGGATGTCCAGCTGTCCCATGTCAATATCATCCACCTCCATCTTGATCTCACAATCATCTGTGTATGCATCATGGCGACCAGAGAATCTTGCCTGTGCTGGGAGACTGGCGATCTGATATTGATCCAAATCTGAGGAAGGATAAAAGTGCTGATGCCGTTTGACCCATGTGGGAACCTCGCCTTTCCTACCAAAGTCGTTTGCAACATACATTGCTTGCTTGTCTGACTGAGCTTGCAGACCCTGCAATGATTGATCAGCCTGGTTGTGGTGTCATGTCCACATGGACATTACCTTGATCAGTGCTGTCAAGGTTTCAATGATGAGAGGACTTGGACGATGTTCATCTCTGTCTGGAATGAGACCAAAGGTCTTAACCATGATGTTGTCCTCCACAAATTTCAACAGGTTTTGCATGATCTGTCCATTTTGCATCATAATCTTTTTGGCAGCCATTTTGTGCTCCTGGAAAAAACATTTTTTCAATGTCCAATTTGTGTGGCATGAAAAGAAAGCAAGACCATTACCTTCTCCTGATGAGACATGTGAAGTTTGCATAAGTGTTCTATATACTTGTGCAAGTCTGTGGATCAACTCACGCTCATAATCTTGTTCTTTGGATGTGAACAAGGTCTGCATAAGTATTTCATATACTTGTGCAGATCTAGAACCAACTTACATTCAGAGCAATCTTGTCTGACTGTCATGCCATGTGAGCGTTGCAGGACATAACAGTGTAAAACAACATGCATGCCTTCAAGTTGTTGTCCATTGTGTTCTTTGTGGCCTGCCTAAGTATTTCATATGCTTGTGCAGGTCTAGACATGACCTACCTGAGCTAGGTTAGACAATGTTTGTATTTGTTTGTACAAAGCCCCAAACAGGAAGGTGGTGGTCAGTGGTCAAGAGATAATTAACACAGCCACATTGACTTTAGATATATATATGAGTTCAAACTGCTTATGTAATCTGCTGACTAAGCATCTGAGCATGGTTCAGCCTCAGATCAACTTGGTCTCGTGTGACTTGGTGCGCAAGTATATCAACCACTTGTGCAATATTGTATCCATCCCTGTCACTGAACACAACTAGTGTTTCAAAGTCCAGTCTTGGACTGCTCAAAAGACTGCCAACTGGACTGCAGTTGTGGTTGCATCCAGTTGCCGACCAGTCCAGTGGCCAGTTGCCTTGATTTTGAAAAAATAAGGGACTGGTCATAACCAGTCACAACTGGTCCTTTAGTGGACTGGTCTTTCACTCCCATCCATGGGTACCTCCCACAATATCTTCATAATTTTTGGTATTTTATTTGAATGTCTACAACAAAAACTGAGTTGAGACCCCCTCTGACTGACATACTACCCAGAAATGGCCATATTATTTGATCCAAGGGTCAGTAGGTATCCAGGGGTCCATGGTGGATTTTAGGTTAGCATGACTAATCATGGTTTCCATGGAAAAGGGGTCAAAAGACCAGTTGCACACAAAACCGGTTGCAACCGGTTGCAGCTGATCAAAGGACCATTTTGGACTGGGTTTTTTTGGTCTGGTTGCAGTTGCAAGCGTCCAGGACCTCTCTAGGACTGGTCTTGGTCTGGTTGCCTCATTTGGACCATGGAAAACTGGACCAGACCAGACCTTAAAATGCTACACACAACACAGACAACAGTGATATTGGCAGTGTGTGATCAAAATGTGATTACAAGGTAGAAGACACGACCCATCAGCCCTCAGTCATGGCTAGTCAAGGCACCAAAGCGTGACTCCATCATCTCCATCAGTTTCTGGCTATACACATTCTCGTCGTTCTGAGCTGCTTGCATGCCATGATTTGAGGCATTCCATGTCGTCGCCCACTTCAGATACTTCCCATCTATCTTGTGGATTGCAACCAACCCCTCAATGATCTCCATGATGTCTGTGGATGACGGTTCCTCAGCTGAAGAGTCGATCATCGTGTAAGCAGCGTCAATCGCTGGATTCTCCTCAAAGTCCACCACACTCAGGATGTCTTGCAGGATCCTTAGCATGATGGGAATGTGGTCCATGTCTGACTCCCAATGGTGTCCTACAAAGTCGACCTTGAATGCAGTCCAACTGTAGTTGTGTGTGGTGCCAACATTCACAGCATCCGGGTCTGTATCCAAGCGTTGGCGGTGAGCACGCGACGCATTGTCTTTGTCCTCTCCAATGTTGTGCTCCACCTCAGAGATGAGGCGTTTTGATGATCCATGTTTGTGTGATCGGGTTGGGGCTGGCGTGCAGGATGGTCAACCCATGCATGTTTGAAACATGAAATGCTTACCGGGATCTTCTGCCTCAAGTTCACCCAAGGACATGCACATGTTCTCCTCCTCAGAACTTTCAATTGCTTTGGCTGATGGGAGGCAATGGTGTGTAAGTCTATCACATGTCTGTGCTCGGGATGTCAACACTTGCCTGGTTGACGCATGGTGTCTGTCAGAGGGGGCATGTCTGATGTCAATGGCCACATGTCATGGCATGCAGTGCTTGACTTGCCTTTTCGAGAAGAGACAGCACTGGTGGCCTGTTTTCCTTTTCCCTTCTGTTGCTGGTGGGTGTTGACAGATTGTCCCACTGCTGGATGGCACCCTCAGTATCCAGGATGGCATGTGGCATGGGTGGTGCATGATGCTCACCCTTCTCAATGTATGCATCCTTTTCATCTGTGGCATCCTCGGAATCATTCAATTCAGATCCTGATGACTCGGACACCTCATCCAGCCTAGCTATGCGAGCTGTGGTGGTGCAATCAATGGTGCAGGACTGCACAAGTATTAGGAATGGTTGCGCACCATTTCTCTGCTCTGCACGCCTCCTTGCCTGTGTTTTTCGATCATAGAGGATCACCTTTTCCTTTTCTTCCATAACCTTGTTGGCCAGCTTGTGTCGTGCATCCTCAACCTTCTTGTCCATCTTCATGATCTTGCGATCGGTGGACGTCGTCAGATGAAGGTGGATGATCGGATCCATCTTCTCCTTCTCTGTCATCTTGATTGGATTCCAATGCGCCACCTCCTCTTCTGCAGTGGCCACAGGAGGCAATCCAGGAATGTATTCTTGCCTTAGTTCCACAAGGCACGCATTGTCAAACACCATCTTGTTGACATTCATCGTCGGATTTTCCAGCTGTGCAATGTGCTTTTCGCTGTGACGCATCATGGTCTGTGAGTGGTGATCATGTCCATAAGCACATGAAATGCTTGCAAGCAATGCATGGGACTTACTTTGCACAGCGCACTCAGATCCTCAGAGATCTCTGAAGACATTGTGCCATTGGCCAGGAGCCCCAGATTATCAATGAGCACGGAATCAATCACTCTATGTACCATGTTGATGTTGTTCTTGCGGACCTTGTCGATGAGTTCCATTCGCAACACTCTGTTGCCCTTGCTTTCCATCCTCAGCTTTGTCACTGTCTCATCGTCGTCCACACGTCTGACGTTTGTGGGTTGCTTGTTGAATCCGTCCCACCAAATCATGGTGTTCGTGGCCCTGTCGGTGATCCCTGCCTTTTTCACAATGTCTCCCAATTTCTTCCTCAGCTCCCACCCTTCTTTGGTCGCAAGCAACAGCTGGCGATCTGACTTGGCCAGACTGATCGGCCATGTGTGCTTCACCATCGTCTCAATCTTCTTCACTGCGCCCTTTTCTGACCATTCCAGGGATGAGACATACAACATCTGTCGTAGGTCTGCAATGTATTCAGCTTGAGCTTCATCGCTGATCTTCAGACTCGACGGTTCTGGAGGGGGGCGAGAGATGTCCCTCTGCACATCCCGGTGGTGGGCCACCTTCTTGCCATAATTCTTGATGATTTCAGTGGCAGAGGGGACCACCAGCTTGGGTTGGATGCGTTCCGTGGGTTTCAGCTTGCCCATCAACATGGGCTTTGCCCACCGTGCAAGCAGCAAGAGATGGCTTCGGCGCAAGCCCACCAACAGAGACCAGAGCTGGGTCCACTCATGTTAGCATGCACAAGTATATCAAATACTTGCGCAGACTGACCTCATTTATGGCCACATCATCATGTTCCATCATGTGAAACAATGCCGAGGTGTAGTTGGTCCATGGACGCACATGCACTTGATCGCCTTTTTTGGCAGGCTTCACATCTCTTTGCTCAATGACCACCTTTGCCATGGGCTCCACAGACACCACCATCTGAAAACCAGTCAGTCAGGACGGAAGCAGTAGCATGTTGCAATGCGGTACCCACATCAATGACAACCTTGTCCAGACTCAGCTGGTCATTGGCATACAGCTTGAGAATGTCGGACAGCAGGAACTTGTTCGGCAAAGGCAATGTAGACAGGAACGCCGGCTGGTCCTGGAACACCAGACCAGCACAAAGCCATTCAATCTTGTGTTCCATGAATTGGATCACCATGCTCATCTCTGCCTCGATGCCTTTGGGAGGCTGTTTCGCCAGCTTTGCACAGTGCGACCTGATCCGCCGCCAATACACATCCATGGACTTGCTATACTCTGCCGTGTCATTCTGCCCTGACGACCCAAACTTTTCAAACACGTTCGTTGATGAAATGAGATCAACAAAGAGTCTCATCCACTCATCCAGGAAGTGCTTGTCCAGGCCTTCACATTCCATGTCCCTGGTGCTGTCCACCATCTTCTTGTGAAGCATGCGTCCATACCTGCGTCGCAATGCTTCAGGGTCTTTGTCCTTCGCCGTTGCTTCTCTGTTCACCGCATCCATGCTGTTGAGCTTCAGAGGCAGTGACAAGAACCTCAGCACATCCGTCATGTGCCTGGCAAACTTCTGCATCATCTGATATGGACCAGAAAGCGTCAGTGGTGTGAGACAGAGCATGTCAAGAAGATGCGCTCACTCCGCCATACACTGGATTCCAGCTCAACAGGTGGCGTGCTGTCAAGCCAGCTCCTGACGTCGTCCCACGGAAGTGGCTCCAGGCCAGCAAATGCATGGCAGGCTTGTAAAGCCCTGGATCCTTCAGTATCTTATACAGTGACGTGGCGGGGGTCAGATGTGCACAGAGACTATTGATGTGCAATTGTCGTTGTTGGACAGGCATCGAAGCTATCATGAGCAGGACTTGTGACAGCTTCACGTCCTCTGTATCCTGCAGGTTCGTGAGTGGCGAGTTTGTCGCAAGGTGGTGTTCCAGCAAAGATGGGTCTTCGCTGAGTCTGATCATGCCTGATCCAACCCAAGTCAGTCCCTCATGCGCAAGTATATCAAATGCTTGTGCCCACTCACCCAGATCTATGAAGCGAACCAGCCACACCCCCCGCTCAATGATCATCTTTTGTGTGCTCTCAATCATTGCCTCATGAACCTCTTTCTCTGCCTTCTTTGTCGTCTTGCCCACATTTTCCACCGCAGTCGTGTATTGATGATGGACAAGCCGACAGGGGTCCTCAGTTTTCATGTAGTTGTAGCGGTGATTGCCATTGAACAACACTGAGCATTCTGAGCTTTGATCAAAGTGGGGCTTGCTCCACACAACCCTGTTGTCGTAGATGCCTTCGTGCATCCCTTCCAACGAGGCCATGTCCAGCCACTCTTTCTCCACTCCCAGTACAATCGCATTCTCAACCTTCTTGCTCTGTATTCCTTTTTCGTTCACGGACTTTTTGAATATTCTGGTGTACTTCATATCAATGTCCCGGGGATTGATCGACTGGATCACCATTTTCGGTCCCCGTCCCAGGTCATTGTGGTCAAGAAGCGTCATCAATGCATAGCCCAGTGTGGCCTCTTTAAGAGCACATTGAATGTCCTCCATCACCAGTTGGATGTCGTTGCGTTTCACACTCTTCACATCATGATGTCAATCCATGTTCAAGGTGTGTTTGTACTGTGATCATACTCACCAGGACCTTCACTTTGGGCTTCTTTGATCCCTCAGCAGTGCTCTTCTCCGTCTGTTTTCCTTTGCCCTGTGAACAATGCATACATGTTTCATATCCTTGCATGCAATGTGTGTCTGTGAAACTGTACCTTTGATTTCTTCGCCACTGTCGCCTTCAAGGTGGGCTGCTCGGCCTGTCACATGTTCAATGTGTTGTGTGTGACAGACTTGTGAGAATGCTCACCTCATCATCCTCTTCAAGATCACTGTCTACAATGATTTCTATGCTGGTGGGAACTTTTGCTTTTCCCTTTCCTTTGCTGTTTCTTTTCTCTGTCTGTTTGTCTTTACCCTATGAAGCATGCACAAGTATTTCATATACTTGTGCACAATGTGTGCTCACAAACCGTACCTTTGATCCCTTTGCTGCTGTCTGCTTGGACCACTCGGCCTGTCCCATGTGTGACATGTCATATCCAGATGGACTTAAAAATCATGCTCACCTCATTGGTCTCTTCTAGATCACTGTCAGCAATGATGTCCATACCAGTAGGGACTGCTTTTTCCTTTAGCTTGCATAAGTATTTCAAATACTTGTGCACAAAGTGCTACTACCTTTGGCTTTGGGTTAACTTGAATCTCATCCTGGAAAACATGTCAGATGCAGTATACAATACAACTATTCTTCTCACTTCAGAATTCACCATTCTCACATCTTCATCAACAACCATGTGTTTGTTGTGTTGATTGTGGACATGCTAGGGCATCATTCACTGTGGAAACAAACATCCCATGCAAGATGTGACTCACTTGCAAGGCCTTGGTTAGACCATCTGTGCCAGTGCCAAACTCTATCCCAATGTTCTTGGCATTGGAGGCCTAGAGTGATGCATGCATAAATATTCCAAATGCTTGTGCACCAATGTCAGGCATATAATGGTACATACAAGCTCTTCTTCAGTTGCCATGGCTGAGTCCTCATCAGCCTGAGGTTGGGACTCTGGTTGGGATTCCTAAGTTATGCAGGGATATGCATAAGTTTCAGAATGCTTGTGCTTAGCATTGAGTAGTATGCTTACAGGCATGTCAGTGGCTTCACACTGCATTTGTTAGTGTGTGTGCATAAGTAATTGGAACACTTGAGTCAAACTGCAACTGTACTTACAGAAATACTAGATTGTGTGTCCTAGATATGTGCATGAGTATATTGAATACTTGTGCTGAGCAATACCAATAGTACTACTCACAGGCTGCTTTTCCTAAAGCATGTTGTGCATAAGTGTTCAGAACACTTGTGCTGAGCAGTGCCAATGACTCACAGGCTGCATTTCCTAAAGCATGTTATGCATAAGTGTTCAGAACACTTGTGCTGAGCAGTGCCAATGACTCACAGGCTGCATTTCCTAAAGCAGTTGTGCATAAGTGTTCAGAATACTTGTGCAAGGATTCAAACTCACAATGCTATTGGACATTTGGTGTTGTTTGGTGTTGTTTGGTGTTGTTTGTGCTTGGTACAAAAGTAGAAGGTGGTGGTTGAAGATCAAGAAGTGTTTTAGCATAGCCACCTGGTTCTGGTTGTGTATATACTTGGGAAATGATTATATAATGCTTTCCCACACATGTCAAAGCATCACAATTGCCAATTGTGCTCAAATATCCATCCGCATGATTACATAATCATTTCCCATCCTGTGAAAGTGCACTATTCTCATCAGTGGTTGATGGCTTAAGTATTTCTAATACTTGTGCACATGTTCCACATGTTCTATTTGTTAATAACATCTTGTAGGTATATCTATGTATAACAACATGGATGATATGGCATCCATTGGCACAAGTATTTCAAATACTTGTATATTATCATGTCTCAAAACAAAGTCACATTTGTTATGATTTATAATTTATCTCTCTTTCTTTGTTTGATTCACTACGCTCCTCCATGCTTTCCTCGCTATGCTTATGATGCCATGAGACCAATCACAGCATGTCATTTCATTGGTCATGTGCCTCATACCTACTTCACCTGCTCTCTCCACTGGCAACCCATGGGTCAACCCACACTCACACCCATACCCATTTCCATGGGTCTGCACCTGTTGCATGTGTGGGTATGGACATGCACTGGGACACCCAAGGGTATACCCATGCAGTCGCCTAAATAACATTGACACAGCTATTTCAAACATACTTATGTACTGATACAACTTTGTGTTTTGCTCTGTTTCTTTCACTGCCCTCATCAAGCAGATCTTCTTGTTGTGGGATGTGCAGGTATAGTTCTAAAACCACAAAAAGACTGCAACTGGCCCAGACTTAGTGTTTCAAAGTCCAGTCTACGACTGCTCAAAATGCTGGCAACTGAACTGCAGTTGTGGTTGCATCTAGTTGCTGACCAGATCAGTTGCAACTGGTCCTTTAGTGGACCAGTCTTTAGCTCCTATCCATGGGTACTTCCTACAATATGTTCAGAATTTTGGGTATTTTATTTGAATTTCTACAACAAAACCTGAGTTAAGACCCCCTGTGACTGACATGCCACCCAGAAATGGCCATATCTTTGGTTCCTGTCATCCATATCCTATGATCCAAGGGTCAGTTGTGTTGGAATATGTACAATCTGTTCCGACTGTTCCAGGTAGTTCCCACATTTCCAAGGCTTCCGCTTCCGGACACTTCTGGAAGTTCCGAGGTTCCCGCGCTCTGGAAGTACTGGAACGACTATAGACTTATTGTAGTACCTTAGGCACTACAATACAATTAGTTACAATCATCAATGCAGTACCATTACACCTCACTACAGGTACAGCATAGCATTACAGTAGATATATAAACATGTTCTACTGTATATACAGAATAACAATCTTCTCTCTCTCCATCCTCCACAATATCGTCTTGAGCTTCACCATCAGGTAAGTCACCGGAGCAGTGACTCTGCCCTCGGGACAACCGGGTCCTTCGGATCCAGTCTGTTCTAACAGGTTATGAGCCCCGAGTGGCCAGCTGTGCGATATACCCGCTGCTGACTGCTCTTGGTGGACACCTGATAATTCACCATCCAATGCAATTGAATATTAATATTCTTGCTGGATGTGCTGCATAAAGCCTGTCCCGTGTGATTGAGAATTCTCGCCAGACACTCCCTTTTGATGCGAATACGCTCAGGGAAATAGGCTTTTAGACCTACAGTGTAGGGGGAGACTATGTCACCCCAATCTGAGGGTCACTGAATGTTCAGCAGATGTGATTGATTTCTCCTCGCTCCCTTCTTCTCTGTGAATAAGGTTTACTGACATTCATACCATCAGATTACCTACCTGTTATGTCATCTAACATGCTCAACAACATTTCTAAGCTCAATGGATCAAACTATCGTCACTGGGCTGATGACATGAAGAATTATCTTCAGTCAGTCAGTGTCTGGAATGCTTGCATGAAACGGACATGCCCCACGGATGATGACTTGGAAAAGCAGAATAATTGGGATAACAATGACAACAAAGCCATGGGTTCCATGAAACTTCGGATTGAGCATCACTTGCTCAGTTGTCACACTGACTATGGTACAGCTCTTTCCCTCTGGAATTCACTGAAGCAACAGTATGATGGCCATACCATCTGTTCCGCCTATTCCGAATTCAAGTCCATGATGTCCCTTTTCTTCTCAGAAAATCAGCATCCTGCCCAGACTTTTGCCAAATTCAATACCCATTTTGCCCAGCTCGAGTCTTTTGAATACAAGGTTGATGACAAGATCAAGCTGATGATCGTCCTGTCCTGGCTACCCAAATATGCCGACTTCTACACCAATTTACTCAATACCGCTGCAAATGAGAAACCCTCTGCCGATACCAAAACCCCTACTATGGCAGATGTAGAACAGGCCATCACAGCTGCTTGGCAACAACATGTTGCTTGCCATCCAACTCAGACCAGATCTCAGGCTAAGCCTAAACAGTAAGCGAACAAGGTTTCCGCTGTTAAGCGGAAAGGGGAGGAACCAAAGTTTGGTGCCCAGCAGAAACAACAGGGAAATTCTGGTTCCGGTGGTTCCAGTCCAGAAGGCTTCGGAAGGAAAAAGAGATGTGGCAAACGCTCTGACTATAGCAAGAACCCCCAGCAACATCGCCACAAAGCTAATATTGTAGCTGAGGAGGTCCCCTCATTTGCTTTTGTCAATTTTGATCAAGAACCCGTTATCATTGATCCTGCCTCATCTGCTTTCACCTCTCCAACCATTGACCCATGCATTCTCTCACACAAACCAGCTTCAACTCACTATGGTCCTCCTGCATTCCCTCATGTTCAGAATGCAATATCCCTTCTCCACTGTATTGGGGAAACTCCTTCTATTCAATCTGTCCACAATGTGGACATGATAGCCAACAAGCACTCGGATTGGTTGGAAGAAATTCCCACTTCATCCAAGCATCTTTTGGAACGTGTTGAACAAGACACTTCCATGGCTGTTATTGAGGATAAAGATGCTGTCTCCCTTGGTGATGATGAAGACGACTGGCTTGGACGTTACTATGATTGTGGATCCACTCCTGAGTATGTCTCTCATTCCAGACAATTCTACTCTGACACTAATGCGCACCTTGTGTTGCAGCGAAGTCATTTACTAGTGTCTAATGTAGTAGATAGTCTGAGAATATCATCTGCTACCCAGCCTCTCACAATGTGTGACAACTGTAACAAGTACACAGGCAAAGGAAAGCAAAGAGAGATCACTCATGAAGAAGATATCCCTGACATGTGGTTACTTGACTCCGGAGCATCATCACATTTTACTTCAAATATTGATGACTTCGTAGAGTATAAGCCATACACCACACCACACTATACGCAAACTGAAAATGGAAAAGCTCCTGTATTAGGTTCAGGAACTGTCATCATTGAGTATGAGAGCAGACCTGTGTGTCTATTGCCGGTCATTTATATGCCTGCTTGTAAAATCAAGCTCATTTCAATGGGCACTCTCCTCAAAGACCATACACTATCTGTGTGCACACGTCCTGGACACATAGACTTTCACCATTTACAGCAGAAGTGCACTGTGTTGTCATTTCATTCACATGGTACAGACACAATGTACTGGTTGCGTGCTAAGAGCATCAAACCTGCTCCAATTACCTCAGATCACTTCCAAAACACTTCCAAGTTGCTCCCAAACACTTCCGATTGCTTCTGAGACTGTTCCGAAGCAGTTCCGAGCAGTTTTACACCTACCTTGATCACTACCAACACTTTCATCCCAGAAGTGCTCGGAAGCACTTTTTCGATCAAAGTCATTGTAGGAAACTTCATTCTGGTTCGGAACATTCGGAACCATTCGGAACCACTTATACACACTTAAAATCAACTCGGAAGGCCAGTTCCAGTCCGGAACGACACCCAGAACACTTGGAACAACTTAAAAGAAGTGAAACACACCCAGAAACACTAAAAAGTGTTAAAACTCATTCAATGTTACTCAATACTATTGATTTTGAGTTGATACATCGTCGTCTTGGCCATCCTTCGCGTGATGTGCTTAAAGCTGCACGCAAACACACCAAAGACTTTCCGGAAGTAGACATTCCGTTGAAAGCACCCATCTGTCCTGGATGTGAACTTGGAAAACAACCAAACCAATCATTCCCTCATACTGAGAAGAGAGCCTCTGCTCCCTTTGAGTTAATACACTCAGATCTCAAGTATTTTGAGGTTGAATCATATCATAAACATAAATATGCAAATGTGTTTTATGATGACTATACATCCATGTCATGGGTTGTATGTCTCAAATCCAAGGATCAAGCCTTAAAGGCTACAAAGCAATTCTTTACCTATGTCCGCAACCAATATAATGCTCAAATTAAAGGTTGGCATTCCGATGCCGGAGGTGAATTCACTTCTAAAGCCTTTACCAAGTATATGCAAGACCAAGGTATACTATACACATACTCCAATCAGCCCCATATGCTCATCAGCAAAATGGACGTGCAGAACGGTTAATCCGTACTCTCATGGATAAGGCACAGGCAATGCAACTTCAAGCTTGTCTTCCTAATTCCTACTGGGAATTTGCATATTTACATGCTTCCCATGCGTACAACCGCACTCCATTGGCCCAATTGAATTGGAAAACTCCTTATGAATTGCTCACTGGACAGAAACCTTTGATCTCACACTTACGTGTTTTTGGATGTGGTGCCTATGTGCATCTTCCCAATGAGATTCGAATGGGCAAACTGCAGCCCAAATCACAGTTGATGATCTACCTTGGTGTATCAGCAGGAAGTGAATCCAATTGGATTTTCATGCGTCCTAACAATGCAATATTCACTTCTGCTCATGCCATCTTTGATGACAACCTGTTTCCTCGTTGTCCAGGGGCTCAGCCTCACAGGCCGGTAAGCAGTGTACCATGCAACCCACCTCCTCATCATGACCATCACTCTGAACCAGAGGATTTCTCCTCTGATGAGTCTGATGCACCTCAATGTGCTCCTCATCATCCTGTCATACGACCAGAAACACCAATGCAACCGGAACGCCCAGAAACACCGGAAGCACCGGAACACTTGCAAGAAACACCACCACCTCCAGTGACCCCTCCTCATGCTCCTAGACTACCTCCAGCAGCCCCTCCAGCTTTACCACGTCGCAGTGAAAGGATTAAAAACCCTCCTAGACAACCTGGGAATGTCTATGGAGAACAGAGACACCCTTTGAAACAACTCAAAGAAATTGAGAGGCAATCACACTGGAAGGAGATGATTGGTGAATCATCGAGCACTCCACATGAACCTGCAACACCAGACATCCATGGTGGCCTCCCACTCTCACCAACCTTGTCAGAAGATGATGTAGAACGCCTGACCAGGGAAGGGGGAGATGCTTTATTGCATTATCTATGTGCTCATGCAGTTCCGCTCAGAAACTCTGGAATGACCAAAGTCAACTATAGAGACTGGTCATACTGTGACATACTTAAGCTCCCTCACCAAGAGCAAAAGCTCTGGCATAAAGCTTGTGAGGAAGAGCTACAAATTATGAAAGATCGCAAAGTCTTTGAAGTTACAGACCGTCCACCCAACCGAAAGGTTATAAAAAATAGATGGGTGTTTGATGTCAAAACAGATGGTTGCAAGAAAGCCCACCTAGTTGCCAAAGGCTTCTCACAGGTGGAAGGGCTTGACTTTGATGAGATCTTCAGCCTAGTTGTATGCTTTGAGACAGTGTGATGCATGCTTGCTCTATCTGCTCTCAATGATTGGCACATATCAGGACTTGATGTCTGATCTGCCTTCCTATATGGAATACTGGAAGAGGAACTCTACATGGAGTTTCCTGAAGGGTTTGTGCCTCCCAACTCAAAAGGCAAAGTCCTCCGACTACTCCGAGCCATCTATGGCTTAAAACAGGCAGGTTTAGCCTGGTGGAGATCTTTAGATCAGTCGATGCAGGCACTAGGCTTCAAGCGACTTAGAACAGACGCTGGCCTCTTCATCTATCACAATGGAAAAGATATCATCCTAGTGATTATCTACGTTAGACGATGCCCTCTTCTGCGGACCCAGTAAAGCTTTAGTAGATAAGCTAAAGGCCACATTCATGAAGAAGTGGGAATGCCGTGATCTGGGTGAAACACATGAATTCCTCAGAATGAATATATGTCAAGAAGGTCATAGAATCCTCATAGACCAAGTCTCATACCTCAACAAAGTGCTTGAGCGCTTTAGCATGACAAATGCCAAGCCTGCTCGTACTCCCTTACCGCAGGGATATTACCCAGCGAAGAATGATGCCTCTGTCAATTTAGAGTTGTGGACGCGCTTCCAGACAGTGATAGGCTCATTAATATATCTTATGATTGGCACACGACCGGATATCGCCTATGCTGTAATGCAACTGGCTAGACAATCTGCAAATCCCTCACAGGAGCACCTTGATAAGGCCCTGTATATATGCTGTTACTTAGCCGGCACTCGTGATTATTCACTTGTGTTTGATGGATCTTCTGGCAAAGGGATTATTGCCTTCACTGATTCTGACTGGGGTCAAGATAAGATTACCGGTCACTCCCAGACTGGCTTTTATATGAAGCTAGCTAATGGTGTTTTCCTATGGAATTCACACCTGCAGAAAACCACAGCCCTCTCTTCTACAGAAGCTGAGTACATGCTCTGAGTGATTGTTCTCACCAGGCTGTATGGATTTTCAAATGATGGAAGAACTCGGATACCATCTAAAACCAATCCCGATCTGTGGTGACAATCAGGGATCACTATTTATAGCTCAGAACCCAGTCACTGAAAAGTGTTCCAAACACATCCACATCCGCTACCATTTTGTATGAGATGCAGTGATGATTTACAAACAAGTAGAGCTACTTTATGTCCCTGGAGATGACAATCCAGCAGATATGTTCACTAAGAACCTTGGACATGTCAAGTTCGAGAAGTTTTGCTCCTTACTTGGTTTGGAATTTTACTCGCCAGCCTAACAGCTTGTGCGAAAGTCCTTTCTTATGCCTGAAGTGTCTGTGTACACAAGGCAAGGGGGAGTGTTGGAATATGTACAATCTGTTCCGACCATTCCGGGTAGTTCCCGCGTTTCCGAGGCTTCCGCTTCCGGAAGATCCGAGGTTCCCACGCTCTGGAAGTACCGGAACGACTATAGACTTATTGTAGTACCATTACACCTCACTACAGGTACAGCATAGCATTACAGTAGATATATAAACATGTTCTACTGTATATACAGAATACCAATCTTCTCTCTCTCTATCCTCCACAATATCATCTTGAGCTTCACCATCAGGTAAGTCACCAGAGCAGTGACTCTGCCCTCAGGACAACCGGGTCCTTCGGATCCGGTCTGTTCTAACAAGTTGGTAGCCAGGGGTCCATAGTAGATTTTATTTCACCATGACTAATCATGGGTCCCATGGAAAAGGGGTCAAAAGCCCAGTCTTGGTTTGGTTGCCTCATTTCGACTGTGGAAAACTGGACCAGACCAGACTTTAAAACACTACCCGGACTGGTCTGCTGAGCACTGGTCCTAAGTGATCAGGTTAAGTATCTAAGGTACTGTAATTAGTCTATTGTTGTTCTTGTAATTCTTTATATCAACAATATTTGTTTTCTTTAACTGGAGCCCACCATGAGGGGGTTCTAGAGAGTTAATTCACAGGATTGCAAGAAAGTGTGGAATGATGTGAAGTAAACAAAAAAAAAATTCTAAAGTAGATATCTCTATTCTTCTATCTACAGGGTCCATTGATCCTGCACACTACCAACTTTATCTGTAGTTCCTACCCAGTTTATGTTATCTCTTGTTTTTCTGTTGATCACTTACTTACTTACTCATCATTTCCTAAAGACCACAAAGCATCTGAGCTTCAGTGCAGTTATTCCTTCCATATCCATTTTATTTTCTTGTCACCAATTTCCCATGAAGTATCTATATGTGTGGTTTGTATCTGTTTTTTATCCAATGAGCATCCTAGTTTCAAGCCAACAGACAATACACATTCCTATCCATTTTATCATCATTTATTTTGTCTTCATCATGATTTTCATACCAATGTATTTCTGGACTACCTGACCCAAGTCATATTTACTTCTTTTGTATCAGTATTCATGTCTGGTATCAATCTGGCTGACCATTTAATCACTTCATGTAGTCAAATGGTCTCAGACACTTCCAGATTATATAACTCTCAGGTAGATAAGATAGATTTTAATGTGTCTCTACCTCAGTCATAGACTCTGTCTAGTACTGAGATGAGATCACTCCATTCATGCTTACATCTCATACTTACACACTGTAGTATATTTCTACAGGTTATAACCCCTGTGCTCTAATCCACAGATATACACATATATTTGTGTCAACCTCATGTATACATCCATTGAAATATCTAGTACTTTATCAGAAAAGGTCAAGCTACCCAAGCTTGATGTGTCTGGCAAGAACTAGACCACTTGAAAGGTCCAACCCCAACTTGCTGCTAGCAGTCAAGGACCACCTGGGTACCTCAATGGGAGCAAGTGTCTCAGTGGTTAGGGGAAACAAAGACACATGATGTGACCAGGAGACATGTATATATTGTAAGGTTTGAGTCTAGACTCAGAGGAAATAAAGATGATCAATGATTAACCAATAAGTGATATGTATTACCTCAACCTGTAGTGTTTGAGTACAAGTTTGTGTCAAAGTATATATATTCATCCAAAAATCTGTATGCACTTAATGGAACTACCTAACTCAGTGCAAAATACATGTTTTTGTCAAAGTATTTGTTGAGATAAAACACATTGGAATGTTTAAAGGAATTGTAGGGTATTAGCCTTGTATCTGTCATTGTCCTGAAGCAAGGAACAAGATGAGCAAATGTGTGAACTTGGCTGAGAAGGACAACATCACTCAACTACTGACAAGCAGTTCATTTGGCTCATTTGAGAATCAGGAGCTTTGTAACATCTTCACCTATGCCATCAAAGCATTGCATGTATGCAATAAATCTGTCAGTCCAGGGCCACCTCTCTCCTGACTTGCCAAGAGGACACATGACAAGATAGAGCTGGCCAATGACATGGCCTAAGGAACAACAATGTTTAGACCATGGAAGACATTGATTGAGACCATTACATACCTTTGAGATCACTTTGTGTTACAATTCATTCATTTCATTTCCTTTTACTTCAATTTTACTATGCTCAGTACTACAGGTACCAACCTACATTCAATCCACAAGGCTTACCCTTGCTCACGCTTACTCAGCAAGGGCCTAACCCTTTGCCCTGTTTACCTTTTCCTTCTTTGGTCTGATTATGTAACTCCGATCGAACCCATTGTTCCATCATCACCTTCTTTCTTTTTGCTTCCTTTGATCCACTAGGGATCACTTCATTTTGGTTATTATTCTGATAGCTTCTGCATGTATTATCCTGCTTCTTTTCTGTCCATCACCTATGTGCTGTATGACTCTTTTGGCCATTTTGCCAGTTCTGCTCTTCTTGGCCATCCCCTTTGCCCGTTGGTCTGTGCACTTTTGTATACATACATATAAATACCTCACAGAAATACCCTGTACTCCTTAGTCTCGATCTCCACAATCTAGCTGAGTATCTCTGCTCCTTCTTGGGGTGCTAGCTCACCCAATACAAGTCTTTAATGTGGATGGAACCAAGAACCAATCAGGTTCCATTACTCACACAACACAAATCCTGATCAATTACAAAGGTCACTGTCATATCCTGTATATCTCATCGATCCAACTCCGAGATCTCCGGGTTTACTCCTTCATTACTCTGGTACAATCTCTCTCTGGATACAACTCCTGATCTCTGGACTTCACTTAGAACCTTCTCAATTTCCTCTTGTCTCTTTTCATACTAGTGTTACATTAGTAATAACCTGTGTCTCGCTTAACAGCACGGCTCTGGCCTCTGTACATACCCAGCTCCACTCCGGGTACATACTTTCCTGATTTCCGTCTTACTCAGTTTCTTACCAACCCCGTTACTAATCTCCATTCTACTCCGAGTATATAAACTGTAGTACTCCAACTTTGTACCCTCAGTCTGAATATTAGTTTTACCTTCTATTCCCTCCGAACTCCATAAGACCTCGACGGTCTTATCTCTGCTCGACTTCACTTCGGTGTTAAGTCTCACCTCCGACCTCCGTTCTTCATTCTCCAAAATAAAGGACAGACTAGTGACAAGGGCGCACCACACATGGTGAAGCCAAGTCCCTCCGCAAGAATAACTCCGGAGTTCCAGAGTTCATACCCCAAGTAGACCCGGTCTTAACAGTATATTCAGACTTCCACTTGTCACTAGTCACTGAACATGGCTATGCACGCAACCAGATCCAGAAGCCATGCTGAAGGTGCACGACCAATATCTCCATGATGCAACCCTCTCATACAATACAGAAGTACTCGTCAAGGTGCAAAACTCGTCAAACAATTCCGAACCTTTTCCTCCAGACATGCCCCTCCTGCCTCCATGGCAGGTCGCGTACCACAAATTCCCACTCCAGGAGCACGCATCGCAGAGCGCGCACTCGGAGGACGACTAGATACTACTCCGTCCGAACTCTCCGAAGAACCCATCACCACACCACAGAATGCGTTAGGTGATGATGACCCGGACGATCCGGACTACCCCGGAGATGATCCTGGTTCTGACCACGACTCCAACCCCGATTCTTATTGCTCAGAGAACGACCTCACTGAGGCTGAAAACGTTCTCGGACAGCTCGCCAATGCTATTCGTGACCTTGCCCGTTCTTCCTGTTGCCCTCCCTCCAACTCCTCTCCCCGCACTAAGGTCCGGGAACCAGACCAGTTTGACGGGACTGATCCCCGCAAACTCCAAGTCTTCCTGGTCCAATGCAAATTAAACTTCCAAGACCGCCCTAATGCTTTCTACACAGACCACGCCCAAGTAACCTTCACACAGTCTTACCTCAAGGGTATGGCTCTGGAATGGTTCGAACTGGACCTACTCCAGATGGAAGATTCGACACTCCATCCTGACTGGATGGATAACTACACCGAGTTTGTCTTGGAACTCCAGATGAACTTCAGACCTCACGACCCCATCGGAGATGCCGAGCATCAGCTCGATCATCTCTCTATGAAGGATGGACAGCGTATCAACAAGTATGTTGTCGAATTTAATAGGATTGCTTCGCAAGTCCGAGGTTATGGAGAAGGTGCCCTCCGGCACCATTTCTACAATGGGTTGCCTGACCGCATCAAGGGTGAGATCTCCCACGTTGGCAAACCCTCCGACCTCGTCCAACTCCGCTACCTTGCACAAGGTATCGACGCACGCTACTGGGAGCGCAAGTCCGAGATAAACCGCCAAACAAAGCAACCCTCTAACAACTCCACACCCAAGACCTCCAAGAAACACTCCGCATCCAACTCCGGTAATCATTCCGGCAACCAGAAGTCGAAAGACTCCTCAGAGTCCAAAGGCAAAGTTGCCACTACCCCCGCTGTCCTGAAGCCCGACTATTCTTCTAAGTTAGGCAAGGACGGTAAACTCACTGCAGAAGAACGCAAACGTCGTTTCGACAATAACCTCTGCATGTTCTGCGGGAAATCCGGGCACATGGCTAAGGATTGCTCCAAGTTTTCTTCCAGGGCATCCAAGGCTCGTGCAACGAAGACCACAACCTCCAGCATGGAGGCAAAAAAATAGTCCGCAACCTCCGCAACTCCGCACGGATGGAAGGTTGCATTGACACCTCCCGTGCACCTAAGGAGCTACATCTCAACACATCCGCTCTTTCAGATCCCAAATCCCTTATGCCCTCCATCTCTATAGTCTCCTATGACATTCCTTCCTTCTCTGCGCTTGTAGACTCCGGCTCCTCCGATTGTTTCATAGATACAACCTTTGTCAATGACCATGAAATTTCCTCCTACTCCGTACCCCTGCTTCAACTCCGACTCTTCGATGGAACATCCAACTCCACCATTACTCAGGCGATCGACCTCTCTATACGTTTCGAAACTGGTGATATCACTCCGACAACATTCTACGTCACCCCATTGGATGGATCATGTTCCCTTGTTCTAGGACATAACTGGCTGACCCGCCACAATCCATTGATTGACTGGGTTTCTAGCAGTATCTCGTTCCGCACACCTGAACACACCAGTCCAACACCTCCGAGCTCATCTCCGCAGCCCCTGGACTTACCTCCTCTGGCTGACACCACCACCTCCGATGCACCGTGTTTCTCCGAGCGAAAGGCTCCTCCCATTGTGCTTATCAACGCAGCTGCTTTTGTGTTGGCATGCTGCCTTGAAGGCTCTGTACAATTTAGCCTGCAACTCCGTCCCCAGGAAACTGAGCTCCGCTTGGTCTCTGCCTCCCCCGAAACCCCTGTCGATCTGTCCTCCATTCCTCCGGAATACCACAACTTCGCCGATGTGTTCAGTAAGAGCAAACCGTCCACACTTGCTCCACATCGTGAGCACGACCTCAAGATTGATTTAGAGGAAGGTGCTTCCCCTCCAGTAGGAACCACCTATTCCCTTTCTCCATCCGAACTTGGGTCCCTCCATATATTCCTTGATGAGCATCTCGCTATGGGCTTCATCCACCCTTCCTCCTCCGCTCATGCCACTCCAGTTCTCTTTGTCCACAAGAAGGACGGTTCACTCCGCCTTTGCATCGACTTCCGAGGACTGAATAAGATCATGAAGAAAGACCACTACCCGCTTCCCTGCATCTCCAACCTCCTTGACGCTCCGAGCAACATGAAGATCTACACCAAAATCGACCTCCGGCACGCTTACCACTTAACCGCATCACCGAGGGAGACGAATGGAAGACTTCATTCCACACATGCTACGGATCTTACGAATGGCTTGTCATGCCTTTCAGCTTGACCAACACCCCTGCAGCTTTCCAGCGGTTCATCAATACCATCTTTGCTGATCTATTAGATGTTTGCGTGATAGTCTACTTGGACGACATTTTAATCTACTCGACAAATAAAGCTTCCCACTGGGAGCATGTCTGAGAGGTTCTCCGAAGACTCTGCAAAAACATTCTGTACACCAAACCTGAAAAATGCAAATGGTCCACAGACTCTACCGAGTACCTTGGGTACCAGCTCTCTCCCTCCGGTCTCTCCATGTCCCCGGAGAAAGTCAAATCTATTCAAGACTGGCCTGAACCCTGCAAGGTGAAGGACATTCAGTCCTTCCTCGGTTTCACAAATTTCTACTGACATTTCATCTCCAATTACTCCGATATCGTCGTTCCTTTGACTTGCCTGACTTGCAAAGGCACTCCATGGAACTTTGGCGATGACTGCTGCTCTGCCTTCCAGAAACTTAAGGATGCTTTCACCTCCGCACCTGTTCTAATGCATTGGGTCCCTGATGCTCCCCTCATTATGGAAACAGACGCTTCCGACTATGCTATCGCTGGTATTCTCTCCATCCGGTGCTCGGACAATGAAGTCCGGCCTGTAGCGTATTATTCCCGGATGTTGTCTCCTCCAGAGCTCAACTATGACACCCATGACAAAGAACTCCTTGCTATACATGAAGCATTCCGAACCTGGAGACATTACCTCGAAGGCTCCGGCACTCCGGTTGACTCATCACCGACCACAAAAATCTCGACTATTTCTCTACTATGAAACTCTTGACTTGGCGACAAGCTTGCTGGTCGGAGTTCCTTAGTCAATTCAATATGATTGTTCATTTCCGACCCGGACGCCTCGGAGCTAAGCCCAATGCCCTCACTCGATGATGGGACGTCTATCCCAAAGAGAGGGATAGGGACTACGCTCGCATCAATCCTCACAACTTCAAACCCGTGTTTACCCAAGAACAGCTCGCATCTTCCCTTAGAGCAACTTGTCTCGCTGCTCCAGTACTCTGAGCAAGCACCCTCTTCAACCTCGAAACCCTTCATAATGATATCCTCTCTGCTCTTCCCTCTGATCCTCTGGCCACAGTACACATGTCCGAGTCCGAACCCTCGGAATCACGTTGGAACGTCGATTCAGACGGTTTCTTACGCCTAGACAATCGCATCTATGTACATCCCTGACTCCAATGATCTCCGACTCCAAGTACTCCGATACAAACATGACCATCCACTCTCTGGACACTTTGGACAAAACTGCACTTTGGAACTTATTCGCCGCAAATACACTTGGCCTGGCATCAGGACATTCGTCAAAGAGTATATCTCATCCTGTACCTCCTGTGCTCGCGCAAAGGTTCCAAGACATAAGCCTTACGGATTATTGAAACAACTCCCCATCCCTGAACGTCCCTGGAATTCCATATCAATGGACTTCATCGAACAGCTTCCTCCATCCTCTGGTTACACCGCCATCCTAGTCATAGTAGATCACCTGTCAAAACAGTGCATCTTCATCCCCACCTACGACACGATAACATCCCCAGACTTGGCTAAGTTGTTCCTTCTCCATGTGTTCTCGAAACACGGAGTTCCTTCCCACATTACATCTGATCGCGGATCAGAATTCGTGTCACACTTCTTTAGGTCCCTTGGAAAGGCCTTAGACATCCAACTCCATTTCACCTCTGGTTATCACCCTGAAGGAGATGGCCAGACAGAGTGTATGAACCAGACCCTGGACCAATATCTCTGAGTCTACTGTAACTACCAACAGGATGACTGGTCCGAACTCCTGCCCCTTGTGGAGTTCTCATACAACAATGCTCCGAACGCCACCACCGGTGTCTCTCCGTTCTTCGCCAACAAGGGCTACCACCCAAACATCTCCGTGTACCCCAAACAGGACATGACCTCCACACGCTGCACGCAAATACTCCGTTGATCTCGACTCACTCCACCAATTCCTCCGAGAGGAAATGGCCCATGCTCAAGAGTGATACCAAGGACCTGCTGATGCCAGGCGAACTCCGGCTCCAGACTTCAAAGTTGGAGACCAGGTATTCGTCAAGGCTATGTAAGTACTTCAAAACTACCTGGCCCTCTAAGAAACTCTCCGACAAGAATTTAGGGCCATACGACATCATCGCTCAAGCTGGGACCCACTCCTTCACACTCCAACTCCCCAACTCCATGAAGTCCGTACACCCGGTGTTCCACGTCTCTCAATTAGAACCTTGCATTCCAAACACCATACCGAACCGTGTTCAACCCCCACCACCTCCGATTGAAGTAGACGGCGAACCGGAGTACGAGATCTCTGAAATCCTTGATTCCAAGATAGATTGACGAAGGAAAAATTGCAAACTATTGTACTTGGTATGATGGGCTGGTTATGAAGGCACTGATGAAGAAACTTCTTGGTTGTTGGCTACCGAACTCAGGCATGCCTCTGAAATCGTTACGGAGTTCCATCTCTGGTACCCGGACAAACCCGGACCTCACTCCGCATAATGATGAACAAATCTTAGTAACAAAATATTTCTATCTACTTGCCCTTAGCCAGATCCTCCCTCAGCCTATCTACATCCTCTTCGTCGTGTAACTCCTGCTGCTCTTGCCCCAACTCCGCTACCTCCAATTCCACTCCGACCATCGTGTCGGTATCCTCTTCCTCCGACTCCAGCTCCGGTGACCACTCCCCATGCAACTCCTCTCCCTTCAGATGGGCCAGCTCCTCCGTCCAGTCCGCCATCCTCTCCACCTGCGCTGTCAAGCAGTCCAGCCGCTTGATGTGCAACTTGAAGGCGGTAGCGATCTCCTTCCAGACCGCTACCATCTCCGAGTTCCCGGCGCAGTCTCCGCAGCTCCGGTCCCTGCTCGGCCCCACCTCCACCACCTCCACTGACGCCGACCTCATCTTCTTCTTCCTCAGCCCCTCCTTGTCGTCCGCGTGTTTCCTCCGTCTCTTCTCCGGTCGCTCCTCTCCTGGAAGTTCGCACTTCAGCTTGCCTTTCTGGCAAGCCTCACAGGACCGACCCTTCTTCCTTTCTCCAGGAATGCATTCAATCCCCGCTGTTACACATCTTGTGCACGGCTCCCTCTCTTTCTCCTTCCCCTTGCCCTTATCCTTCGGAGCGCTTTGCTCCGCTCAGATCTCCTCGGCCTGTCAACTCCGTCAGCTCCACGCTACTCGGACTCAACTATTACTCACCCTCTTCTTGGCCGCCTCCTCAGCCTCCTTGAGGCGCTTCTCCTCCACAACCTTCTGTGCCTCCTCCGCCTTCCGCTTTGCCTCCTCCGCCTTCCGCTTTGCCTCCTCCGCCTTCTGTCTCGCCTCCTCCACTTTCCTCCATTGCTCCTCCTCCTTCCACGCTTTTGCGCGTTGACACCACTTGGACGCCTTCGCCTCGAACAGCTCGTCGCTGTCGTCATCGGCCTCCTTGAGATGCTCGTCGCTCCATTGTTTGACTGTTGTCGATATCGGACATGGTAGAGGTTGGAAGTTAAGGAGTGAAGGCATGCCCGAATTTATATGAGGGACTCCACATCTGAGTCTGAAATTGAAGTCCGCAAATCTGCTTTGACCTTGCTTTGCTTTGACAGCTATTGTTTCTCGCTTATGGCCTTCAGGGGTTCAGGCCTAAAGGGGAGATACTGTCATATCCCGTATATCTCATCGATCCAACTCCGAGATCTCCGGGTTTACTCCTTCATTACTCCGGTACGATCTCTCTCCAGATACAACTCCTGATCTCCGAACTTCACTTAGAACCTTCTCAATTTCCTCTTGTCTCTTTTCATACTAGTGTTACATTAGTAATAACCTGTGTCTCGCTTAACAGCACAGCTCCGGCCTCTGTACATACCCAGCTCCACTCTGGGTACATACTTTCCTGATTTCCGTCTTACTCAGTTTCTTACCAACCCCGTTACTAATCTCCATTCTACTCCGAGTATATAAACTGTAGTACTCCAACTTTGTACCCTCAGTCTGAATATTAGTTTTACCTTCTATTCCCTCCGAACTCCATAAGACCTCGACGGTCTTATCTCTGCTCGACTTCACTTCGGTGTTAAGTCTCACCTCCGACCTCCGTTCTTCATTCTCCAAAATAAAGGACAGACTTGTGACAAGGGCGCACCATACATGGTGAAGCCAAGTCCCTCCACAAGAATAACTCCAGGAGTTCCGGAGTTCATACCCCGAGTAGACCCGGTCTTAACACAATTACCACAACATCTGGAGACATTGGGTCGCAGACTATTGCATCGAGTCACACTTGTCACACTCTTGTCCAAAACAGGATGGATGGTGAATCTTTTGGGACGAGGAGATACCTGTTTTGTACATAACCTAAAATTGCTGAAGTTCCTAAATTTTGCCATGCTATGCTCACAGCGTCTATGCATGGCGAGCAGAGAGAAAAATCATATGTCAACCTAGAACACACCCGGGAACATGCCAAGAAAAAATCCAACTACTCCTCTCATGAAATACGGCAAGCACTGACCACAGCATGCCTAGAAAAATGCAACGATCAGCCACCATACCCTTGGCAACTCAATGCTGCAGAAGCTTTCTACCTCGGTCTTGACTGTACAATCATTGCCGGGACAGGTTCAGGAAAGAGTTTGCCTTTCATCATGCCATCTATGATTCATAGCAATCAAATATTGCTGGTAATTTCTCCTCTGAACTCCCTCAAGGTGGACCAGGTCAGCGCCGATCATTATTACATACCTCAAGATGGATCGGTAATGCAGCCAAATAGGCATTATGGCTGTCGCCATGAATCATAATGCATACATGAGCGAACTGCACAAGGTGAGTAGTTGCACCGGGGAGGATGATCTACTCACCAAGAAATATAGGAACTGGTGGGCCAAAAGTATCAGATTATTTGTACATCGCCCGAGATGGCCATATCCAACCTACATTTCAATGCACTTCTGTGCTCACGCGAATACCATCAACACCTGTGTGGCATTGTCATCGACGAGGCCCACTGCATAGTGCAATGGGGTGGGCAATTCCAGCCAGCTTTCGCCAAAGTCGACAAGCTCCATTTGTTCGTTCCAATGAATGTCCCTATGTATGTCACCTCAGCCACTATGGAACCTAGCATACTGCATTTGCTACATATCAACCCATCACGATCATTTCACTTGAATCTACCAAGAAGTCTGTCTCATTTGAAATGCGATGGACTTCAGTTCCTTGGACTTTCTATTTGAAGGGGTTACATGTGCAGAGGAATAGAGCATGCATTTATTTTTGTAAACAAGGTAATAGACTCACAGTTTGGCTGGGAATACTCATGGGCTTTATTGCCTCCTCACATTCGTTCTTGTGTCGGGTTTCTCAACTCGCGGCACTCAGACGGCTTGAAATCTGATGAGCTTGAATGCTTTCGAATGGGCGAGCAGTGGATTTTGTGGGTGATGGAGGTTGGTGGCATGGTATGAGCTGAATTCTGTATCATTTGGCAATCAATGTTAATCTGAATGTAGGGACTGGACATACCTGACGTCCAATTTGTGGGGCAGTTGGGAGTGCCACAGTCGTTGACAGTTTGGGTGCAGTGTGCAGGATGGGCGGGACGGTCGGCAGGAATTCAGGCACGTGCGGTGTTGTTTCTTGAGGTGTTGGCATTGAAGGTAGTCAGAAACTGCAATGATGTTGAAACAGCATTGGAATCAGAGGTAGAAGATGGAGAAAATGAAGAATGCACATACCACAAGAAGCTGGAACCAAACTTGCGTGAGTATGTCGGAACACAGTGATGTTGACACGAGATAGTTGACACGTTGTTTGATAACCTGCCAGGACAGTCAGGTAAGTTCTTTTTCACACCATGCTAATACTTTGAAATTCTCACCTGCCGTTCTCCCAGCCCTCACTATGATGTGCTGTGATAACTGCACAGCAGCCATGCATGCCCTGTCACCAGCATCCGAGTCTCCCAAGGGGTCCAATGATGCTAATATGACTGTCAAGACTGAGCCTGCCCGCGAATCCATCCCGACTGGTCGCCGTGTTCAACAACACCTGCAGGATGTATGGCAGGCACTCTTCTCATGGTGTCACCATACTGCTCAGCAAGACTTTCCTCATGCCTCCTTTACATCTGCTGTTGTTCTCCCCAACCCAGTTCTGACTTTGATCGCCTCAAAACATGCCATTACCACCCTCGACAATATCTGCAATAGCCTCTCGACACCCTGGGTTTTTGCCGAGGAATATGGAGAGGCTGTATTAGACATTGTGAGGAAGGTGGACATGGAGTACGAGGCAAAGAAAGCAGCTGAGCAGGAGGCACGACGGATTGTGGCTGAGTGGCGGGCCACTGAGAAGGCTGCATGCAATGAGAAATCACGGCAGATGTGTCAGCAACAGTCCAAGTCCACCAAGGAGAACTGTGTCATTCCCGGCACAGGATGGTAGGTTGTTTTCCCTGCTACATTGAAATCCTACTAATAGTACTACATCGTAGCTTTTCTGTTGGCACTCTGACATTCACACCGGATAATTCTCATGTCCCACCGTTATTCCCTCACAAGTTGAATATAGCTTCTCAAGCCACGTTCTCAGTGCAAGACCATCAAATCTCATTTGATATATATACCCCACAGTGACCACTGCTCTCCCCACCAATCGTTGGATCAGCATATCTCATGATAATCGTGAAGACAAGCAGAGTAAGTTTCATAGATAGCCATTGGTATTCTTTCGACGGTATAGTTACCATTTCTTCTCCATTGCTCGTGTAAAATCTTGCTTTGCCCACCATTTAGCTATACTATCCTTTGTCCCCAAGTTAACTGCACCTGTGTGATGAAATCTTGAACCACATCTCTTTGTGTGTGAACTGTGTGTCCTGGCTCTGCAACATGAATATTAGAACTGGTGTATGCATCCTCCAAGTGTGACATGTCTTTGTCATGACTTGGATTGCTGTATGATATGCCTCTGCATATGGCTCGAATTTGATGTTCCAAGTGTTTCCGGACAGCATGCAATGTAGGTATGGCAGGACTATGGGTCTTCAATATATCCCATGAGGCATTTGGCCCCTGAACATGATCAGTCACCTTGTGGATGTGAATATCAGTTATTATATCTTTTCCAATTCAAGTCAAACATCTATAGATACCTTTATAGCCTTGACATTGTAGTCCTGCCCTTTATCCAATGGGAGGAACTTGTTTGGTTGACCACTCATATTGACAAGCCAACATCGCCATTGAACAAAGTCACTGATAATGAAATGAATATCACAAACTGGAGTCTGCATAGCTCATACCAGAGTTCAGGTGGCCATTCATGATGGAAGCATTGTAAGAGCTCCAAAATCTCTCCAAGATAATTGCTATTTCTGCCTCCAGAAAATCAAAATGCAAGATGAGGCAATGTAGCTTCCATGATTCCTACATCACCACTTCTTGTAGCTTCATAGAGGTCAATATAACAAAGAGCATCTCAATTCCACAAGATGGAGTTATACAATGCTTGGTCATGTTGATCTTCTGGAAGGGCATCAAGGGCATCAAGGGCAATGCTAGATGTCAACTTGTCAACAATCTGCTTGGCTAGATCAAGTAACTGTGTTGGGGTCTTGGATTGTAAGCTCTCCAAGTTGTCAACACCTCCAATGGCCTTCCAGGTAGCATGGAAATGAGCTTCAGTTACATGAAGAATGGCATCATGGAGATTCTGATGAAAGGGCCCATGGGTTTGTACTGTTCCAAGTCCTTTTCTCTCAAGTAGTGTGAAAGCATGCATCAAACCATGTCCTGCCATAGTGCCTAGATACTGCTTGTGGAAGGAATTTGCAAAGGCCATCAGTAAATGGAACTATCTGAAAGTGGGAACCAGCCAGTCCAGCCGCTCAAATGAGTTATGGTCTTGAGCACGAAAATGGAAGAGTCCTCGCAACTGAGCAGATGTGAGTTGATCACCAGCCCAAACCAGTACACGGTCAAGTCCAGTCTTCTTCATCTCCTGCTCTGTATCCAAGTTAAGCTGATGCAAGATTGCTGCAATGACATTGGCATTCCCCTCATAGCTAGCCTTCTCCAAGTGCTCTGTTCCAAGCATGAACTGGTGAGTGATATAATCCTTGCCTGTGGAAAGTGGTCAGATTAGCTTGAATCAGCAAGTAGTATTGTGCTTGCCTATGGGAAGTGATTGGATTGGATCAGGAGGGATAAAGATGCTATTATCCTTGTCATGGTAAGTGGGAAGATTGAATTCCACACTGTGTATAAGATAGCAGAGGACACGATGAATGTCACATTGATACTGTAGAGGAGCAGCTTGATGTGCAAGTGAATAGAGTTCTCGAACTGAGAGGGGATGCTATCGTCCCTGAGCTCAATACTCTTGGAGGGTATGGTTGCAAAGAGGCTATTCAGGAGGAGCATGGGGTTGGAAGAACACAGTGGAGGCTGTACCAGAGTCAAAATGACTTTGATTATCAATTTGCTGAGCATAGACATGAAAGGGGATGTTGACATTGTCATGTGTAATGACAAAAGGATATTGATGAACCCATTTGCAAACAACTTGCATCTCATTCTGTGATATTGTCTTGAGAGCATGTACAGACCATTGGTGACTCATAGTTATGCCAAAGGAATAAAGTAGACTGATGCTCTTGGCTGGCGTACCCTGGGCTCGAAGAAAAACTATAATCATCTTGGCAAAACGGTTGTGGTGATGTGATCGAGACATCATGATTTGGCAAATAATAGATAGGATAATCTATTGATTGTTAACAAGGGTATGTTGCAAAGAATATATAATTACAAACCAGGTCAGGAGCCTTTGCAATGTGTCAGGATCATTGCTTGTCCATCCAGGCTAACTGTAACAGCAAGAACCAGAGCTTGGGAGTCCCTCCGAAGCTGGGACTGCTAAACTTGAGGATCAGATCCTCAACGAACAATGTACACAGCTCTTCCATGGACAGGTCCTCAGCTGGACACTGTAGGACATGCCCGATTCCTTCCAACTCATCATCTATGACATCTCCGACACAGTAAATGCAAAGCACTCAATTACAGTGCTTGCCCCATGCGCATGTACATGTGTGCTATTCGTTTGACGCGGTGGCTGGTGCCACCATGTGATTATTGATGGGAGTTCCTTGCTGACCATGAGTGCTGAATGCTCATAGCGGATTTTGGGATCAGTGACGCAGTCTGGATCTCCCCAGCTGAGTAGATCCAGAAAGAGAGGCAGGTTGAGGCCAAGCTGGTTCATGTAGACAAGGATGGCAGCCACTTTCACAGCTTTGTCCAGCCCGAGGTGCTCATGGAGGTGTCGGGTGTGTATGCATTGGAGGGTGGGTTAGTGTCCGGGTCACTGTCATCAGCAGTGCCTCCAGAAAAGAGCTCGTCAAGATCTGCACTGGTGGTTGGGTTGTGTGCAAGACTGGCAGGGATATGGTGGCTCAAGAACGGGCCATAGAGATCGTTTGCGTCGTCATTGTCATCGTGGAACATTGGCACTGATCGTTTGTGATTTGGCAGCCTGATTAGATGGACAATATCATTAATTAATAGTTTGCTTAATTACGAGCATGGGCATAACATCAACTAATTATTGGACTTTGTTGACAGGTGTGACTCGATGCGCTCGTCATGTGACTAAAGTATCCAGACATTACAGAAAGTGTTTGGTTCGGGTGTAGCCTGCCGCTTCCTAAAAAGTAACGCCGGGTTTCAAGACTAGGGTCCAGGACCTTTTTAGGACCAGTCTTGGTCCAGTTGCCTTATTTGGACCATGAAAAACCAAGACTTTTAAACACTATTTGGATTGGTTGGCAACTGGATGCAACTGCAACTGCAGTCCAGTTGCCTACCAGTCCAGCCTGGTCCAGTTGCCAGTCTTTTGAGCAGTCCTAGACTGGACTTTGAAACACTATTTGACAGAGAAGTGCACAGGCAAAAGCTTCTGTATTTTGTCTATATAGAGTGTTTATACTCCTCAGGAATACCCCTAGACTTGTCCTAAGTAGGTGTAATTAAAAGAAAATCTTAAAGCATAGAGTTTGAGGGATAATAGAATTCCCTGCAAGGGCTGTGCAACAGGGTCTAGGCCTATGCAATGTATAAACAAAAAGTGATATGACCAAATAAAAATAATATGAGACAGTGTGAACACAGATGTGTCAATCAGGACGAGTGTGAAAAGTGGGAGAAATGGGAAATAACCACATAGGTGTGTTTGCACTCCTACAACAACAACCCATACCTGTGTGGTTACCACAAATATGATGAACACCAAGTAAAGCTGATTTGAGCTCTAATGTGCCAGTTGTCAGGTGCCCAGCAATCCAATGGGCTGTCAAAGAAAGATATAGGCAATTATGAGGCCTTGTCACTCCAGATATCAGTGGTGAACTATTCTTGGGAGACCCCTTTGCACCATATAAATTCTCAATAATACTACTCCATGTACAACTATAGTCTTGATCCATTCAATCTATATCTGAGTATCATCTCACTTACCTGCACCACCTGCCTTCATCAAGCAGATCTCCTTGTTGTGTTGACCAATGTCTTTACCTTTGTCCACTGCTCCTCAAGTGGAAGTCCTTGGTGCCTTGGGCATAGATTCTCTCTAGCACACCTCAGCAGTGTCTGAGTTGATACCATCAGATCTCATGAAAGACAAGTTACATTGGCACAACTATTTCTAATACTTATGGATTCTCTTTGGAGTACCATATGAACAAGTCTATGAGGTTGCTCTCCCTTCCCACCTTGGGCTTGTCCATCAACCAACTTGTGAATGCATCTAGTGTTGTCCAGCTTTGTTCAAAGTGTTGTTGTGCTGCTATTCTCAATGCTTGATTGTGGTAGATAGCAAAAGCGACTGGTGCCACCACATCTGCAAACTCGCACCCTGTTTTGCCCTTGTTAGCTTTTGTAAAGGTTGGGTGTAGACTGTCATTCAGTTGTGGAACATGACAGAGCCAGCAAATCTTGTTATGCCACTTGGCATATCGTAGACCTTTTCTCCATTCCTTGTATCCCTCCCAGCTACTGTCTGCACAAGATCCCAGACTTGGACAGCTAAACAAATGATGAGTTTGTTCATTGGACTGTGCATCCAGGACCTTGCATAGAGCACAAACATCTCCCATGCGGCGTAAAGCAACCAGCAGAACATCCACCTTGGCTGAATGTTTGAGTTGATGTGATGACATCATTTGCTTTGCTTTGGTGCTGGCTTGAATGAATGAATCATTGGACATATCCAATGTAGAAGACATGGAAGGCAAAGCATTCTTGTTTGTCCTTGACTGTGGCATGCCAGCAATGAGAATATCCTCTGGCTTGTGTTGTGGGTCACCATTGCACACACAGCACAGTTGGTTGTTGGATTGTTGTCGACAGGCCAATCCCTTCGCATCTGCAAACAATGCCATGCCATATCGAAGGCATCGCTTTAGACCATACGTAAAAATGTGGTCATGCATGGCAACCTTGCTCTGTATCAACACTCCAGACTCCTTGCTGCTCGGTTTTCCACTAACTTGTGGTGCAAGAAGGTAACACTTGGCTACTTGTCCGTCCCTGCCAGCCCGGCCTTGACCTTGGATAAAGTCAAGCATGTCGAACGGCTTGTCCATGTGTATGACCAGGCGCACATGCTGGTAGTCATTGCCTGTGCTGAAGGCAGTAGTGGCCACCATGACCTTTTTAGATCCTTGAATCCATTCATTGTAGGCAGTATGACGTTCTTCATCGCTCATCTTCTGTCGATCACCCACATACAAGGCATGCTTTGTGAGACCTGCCAACTGCTGTCCTTCTGCGATGGATGACACAAAGACCAACCCTCTGTCCTCCTCTCTCCAGTTGTCTTTCTCTTCTTCCAAGATCTGCATGGTTCTTGCAAGAAGAGATGTAGAAGCCATTTTTTCTAGGATGTAGATAAGCTCTGGTCGGTTTGTGGACTGCTGGACAATGGTGGTGTTGGAAAGCAGATTGTAGGAGGCAGTGAGCTCAGGAATAAAGCTGGGAGGAAGAGTGGCGCTTAATAACACAAGTTGCAAGGGGATCGAGCGTATTTGATAGATGTTGTCCAAGCTTTTACGATAGTTTTTGGCAATCAAGGGAATGTGGGCCTCATCAAAGACCAAGCGTGCCACAGTCTTCTTCTGAGCCAGTATAGACAATGCATTTCGCCAATCACTGGTCTGAGCTCTGTCAGCAGACACCAGGACTAGGTTCTTGGTGACACTCAGTTGTCCATCCTCTGTATCTCCTTCACCATACACCTGATATGGCACTTGCATTCCTGTGAGACGACGTTGATAGTCAATGATAAGAGAGTTCAACGGTAAGACCAGGATGGTCACTGTTGATTGCTCCATCATGCTGGGTACTATTGCCAACATGGACTTGCCTCCGCCAGTCGCTAGCACTGTGATAACATCCTCATGATGGTTCAACACTGCTAACATGGCCTGTTTTTGTTCTACAGAGCGCCAGTTGGCAGTTGAATTTCCAAGAAGGTGTCTCATGGTTGCCAGTGCCTTGGATTCAAGTGTGGCAGTGGTAGAGATTGGCATAAGTGTATGGATACTTGTGCCATTGGAAGGGACAGGAGGTAAAAGAGTTGTCATGAGCCGTTGACGCACATGGCGATAAGCATTGTTGGAGGGAGAGGGAGAGGTAATAGGATCCATAAGTCGTTTGGAGGATGTGGCTGCCCACTTGGATGGTCCTGAAATGAGCATGTCACAGAATGTTCTAGAAATACCATAAGATACTACATGCCTTCTCCTTGATTGTTAGTGCATCTCTTTGTGGCATTCATTTCTGCTTCTTGTTGCAAAGCCAGTCTCAATCCTATGTCATCCTCCTCATCCTCCACAAAAGACATTGGATTCTGCTCATCGTCCAATAGGGTTTCGACTGCCTTGCCTTTGCCTTTGCCCTCTGTGGTTGTTTGAGTGGGCAGACGATCATCCAAAGCCTTGGTGACTGCATCTTGTATGAGACTAGACAAGGAGGGCATCAAGCATGTCATAATTTGCTGGGCTATGTCTTGTGTTAATGGACCAGCATTGGTGTGTGGTGGTGCTGGTATTGCACAAGTATTCATATACTTGTGCACTCGATCTGCAGACACTGCAAAGAGTGTAAGTGGTGATTATGCACAAGCATTCATACACTCACATGCATGGGTTGAAGATGCTGTGCTAACAAAGCTTGTTGTACATGCTTGTCGATAAGGCAGGTTGGTTCCACCTGGGACTGTTTGGCATTGCTTTTGCCACAATGTGCTTGCCTCCAAATAGTATGGCAGTATGTCTTCTGGTGCTCCAGCCAACGTATGCATGCTAAGACCATAGATGCGATTCTCTGTCGCTCGTGTATGCCCAGCCTGAAGGGCTTCAACATTGTCTACCATGTTGTCTTCCTGCACAGCCTCAGATGAGCATTTGAATTTGCGTTTCCAGGCAGTCTGGATATGACGCCAAGGATTGACCGTCAGTGCATAGTTGAGACGAGGAAGGCTATACTTTGACATCACTCCAGAAAGATCGTCAGTTGTAAACAGCCGATTGAAGTTGACAAAGAGCTGGTTTTGATATAGCTCTTTCACTTCTGGCTTGTTGGGAAAACATGCTCGTGCTGCAATCTCTGCAAACGGTCTGGCCAACGCTAGGTCTTGAATGAGAATGTCACTTGTGATAGCATCCAGGGCATGTGGAATGAGTTTATCCTGTCCTGTGAGTGCTGTGGTCTTCATGTATTGACAGAGGATGGTAAGGTGCTTGCCCAACATGACTAGGCTGCGTGTAGGTCGGGTCTTGGTGTTGCGGTATGCCAATGCAGTGAGTTCCGTGCCACGACTTGGAGCCCCACTTAGCATTTCTGCTCGTAAAAGCAGGAGGTGTTGCATTTCAGCATAGTCTTGCAACCATGCCCTCATGGCTCCCTTGTTCCATTCTATCTCTCCATTCACCACATTCGCCCAATGTCTGAATCGACCTTCTCCTCTGGCTGCAGCTTGGACCAATCGACCTCTTTGTTGAAAGGCTTTGTTTCGCTGGTCAGATAGGAATGAATAACCAACATCCTTGTTGGTAAGATCATCTGCAACAGCATCATATTCTGCCCTCAAGGACAGCCCACCCAGTATTTTTTGTTCCCATAGTTCAATCAGCTTGGCTTCTGTGTCTGCAAACATGCCACAGATGTCATCAAAGTGAATTGGTTCACCCTTGAACAGCATGGACTTCCAGTGGACACTGTCTGTCCACCAGATGTTAGGCAAGCTCGGCGTGTCATATACGATGGCAGTAGCACGATGCTGTAGGGAGCGTAGTCGGGCAAACGTGGAGTATTTGTTTTCGATGAACCAATCTTGAAGGGCATTGCAGGCCACCTCTTCCTCCACTCCATTTGGAATGTCCACTCTGCTTCTGATCTCCCTCAAGAAGGTCAATCGCATGCAGTACTCGAGCTTTGCAATGATTGTAGTGACATGCTTGGGTTCATTGAAGGAACCATCTTTTTTCAATGTCATCAGAGCCAGACACCGTTCGGTAGGGTCCATGATGACTGTGGTTGGGCTACGCTTCCAGGTCTTTGTCCATACCCTGATGAGTATACAATGAATGTAGTTTGAGAGGTTTGCTCGTTCCTTTCGCTGTGGGAGTGCACTAAAAAGGAGCTCGGCCATCTGCTTGACCTCTAGGTCCTCGCTGCCCATCGTCATCAACATGACCAACAAGGCAATGACTGGTGCTACATATTTGGTCATGCTCTTGTCCAACATGTGCTTGTGAAGTGGAGTGTTGGATATGCCACTTGAAAAAGATGAGCAAGGTGTACATAAGTATACAATATACTTGTGCCATGCAGTGTTTGTTAGACTCACTTTTGAAGGGGACAAGGCGAATTCAAACGTTTGAGCACCAGCTCATCAGTTATTTGCAACAGATCCAATGCTTCTTGGAAATATGTGTTGACAGCAGTGCGTAAACCTGGCAGAATCAGATCATCGTCCTTGGGAGTGGATACCATGGTACACAAAGACTTGGTATCAAATCTTTCTCCTGCAACATACTCATGCCAACGTGTTGTGTTGAGCCATGGAGTCACTAGACGTTCATCCGATATCACAGATGGAATATGGAACTCTTCCTCTAGTTCTTTCAAGAGGGTGTCTATCAAAGACTCTTTGGAAGACTGCCCTTGAATGGTTTCCTTTTCGTACACTTCCCAGAGGAGGTGGCAAGCACTGTGAGCTTTTGTTCGCCGCGAATGGATGCTTTGAGCTTTGCAGCGTCTCCAAAAAGATGGCTTTGGAATGTCCTTGTGGTATTTGTAATGATGAGTCCGTACAGTCTCCTCTGCCATGTAAAGCTTGAAACAGTGGTTGCATGCAAAAGCATCATGGATGGACAGTCCATCTATATTGTCTCTTGGTCCTTCTATATGTGAAGGAAAGTTCTTAGCCAGTGAGACTTCCATGGCTGCTTGAGCGAACTTGTTTTGATCCATGCATATGGCAGGATGTGTTTGCATCAGGTGGATGGCAGCCTCTTCTTGTAACAATGCAATGCCACATTCCTGACATTGAAGAAAATGGAATTCCTCATTGACAACCAAATTCAATGAGTCAAGATACGAGTGTCGGAGGAAACCGTTGGATCTGATGTAAGATGGGTTGATACTGGTTTCTTGTATGACTGGAGGAATGGGTGGTGGTGAAGGAGTTTTTGTGGCTGATACTGATCGATGTTGCTGCTCTAATATAGACTATAAAATAAATTATTCATAGCTGAGGTTTGTTTATGAACATGAACTTACTATCAAGGATGGTATGGGTTGAGTTAAAGATCTTGGTGATATAACCAGAGGTGATCCCATGTCAATATCCTGCTGTCACTAGCATAAACATATGAAATACTTGTGCACATGAACATGACTTACATGAGAAGCTTGGAAGTCCTGCTATTGCCAGAATAAGTATATGAAATACTTGTGCACATGAACATGACTTACATGAGAAGCTTGAGGATCCTGCTATTGCCAGCATAAGTACATATATGGAATACTTGTGCACATCAAATACACTTACATGAGAGGCTTGGGGGCTCTGCTATTGCTAGCATAAGTAAATGGAATACTTGTGCACACAAACATGGCTTACATTCGTTGGGGAGGTGATCATATTGTGATTGCTATGGGCAGAAGGTGGTGAAGATCGCATAGCAGTATCAAGGAACTGGATTTGAAATTATTAAATGTCAGACACAATGACTATAAATCAGTGAACACCTACTGGATTGGATGTGCATAAATATTCATTTACTTGTGCACATTGTTTGTTCTTGTTTGGTCCCACCCAAATTGATTGGACTTTTTTCATATGCTTTTTCATGTTGTTTGTGGTAGAGAAACCTGTCAGCTTGGGACAGCCAGGGTTAGAACAGTAACAAAGAAATACACCATCCTCATTCCTCTGTACAGTGACCTTTTGTTTAGTATGAGTGAAAAAGATAGATGTGGGAACACATTTTCTAATGTGAGTGATATATATAGACTTCAAGTCAAATTGTAGCTTGCAAGAGTTGCAGGTAAACATGATGGTATGAAAGTGGGAGAAAGAACAATATTTTCCCACAGGTTGGCCTATATCTATGATAAATTCAAACTCCACTTGAATAATTTTCCCACGATGTGTGCACAAGTATTTCATATGCTTGTGCAAGCAATTGATTGAAGAAATTTTAGTATGGCTATATTAGTAAACTGGTTCAAACAGATATTGAGGTAACTACTTAAAATTCTTATACACCATCTGGATCAAACCACTGGCTTGCATAAGAAATTGTTGACAGCACAAGTATACATACATGTGTACAACCAATCCATCCAATAGTATACTTGATTCATTCTGTGTTCTCCTCAGCATAAGTATTCATACACTTGTGCTGCTGGTAGTTATTATTATTTGGTCTAAGTATTTCTGTCTTGGCTATTTCCACAACCTTCTGTGGAGAACCCCATGGGAGACCCCCATCCAACACTTTTTCACATAGTTTGTTTGTCTCACCTCTGTCAGGTGCAAGTGGTTGTCTTGGCTATTTAGGCTACAGCTCTAACCATCACTTATTAATACAAACCTGCCTTGTGTGCTGCACAAAACCATGTGGCTCAGCTAGTGCCTCTGATTGATGTCATATTTGGTGTGTGCTGCAATTGTGTGTTCATAGTGTTTCAAAGTCCAGTCTAGAACTGCTCAAAAGACTGGCAACTGGACTGGACTGCAGTTGTGGTTGCATCCAGTTGCCAATCAGTCCAGTTGCCAGTTGCCTTGATTTAGACAAAAAAAAAAAGACATGTCTTTAGCTCCTATTCATGGGTACTTCCCACAATAGTTTCAGGATTTTAGGTATTTTATTTGAATTTCTACAATAAAAACCAAGTTGAGACCCCCTCTGACTGACATGCCACCCAGAAATTGCCATATTGTTTGATCCTGTGATCCAAATCTTATGATCCAAGGGTCAGTAGGTATCCAGGGGTCCATAGTAGATTTGAATTCACCATGACTAATCATGGTTCCCACGCAAAAGGAGTCAAAGGACCAGTTTGGAACAACAATGGTTGCAGCTGATTGTAACTGATCAAAAGACTGTTTTGGACCAGTTTTTTTCGGTCCATATGTGGTTGGAAGGGTCCAGGACCTTTCTAGGACTGGTCTTGGTCCAGTTGTCTCATTTGGACCATGGAAAACCAGACTGGACCAGACTTTAAAACACTATGTATTCGTGGTGTTACACACTCTGGTATGTTTGTTCTACAACTGGTTGATTTTGTGCTTCATAGTTACTCTATGTAATCCATTTTGGTACCATTCCCTGCTTTACATTCACCTGAACTGGCCCTGATGCATCCCAGTCACCCCACTTGCTTTGACCCCCTTCATCTCAAATTTCTCTGGTATATTTATTGTACTGCCAAGGGGTTTGTCACTCTGTACTCACCCCATTGAGTGTATTTAAGTGCTGTTTCTACCTTTACATTGACCTGAAACAGCCCTGAAGCATTCCAGTCACCCTACTTGTCTTGACCTCCCCTTTGACATGTCTCAGTTGTTCCTTTTCTCTTCTTTCCTTCCTTGGACCTTATTTTCAATGTGACATGTTCTTCTTATGACCAAATAATTTGCCACTTGGAGCCCACTCTACTAAGTCTATTTAGGTGCTATGCTCACCTTCATGTTGACCCAAAATGGCTCCCATGTCCTGGTTACCCTATTTGTCTCAACCCTTCCTGGTTTTTAGTTTCATTCTGGTATGTTTTGTTTTGCTGTCAATCAATTCATTGATTCATACTCACTCTGTTTAGTCTGTTCAGGTGCTATTCCTACTTTACATCAACATGAAATAGCTCCAACATGTCCCAGTCACTTCACTTAGCTCTATCCCCCTTTGTGTCTCAATTTTTAATGTGGTATGTTCATTTCTCAACCAGTTGATTTGTTGCTTGGTACACACTCTACTTACTCTCAATTTAGGTGCTGTTCCTGCCTGTATATTGACCTAAAACTACCACAACACACTCTTGTTACCCCACTTGCCTCAACCCTTCCTGGATTTTAATTTCAATACAGATGTTTGTGTCATGACCAATCAATTTATCCCATGATACTCACTCATTTGAGTCCATTTTAGTCCCATTCCCTCTTATATCAACATCAAATGGCCCTGGCATGTCCCAGTTACCACTCTTACCTGACTCCCCATTCAATCTCAAATTGACTCTGGCATGTTCATTTCACTGCTGAATGACTCAATGCTTCATACTCACTCCATTTAGTGTAGCTACATGGCATTCTAACCTCTGTATCAATGTGAAATTCATATGTGACAAACAATTTTATTCAATGCTACAGTATTACTAAATCACCACTGACCCAAACTAGTGCTTACATCTCTAATGTAAATTGAATAATAGCACTCAGTGACCTGACCACATCAAACAGAGAGTCTCATCAGAGTGAGTAGTATCATTTTGTTAAGACCATGTTCCTCCGGAATGTACTCCAGAGATAGGGGTATCTCAGAGTTCAAATGTTTAGATAGGACATTGGGTTCAGCTTATGTGCTGCCCCCTTACTAGCATTGTGTCATGGATTTACAGAGATAGTTTGAAGGAGCTTGGAGAAGTTCAGGATGAACAAGAGAAGTCACCAGGACCTTTAGGAGTTTGGGGATGATTAGGCAGGATTCATCTACATGTATGTTGATAATCAAGCTAGAGTTGCAAGAGGAGTAACAAAGTTTATATACTCAGAGATCAAAGGATATTACTAAGGAGTTTAGGAGATGAATAAGCCAGAGAAATGGAGAATGACTAAAGAGCTAAGACAGATGACAGGAAAGTAAGTAACTGGAAGAAGTCAGATATGTATAAAAGCTGGAGCTGTGCTCCTAAGCAAGACACAGGAATACAGAATGTACACTAGGACAAAAAGGGACAAAGGAGATCTAAGAGATATTCAGAGTACAAGTCTAGAGGTCTGGAGCTGAAGGAGGAGTGCAAGAATGCTTTGGAGTTGCAGGAATTTAGATCTGAAGGGTCAGAGTTTTAAATAGGAGAGTTGCACTTGTTGATAGGATTTCTGGGATGACACATCTGGCTCACTGTCATATACCATACCATCTCCATTGCACCAAATCCAACTCTGACCTTCTCAGACATTAACTCCTAGTGTTCCAATGTCCAGTCTAGGGCTGCTCAAAAGACTGGCAACTGGACCAGACTGGACTGGTAAGCAACTGGACTGCAGTTGCAGTTGCATCCAGTTGCTGACCAGTCCAGTTACCAGTTGCCTTGATTTTGAAAAAATAAAAGACTTGTCCTTTAGTGGACCAGTCTTTAGCTCCTATCCATGGGTACTTCCCACAATATTTTCAGAATTTTAGATATTTCATTTGAATTTCTACCACAAAAACCGAGTTAAGACCCTCTCTGATCAACATGCCACCTGGAAATGGCCATATCCTTTGATCCTGTGCTCCACATCTTATGATCTAAGGGTCTGTAGGTAACCAGAGGTCCATAGTAGATTTTATTTCACCATGACTAATTGTGGTTTCCGCTGTGTGGTAGATTGGTCTGTGTCAACATGTTTATATACTTCTATCCATAGCTAGCTTGTTGACTTATTCTACTAAGTGATTGTAGCTCAGCATAAATATTCCATATATGTATGATAGTGGCTATCAATTAGTAAAAGTGAAATGTATCATATGCTTCCACTAGTAGTTGACTAACTTAGCTGAATTGGTGTCTATCAATTGCCATAAGTATTCCATATACTAATGCAAATATACTTACATGGATTTTGCCTCATGCCTAGTATCTCAGTCATTTTATCATCATGCCCAAGTATTTGAAATACATGTGCTTGTGGCTATGTAATACAGACATTGTTTTTATCAGATTGTTACACTGCATTGACAAGATTTCTGTAGTAGGCTGTTCTACTCTATTGACTAGGTTGTTCCAATAGGTTGTTCCAGTAGGTTATTCTACCCCATTCTAGGTTGTTCCACCAGGTTATTCCACCCCAATGACTAGGTTGTTCCACTAAATTGTGCTACTCCATTGACTGGGTTATTCCAGTAGGTTGTTCCACCCCATTGACTAGGTTGTTCCACTTAGGCTAAGGTTGTTCCACCCCATTGACTAGGTTGTTCCACTTAGGCTAAGGTTGCTCCACCCCATTGACTAGGTTGTTCCACTAGGTTGTTCCACTTAGGCTAAGGTTGTTTCAACCCATTGACTAGGTTGTTCCACTAGGTTGTTCCACCCCATTGACTAGGTTGTTCCACTTAGGCTAAGGTTGTTCCACCCTATTGACTAGGTTGTTCCACTTAGGCTAAGGTTGTTCCACCCTATTGACTAGGTTGTTCCACTTAGGCTGAGGTTGTTCCACCCTATTGGCTAGGTTGTTCCACTTAGGCTAAGGTTGTTCCACCCCATTGACTAGGTTGTTCTACTAGGTTGTTCCACTTAGGCTAAGGTTGTTCCACCCTATTGACTAGGTTGTTCCACTTAGGCTAAGGTTGTTCCACTCCATTGACTAGGTTGTTCCACTTAGGCTAAGGTTGTTCCACTCCATTGACTAGGTTGTTCCACTAGGTTGTTCCACCCTATTGACTAGGTTATTCCACTTAGGCTAAGGTTGCTCCACCCCATTGACTAGGTTGTTCCACTTAGGCTAAGGTTGTTCCACTAGGTTGTTCCACTAGGTTGTTCCACTTAGGCTAAGGTTGTTCCACCCTATTGACTAGGTTGTTCTACTAGGTTGTTCCACCCCATTGACTAGGTTGTTCCACTTAGGCTAAGGTTCTTCCAACCCATTGACTAGGTTGTTCCACTAGATTGTTCCACTTAGGCTAAGGTTGTTCCACCCTATTGACTAGGTTGTTCCACTTAGGCTAAGGTTATTCCACCCCATTGACTAGGTTGTTCCACTTAGGCTAAGGTTATTTCACCCCATTGACTAGGTTGTTCCACTTAGGCTAAGGTTGTTCCACTCCATTGACTAGGTTGTTCCACTAGGTTGTTCCACTTAGGCTAAGGTTGCTCCACCCCATTGACTAGGTTGTTCCACTTAGGCTAAGGTTGTTCCACCCCATTGACTAGGTTGTTCCACTTAGGCTAAGGTTGTTCCACCTCATTGACTAGGTTGTTCCACTTAGGCTAAGGTTGTTCTACCTCATTGACTAGGTTGTTCCACTTAGGCTAAGGTTGTTCCACCCATTGACTAGGTTGTTCCACTTAGGCTAAGGTTGTTCCAACCCATTGACTAGGTTGTTCCACTTAGGCTAAGGTTGTTCCAACCCATTGACTAGGTTGTTCCACTTAGGCTAAGGTTGTTCCATCCCATTGACTAGGTTGTTCCACAAGGTTGTTCCACCCCATTGGCTAGGTTGTTCCACAAGGTTGTTCCACCCCATTGGCTAGGTTGTTCCACAAGGTTGTTCCACCCCATTGACTAGGTTGTTCCACAAGGTTGTTCCACCCCATTGGCTAGGTTGTTCCACAAGGTTGTTCCACCCCATTGACTAGGTTGTTCCACAAGGTTGTTCCACCCCATTGACTAGGTTGTTCCACAAGGTTGTTCCACCCCATTGACTAGGTTGTTCCACAAGGTTGTTCCACCCCATTGACTAGGTTGTTCCACAAGGTTGTTCCACCCCATTGACTAGGTTGTTCCACAAGGTTGTTCCACCCCATTGACTAGGTTGTTCCACAAGGTTGTTCCACCCCATTGACTAGGTTGTTCCACAAGGTTGTTCCACCCCATTGACTAGGTTGTTCCACAAGGTTGTTCCACCCCATTGACTAGGTTGTTCCACAAGGTTGTTCCACCCCATTGACTAGGTTGTTCCACAAGGTTGTTCCACCCCATTGACTAGGTTGTTCCACAAGGTTGTTCCACCCCATTGACTAGGTTGTTCCACAAGGTTGTTCCACCCCATTGACTAGGTTGTTCCACAAGGTTGTTCCACCCCATTGACTAGGTTGTTCCACAAGGTTGTTCCACCCCATTGACTAGGTTGTTCCACAAGGTTGTTCCACCCCATTGACTAGGTTGTTCCACAAGGTTGTTCCACCCCATTGACTAGGTTGTTCCACAAGGTTGTTCCACCCCATTGACTAGGTTGTTCCACTAGGTTGTTCCAGGGGCTATCAAGTGGTACGGATACGGAGGGGAAGATTATTAGGTTGAAGGATTCCTTTGCAAATACAGATTCGAACTCCACATATTCCAAAGGGAGGGTAATCTTGGTTTTGGGGGCTGTGGCAGCAAGGGAGGTGACATTTGTGAGCTTCTTGGGTTGGGTAGCCTGGATGAAGTGTTGCCCCACACACATGATGTGATTCATGGAGTGTCATACTGATTGGGTAGTAAAGTGGTGACCAGTTTCAGTACCAAGGTAGTCGTAGAGTATGCTATCCCAGATGGGGTCGACATCAAGGTGGCGGGTAGGGTGGTTTGGTAGAGGATGGGTGAGTTTGGCTGAGTGATGGGGTTCATCGGTGGTGATAGGAGGGTGGTTGGGTTCAGGAGCAGAGATAGTGATGGTCTTGGTGACCCAGTCAATGATGGGATTGGTCACTTTGAGCCAAGGTAGACTGAGGATCATATTTTCCGAATCACAATGGCTTATGTGGAACTTTATGCATTGGAGTATTCCGCCAAGAGTGATCCTGAGGGTGGTGGTGAACTTGATGTCTCCATTTTTATTCATGGTGGTGTCTACATTCCAAACTGGGATAGGTTTCAGAAGATGTTCTTTTGGGAGGTTGTTCTTCTGGATGAAGTGCCAGTTGATACAATTGATTCCAGCCCCAGAGTCAATGAGGGTGTGGGTGTCGACGTCTTTTGAGGTAGTAGTAGTGTTCAATCTTATGGGAATTTGCATAGATTGAGAGGAGAGTTCAGCTACTAGTACATGTTTATGAGAAGTGGAAGATACCGGCATCAAATCGGTCTTCCTCCTTGAAAACCTGTGAATGGAGTAGTCACCTTGTTGCAGAAGGTGGAAATATAGGAAGGGATGTCATTGTTCTTTGTGGCTCAGGTAGTGGACAACCAGGCAATGGCATTGCCTTCCAATTCTGAGTGATGGACGTTGATGTCTGGGTCATTCTCCTGAGGTTCAGAAGATAGTGAAGAGGGTTCAGGGTTTTTGTCTGATAGATCAGATGGTGGGGAGTTGGATGACCGAAGTCTCCAGGTGGCAGCAATGGCTGGACAAGTGGGGCGTCCTGAAGAAATGGTAGGCAGCTAACTGCATGAAGGCAGGCTGTAAGGAGAGTCTTGTTCTTATGTTACGATAGTTCCAGGTGGGACCTAGCCTAAGTAACAAGTGGCTGCAATAACTCAAACAACCATCACTTGATATATGGTGTGCTGTAGAGTTCAAGAGGATTGTTGGTCAGCAGTTATTGCTACCAACGAGATGAAAGTGACTTAGGAGGTTTCCTAAGTTGTCCAGTTGAGAATCTATACTCTTGGGACCAAGGTGTGAGTGATGACTTCTAGGAAGTCCAAGGAAGAGTCGAGTATACTTAGCTAGATTGTGGAAAACAAGACTAGTGTACAAGAGTAACTCAACAGGCTATTTATACATAAGAGAACACGCATGGACCAGCAGATAAATAGGTGACTGCAAAGATCAGAAATAAGACAATTGGTCAAAAGGGATGGTTTGATGTGAAGGCAACAAATGATGACAAGAAGTAAATAAGTAAGTGTTCCGGTTGAACCAATGCTTAAGTAAGTGCTTAAAATATAAAAGATATGGATGAATGTAGAGAGATACCTGAAGTATTGAGCATAGTGAAGTAGTACAAATGAGAGAAAGAAAAGAATCGTAACATTACCCCCCAAGTACAATCAAAGCACCATGTGAAGATCATTGCTAGAAAGGTGCTTAAAATAGAAAAGATATGGATGAACATAGAGAGATACCTGAAGTATCGAGCATAGTGAAGTAGTACAAATGAGAGAAAGAAAAGAATCGTAACATCTGTGAGAACATAATAAAAATATGCACAAGTTGTTAGTGCCATTGCCAGATATTGATGGAATTTTGAGATGAGTCTGCAAAGGAAAAAAACATTGATCAATAATCAATGGTCAGGACACATACAAGCAGATCCAGATTATACAGGAACATGGTGAGCGAACTGCTGTAACAACACCTGACAGAAATATGCTTAGCATGGTGATACCGATCGGTGATTGTAATGTGCCAGCGACTTATGAAGTGCTGATGAACTATTTGTTTGGAAATTATCTTGGCCAGTGGCTTGATATTTTGTTAGACAATATCATGATCTATTTGCAAATGCTAGAGGAACACATAAATCATGTCAAAATAGTTCTTGAAATATTAAAATGAGAAAAACTTTACCTGAGTGATAATAAACTATGGAAGAGCTAAAGATCCTTGGTTGAATAATGACATTGACAACAAAGGACTACATGGTTGACATGGTCTTGAACTGGAAAGTCTCAATGAACCATGAGCTTCTTTGTGGACTTATCAGATTGGTCAGATACCTTGTGGATGACATCTATAAAGTTAGAGTTCCTATGGGAACATTATCTGCAATCACAGGAGACAATGTACTGTTTGTATGGAACAAAGCCAAGCAACACGTGTTTGAATGCATGAAGAATTATGTTGAGATTTGTTGCAAGCATTGTCAAGTCCCATTGAACTATGGGGAAGGATCAGATCCAATCTGGTTAATGCCAGATACATGTATCAGTGAAATTGCCACCATAATTTCAGGAAAAGGAGTGGTGAACCTCAAAGATCACTGCATTTTTCAGCACAAAGCTGAATTCAATGCAGCAAAACTATGCTGTACACAAGCAGGAAATGCTCACTGGTGTTGAAGGAATGCTTCACTACTGCGATATCTTGCAGGGCATGCATTTCACTTGGCTGACAGATCACAAGGGAGTAATTCACTTGTATCAGCAGAAAAATCTAACTGGGTAACAGGCTCAGTGGATTGAAATGATCAGCAAGTTTGATTTTACAATCCAATGCATACTGGGCGTAGAGAATTTACTACCTGATGTGCTATCACGCATGTACTCAAATGACATGCCAGGAACTGTGAGATCACTATCAGAATACACTCAGCTAGTGGAAAATGAACAGTAGGAAGACTTACAGTCATTAATCTCTATTCCACTCTTGGTAGGTGTGGAAGCTAAGGCTCATGAAGCAGCACCGAGACAGAGTGCACAAGTAAAAGCACAGGAGCTATCCACACCTGGTCTGGAATTGCAGGAAAATTGCCCAAGTGGAAGGAGTTCTAAACGGAAGAGGAAAAATGATCAGTAGATTGTTGTGAAAATGGACAAGGAATCCATCGACATACCTAGCAAGACTGTGGGACCACTGAAGGGATAGAAAATGGTTGAACCAGCCAAGACAGGACAGCCTGAGATGTTAGCCAAGTTTGCTTGGCAGACTGTTCTTCATGGACTACACGAACAAATGGTTGAGGGGGGGGGGATGGAGCTACCCTTGCAGACACACCATGTTTGATCAACGCAGATCAATGGAAAGTAGGGCATCTGCACAAGTGATGAGGGGTAGGGTGAGGGGTCAAACCGGATGAGCTTGATAGATTGAAGAATATATTACAGCAGTGTGTGAATAAAATGAGCACCAGACTTTGAGGCCAAATTGTGGCAGGTGATTGTTGAAGATAATTTGATATATTGGCTGGAATAGTTGCACTGAAAGAAATTGTCAAATAGTGTTCAATTACTCACCATCAATAAGTAGTTGTGTGTCATGTAGGATGATTGATATGCATCCCATGCAACTGAATTGTTGATCACCTCCTTATCGATGCCTTCTATCCCTACTGCTTGCACTTCAAAAGGACCTCCACAGGGCCCCTCATGCCTAGAACACAGTATGTCTGGTGCTCATGCAAGTCTTTCAGGTGCAAGAACAACCCAAACAGCACTGGACAGAAACTACAAACTGGCCAAACTGCAGCATGACACCAGTGAGAAGATGAGCAGCAAGCAGCTGCCCAAGTGCATCATCAAGCAAGGGTCAGCAGACATGCTATGCCAGCTCCTGATCCAGATCCTGCTGTGTTTGAGCAGGAAATGCAAGATTTGTTCCTGATGACAATCTAGCATTGTATGAACCCTTAGATGTGTCTCCTATTCACATTGTATGGCCTTTACTGAATTCCAAGTGTATTCATTCACTTACTAGATGGATGTTTCATGAGACCATGATGACAAGTTTAGCTCTGATGATGACGATGAATTATTCCGTCGTCTTGGGTCCCATGCTGATGATGATGATCCTGGGCCTGCAGATGATGAACTGCTTTTGCATGAGCCAGCTGAGGCTGAAGAAGTAAATGAGGAGCCCATGTACTTCAATGACCTCCTTGTACCTCTTGGGCCAAATTTCGACTACTCAGACACTTAAGATGACATTGATATCCACACAAAACCACCCCCTTGCATGCAGAGTTATCCCACCATCCATAATGCATATATCTGTGCATATAGTGTTTAAAAGTCTGGTCTGGTCTGGTTTTCCATGGTCCAAATAAAGCAACCGGACCAAGACTGGTCCTAAAAAGGTCCTGGACCCTTGCAACCACAACTGGTCCGAAAAAAACTGGTCCAAAACAGTCATTTGATCAGTTGCAACTAGTTGCAACCGGTTTTGTGCGAAACCAGTCCTTTGACCCCTTTCCTGTGGGACTCAAGATTAGCCATGGTGAAATGGAAATATACTATGGACTCCTGGCTATCTACTCCCCCTTCAATCATAAGATTTGGATCACAGGATCAAGTGATATGGCCATTTCAGGGAGGCATGTCAGTCAGAGGGGGTCCCAACTCAGTTTTTGATGTAGAAATTCAAATAAAATAGCTAAAATTCTGAAAGTATTGTGGGAAGTACCTATCTATAGGGACTAAAGACTGGTCCACTTTGCAATCGATTTCAACCGGTCCTGGACCAATCTTTTATTTTTTCAAAATCAAGGCAATTGGCAACCAGACTGGTTGACAACTGGATGCAACTGCAACTGCAGTCCAGTTGCCAGTCTTTTGAGCAGTCCTAGACTGGACTTTGAAACACTAACAAGATCTTCAAGCACTATGCCAAAGTCTACTGTGATATAAATAGAATCATACTCACCTCTGGTACTAAACCAAAAGGAATATCAGATCATGATCAGGGACAAATCAATTGTCATGGTGGTAGAAATCAAAATTTAAGTAGATAATCAGTATGTCACAGAATACATTCAGCTCACCATATATGTACAAGAAACTTGCTAACCATAAAATGGTTTGGTCTCAATCCAATCTTCAAAAGAGCAGTTGGGATTTTTTGTTCTCAGTCTACTATCAATCAACAGATGAGAGTGAAGAGGAGGAGATGGGAATTGATCCTGGAACCAATAATGAACAGGAAGCTAACAAAAAAGGCTAAGCACAAGGCACCATCTCAGCTGCTCTGGATTATCCATCCTCCTGCTTATAGAGATGATGTTGTGAGTTCTTACTGTTGTTGTCATCTTGAAAAATGACTCAAAATATCATGGGGTGAGGTCAACCAAGCTACTCAACACCTTGAAAAGCTTATTGCAGCACAATCTTTGTGTCATGAGCACAAGATTGGACCTGTCTGTGAGAAAGACTTACCATTGATCAGAAATGGCAGTCCAAAGATTCCAGTGGGTGTAGTTGATGAACAATGGTTGATGTGCCACCCAGAGTTTGAGGCCTCACGCTATATTAATTTCACTGGTATGGCAGTCAACAAGCTACTCTCTCATTGAAATGATAACTTACCTTGATGGTGCAAGTGGAAAATGGGGAAAATGACATGAACATGAATGCAAATAAGGAAGTCGAGAGAAATACAGAAGAGTATGGAGATCAAGAGGAAAGGGAAGGAGAAAACAACAATGGTAGCAATGATGGACAGCTTGACAAAGGTGAAGAGTTCAACTAGCTACCTTTCAAAGGAGGTATGTGACATGATTACATAGGACTCACTGATGAAGGAACCCATGTTGCCTCAACCGGCCATATAAGTAATTCAAAAAAAATTGTATATGCTCCATCAGCTTGACTGCTCGGCCTCCATTTAGCATTCCACATTTGAGAATAATGGTCCGGCAGACATGGCTGACAATAGCTTTAACAAAACTTGGTTAGCAAACAAGGAGAAGAAAAGTAATAAGAACTTACTAAGAAAAACTGCATGCATAAACTTGATGAGTGAACTCTGTCCTGGGAACCATGCAGGAACATAGCTCATAGCTGACCAGTGCATGCCATAATTATCACTGATCATCTGTGCCATAGTGGGGAGTGCATCTCTCACTTGAACAGAGTACTTGATGTATCTCCATTGGTCCTGCAGCTCAAATGCTACAAACAGAACAAGATGAAAGTACACTAAATGAACTTACCTTCTGGCTTAAAACAGTCAGGATGTGCTAATGAAAAGTAAGGTTGTTTGTAGAGCAGACACATGAAATTTTTTGACATGTAACTGTGTAAACCACTAATCTTGTGACTGGCAGGGAGGTCTGAAACCTTCCAATCAAGATAAGGATGTGAGACAAGACGGTTATCATGGCCATGAACAGTGAACTCCATACCTATCATGCAAATTGATGAGTCATACAAGCAAACACAAACAGACACATACCTTCTTCAAGTTGGAGCATGCTGTCAATGAATGGTTGAAGATAGTTTATTTGTTCAAGTGATAGCTTATTGGGCCCAGGAATTACCATGACAAGGATCATTTCTTCAGGAAGATAGTGGATTGGGCAGGAATTGTTGTAGATGACAGCATAGAAAGCACCAGTTGAGTGAGACCCAGCTCTTCCCTTCATAGTCTGAAACCTGTGAGGATAACATGTCAGTCAAATGTCAAATTATATGTGAACTTGGAGTATGTCATACCAGTAAATATTCATTGACCAAATAAGTCTGCAGGGAAGGAAAACAAAGCTTTGATGCAGCTCTGAGATGTCCACATCTTTGATGCCCCAGGGGCCACCTTGCCAATGCTGTAAGCCAGCCTGAATGGCATGCCAACCCTAACCATCATAAATATTAGTCAATGGGGTGTCAAGATTGGGGAACAAGTCATAGCCATCTCCAGGCAAGGCTGGTATAGCCATTGGCTCATTGCCCAGATGACACCAGTGTTGAAATTGATCCCATTTTCCAGAGTGAAGGAAAATGCACTAGAGAGCTCATTCAGGAGGAACATATGGCACTATTTTGGTTGGCATGTGTTTGCTGGAACCATCAGCAAGTTGTTTCTGTGTATAGCAGAGTCCGGGGCAATCTTCAATATCACAGTCTGGGGATTGCAGGTTATTCAACTCAGAGGGGTGGTATAGCTTTCAACAGACATTACATGCAAAAAGATAGACAAGGAAGTGGTCTGTCACAAGTCTGAGATGTTTAAAAAGTGTTAGTAGTGTTTGTGCAAAGCAATCTAGGCCAGGATATGGAACATCAGGGTTTGCTGATTGGGTAAGGTGTAACAAGTGATCCTTTCTTTCAAGATCATGAGAGACTGTGATGTGGGTGGCATTGAAAAACAAGGCTGAGACATATGCACATGGTGTTTCAAAGTCCAGTCTAGGACTGCTCAAAAGACTGGCAACTGGACCAGACCGGACTGGTAGGCAACTGGACTGCAGTTGCAGTTGCATCCAGTTGTCAACCAGTCTGGTTGCCAATTGCCTTGATTTTGAAAAAATAAAAGATTGGTCCAGGACCGGTTGAAATCGGTTGCAAAGTGGACCAGTCTTTAGTCCCTATAGATAGGTACTTCCCACAATACTTTCAGAATTTTAGCTATTTTATTTGAATTTCTACATCAAAAACTGAGTTGGGACCCCCTCTGACTGACATGCCTCCCTGAAATGGCCATATCACTTGATCCTGTGATCCAAATCTTATGATTGAAGGGGGAGTAGATAGCCAGGAGTCCATAGTATATTTCCATTTCACCATGGCTAATCTTGGGTCCCATGGGAAAGGGGTCAAAGGACCAGTTTCACACAAAACCGGTTGCAACAACTGATCAAAAGACCATTTTGGACCGGTTTTTTTTGGACCAGTTGCAGTTGCAAGGGTCCAGGACCTTTCTAGGACCAGTCTTGGACTGGTTGCCTTATTTGGACTGTGGAAAACTGGACTGGACCAGACTTTTAAACACTAGTAACTTCTGGGTCTATGGTTCTAGATGAGCAATTGTGTCCATCAACCATGTAGGTACATATAGTAGTAACTGGCTTTGCATTTGAGACAGGCATGTTGATGTTGTTTGTTGTTGTGATACCAGCTTGAACAAGCACCCTGGCATCCAAATCTGAGTATATTGCAGGGTTGATGTTTGGATCAATTGTCATTGTTTCACATTGAAGCCCAGATACGAGAGGTGTCAATTCAAAGTTCCTTACTGGCACAGGTTTGGATACTCACTCTTTCCGTTGCTTGACTTTCAAGTCAGATGGAAGCTGGGGAGGGACATAGTATTGAGTGATTGTATTGGGAGAAACCAGGGCCACATCTAAGTCATCCAAGTCCATCATGGTGGTAGGCTTTTGAGCTGACAATGCACTGATTGTGGTTGCAGGGGCCTTTTTCATTGCAAAGGGATTCCTGAACCTGCTTGTTCCTGTATCTCCTGAAGCCAGAAACTGGTTCAGTTTGATCAAGGTGTCAACTGAGTCTCAGTCACTATCTTTGTGCTTGCTATTACTGGACTTGGACCCTGCAGTTTCCCCTGGGCCGTTGGCAGTGCATTTTCCAGTCATTTCTCTTTGGGGTTCTACAGGGTGCTGAGGCATGGCCAGTGTGTGGAGGAGGGGAAAAGGGTGCTGCAGCAGGAGAGCATACAGGCAGGGGGGTACTAAATTAGGTATTTTTCCTGGCCAAGAATCATCGAAGATGTGATCTGTGATATGCAGTTTTGAGGCTCCCTGTTGGAAGGAGCAGAGTGGAATGTACCTAAGATTAGTGAACAGGGGGCATAGTGTATGAAGTGAGTGTTTGGATAATGTCAGGGTGTTCTTGGAGGTATGGTGCCAGGATGACTGCATGTTTCTGTAGATACAGCATGAAGGAATTCATCAGGAAATAACAAAAATCTGATTGTTTAACATAGTTATTTAAAGCCCTCCAAAGTAGGACATGACACCCCAGCTTCCTAGCATGCCAGCATACACAATCAAAGTTTCACAGTTGCCTAAAATCCTCCAAAGCAGAGTAAAATTCCCCAAGCTCTTAGTAAGTGCAGATCTAATTCTTGCAAACATTTTAGCATAGTACCACTAATAGCTTCAAGTTGAGTGCAACAACTTTATTTAGATTTAAACTTGAGTATACAGAACTCAGATGGCACATGTGCCCGAGCCAGTGGATCAGAATGTGGCACTGTCATAGCCACACTGCCAGTGGCCCAGGCAAGCATCAAATATATATACTACATGTAGCTATCAGGATCATGATACAGGTGAAAACAGGTTTTATGCTTGGATACTTTGACAAACAAATTTGCAATGCTGTGAGGAAGTAGATAACCTGTGTGGCAACCACCTCTGCACAAGTCCTGATCTACTTGCCAGGCTCATACTTCAATTGTCCTTGCAGTCTCAAGTAGTATGGCTGTGCACCCCATGTGTGCTGTCAGGAATGTGGTGAGCAGACTGTGATAAACAAGAAGAATGTCAAGATACACATTATTGGTCATCTGGAATATGTTTGCTGTGAGGAAGGATACAGGAAGGGAAAGAGCACAGGAGGGGGTTGGGGGTGAGCAAAGTGAAGATAAATTGGAGGAACTTGAAGTGTCATGCTATGAGTGGGAAAGGCTCCAAAGCAGGTTGCATGGTGGATAAGGTGGGCAGGAAGTTGGTATAGAGATGGTACCTTAAGCTTGATGACTCCAATATGTCAGACTGTGACATGGGCAATGAGTGGGCAACAGGTAGAAGGTATGGGGGAACTTACAAGGTACATTGGGTCCTCTGTGCTTGCATTATGCTCATTTGTGATGCAAGTAGGACATAGTTTGTGTCATATACTACTCCATTCTCCATTCCTCCAGATATAACTCTGACTTCCTTAGATGATAACTCCAGGTCAATCTCCCTCAGGATGCAAGTCTGCGATCCCAGACCTTCATTATGTATATATGTTTCCTCTTTTCATTTAGTACATAAACCTGGGTCTCACTTATAAGCACAGCTCTGGCTTCCTCAGTACCTGACTGACCTCCAATTATGTAGTTTCCCAATATCTGTCTCACTCAGCATGTAGTCATTCTCCATTTCTCTGTATTACTCATCTCCTTGCTCCATGACTAATCATTCTGTTTCCTCTGAGTATATAAACCATAGTTACTTCAATTGTAACTTCAGTATAAATATTAGTTCATTTGCATGACTCACTCCAAACACTCTGAGAAAACCTTGATGGTCTTCACTCTGCTCAACTCCACTTTATGTGTTGAGTCTTACATTAACCTCCGTTCTCCACATGTCTGAAATACAGGGACAGAGTATGAGAGTATGACAAGGGTGCACCACATATGGTGAAGCCAAGTCCTGTCTGACACTACAACTCCAGAGATCCAGAGTTGGTAACCTCTAAGTCACATGGTCTCTACCAGTTTGCCATTTCTGTCTTGGGAGCCTTTTTCCAATGAATGTCAATGATGGTGTTTGGACAAGGGTTGGACACGACTAACCTTAAACTTGTCACAGGTGCTGGTGAGGGACGTGAATTGCAATAGTTCACAGAGATCAAAATCAGATCAATAAGGGTATGGCCATCATGAGCATAGGGTTGCACTGTAGAAAACAAATAATGGGTGGTGTGAGAAAGGCAAGATGATAGGTTTGTCTCAAGGGGGGTTATACTCAAAGGAATTCATGGATTAGGGTTTGTCTATGAGTCCTAGAGGTTGCTGAACAATCTGGAATGAAAAGCAGTCAATGTAAAAGTATCTAGGTGGAGTCAAGGCAATAAGAGGATTCATTTGAGGGGATGAGATGTGAGGGAACAATAATATGAGGTGAAAGGAACAATATCCAGTCCACTCACACACAGGAGAGTAGACAGGTGATCTCCTGAATGCAGAAAGATAGTATTTAATGTTAGAAAATATGGTTTGATAATCCAGGGCACAACCCAGGACTGTTAAAGGCAATCTGACCCTAGGTAAGTATACAGGATTGATGTAGGGTGAGTATTTTAAGAAAGGGAAAGTCAAAATCTTATTGTTATGATCCATCTTTTCTTTCACATTTGACTTTGAGTTCACGATGCTCAGTACAATAGGTACCTCCTATGTTCAATGCGCAAGCCTTACCCTTGCTTTGGATTACTCAGCAAGGGCTTAACCCTTTGCCCTATTTACCTTACCTTTCTTCGATCTAATTATGTGACCCTGGTCCAACCCGTTCATCTGTCATTGCTTCCCTTCCTTCACTTCCTTGATCCATCAGGGATCTCCTTTATTTCCACTGTCATTCCTGATAGTTTCTGCATTTACCTTTTACACTTCCTTCCGTCTGGTGCTTCTGCCCTGCATGACCCCTTTTGGCCCTTTGACAGTTCTGCTCTTCTCAGCCACCCTTTTGGACCACTGGTCTGTGCTTGATTATCGATGTATAAATACTGCACAGTGATACCTGTAATCTCTAGTCTTGATCTATGCAATCTAGCTAGTATCACTGCTCCTCCTTGAAGGCTTCACCTAAGCCACTCTCCGTTGCTGCAACCAACATCCAGCTCCTTGATCCACCCTGATTACAAGGGGCAGTCTCTGGTCCTTTGGGTATAGATTCCCAAAAGGACACTCTCAGCAATGCCTGAGTTCTAACTCGTCTCACTGGTAGCAATACGCTGACCAGTAACCCTCCTTGAACTCTTTAGCACACCATGCACCAAGTGGTGATTGTTCAAGTTATTGCAGCTGCTTGGTACTTAGCACTTTTGTGTCTATGCTAGGCCCTACCTGGGACTATCGTAATACTTATAGGTAACGAAAGAAAAGAAGGATATCATGATAGGAACAATCTCAATATTATAAGGCCAAATCGAATAGGACAAGTTAAACCAGATAAAGCGGAATATGTACAATGAAACTGGATTGGATCACATTGACTCAGATTGGACTCAGATTGGTTCGGAAGATCTGTAAACACTAGAAATAAAACCAGATTGGTATGAAGTCGATAGCAGATAGGATGAGATATGATAGGATATGATGGGGAGTGGAAAAAAGGTAGGCTGCAACCATAAGGAGTTCTTAACTCCTACAGCACGCAGTGATGCAGCACTCACTTCAAGTTGGATTCCAAATTGGTGATGATCGGTTTGACAGTTTTTATGTCAAAGCACCCTTTCTACTAATAGTATATGTACCACACCTTCTGAGACATGCATAATTAGGTATACTCCTCATCCTGTAGCAAACTGGGGACAGCATGTTTCTACAGAGTATTATCCATCAAGGATTCAGGCAAGAGCATGTTTCTGGGTCTGTAGGATGCAGTGACTTAGATGGGCTGTGACTGTCAGGTCCAATACTGCCGAGGATCAGATATCATGATGTTCAGCCCATGCATAAGTTCTATGAGCACAAACTTTGGCACCAATCTATCAGGAATAGGTAGTATATACATTGTTCTTATATGAGCAGCAGGTACAGCCCAGTACAGCCAACTAAATTCATCCCTCATCTGTTCCTGTTCTGGGGCAGTGACATATGAAGGAGAGCACATAGTGTTGTACTGTTGCAAGTTCCATGGAAACCATGTTTTGTGTTGCCAGTGTGCTGCTGTGCCCTGTGATCCAATGCTGTGCTTGCACTTTGTAACAAGGCTGGTCTCAAGGTAGGCTTGAGGTAGGTGTGTTAGATTGCAGTGTAGACAGTGCACCTTCTGCATTGTACTTGAAACAATTCATCTTCAAGTCTGGTACCTCTTTCAGATTGTAGTCAAATGAGTGTCAATGGAAATGGGACTGTAAATGTGTGATGGACAGTACCTTTCAAAACCAGACTTGATCAGGGTATGCTTTGTCAGTGTCCATGTATGATGAGACATCATGGGAGCTGCAAGAATCGATGAGGTCTTGCAAATATTCTGAGCTGATTTCCATGGATTCTCAAGATTCTTTCAGTGCTGTCTGAGTCCTTTGAGCCATTTTGTTTTCTCGGTAACATCTTGGATGGTGGTCACTTGGATTGGTCTAGTTTGCACAATGCTGTGGGCCTGGGTAGAGTTGGAATGTAATGAGGAGTAGTAAGTGAGAGTAGTGTTTTAAAGTCTGATCTGGTCCAGTTTTCCATGGTCCAAATAAGGCCACCAGACCAAGACCAGTCCTAGAAAGGTCCTGGACCCTTGCAACCACAACTGGACTGAAAACAACCAGGCCAAAATGGTCTTTTGATCAGTTGCAACCAGTTGCAACTGGTTTTGTGCACAACCGGTCTTTTGACCCCTTTTCCATGGAATTCATGATTGGTCATGGTGAAATGAAATATACTATGGAACCCTGGATACCTACTGACCCTTGGAACACAAGATCTGGATCACAGGATCAAAAGATATGGCCATTTCCGAGTGGCATGTCTGTCAGAGGGGGTCTCAACTTGGTTTGTGCTGTAGAAATTCAAATAAAATAGCTAAATTTCTGAGAATATTGTGGGAGGTATCCATGGATAGGAGCTAAAGACTGGTCTACTAAAGGACCAGTTGCGACCAGTGTTTGACTGGTCTTTATTTTTTCAAAATCAAGGCAACTAGCAACTGGACTGGCCAGCAACTGGATGCAACTGCAACTACAGTCCATTTGCCTACCAGTCTGTTCCAGTCCATTTGCCAGTCTTTTGAGAAATCCTAGACTAATTCAAGAGGAAAGTCACCATCAGGTAAAGTGAGGTATGCCAAGCAAGCAAACACTGACCTGATAATTGACTGTAGAATATATGATAAATCTCTCTCATGCTCTGATGCACTGCCCCCATCAGGACATACATTTTTGACACATTGAATATTGACAGATCTGGGCCAATCAACTAGTTCATTAGATGCACTTGAACAATGTGGCCACCACCTAACTTGAAGTCTTTGTGAGTTCTGTTACTTTTACCTATACACTCATCATGCTGCACTGTCCAAGCTGTAGGAAAGGTGGTTTTAAGAACCAACATGCTGTCACAGTGCACATGAGTCAACCTTCATCTGGGTGCAACACTTGGGTTAACAATCGCATACAGTTGCATGACTCTCTTACCCTTTCTAGTTTAGCCAGTTACACTTGCAGTTACACAACCTCCGACTCTGAATCAAGTGTTGCTCCTATGGATGTTGATCAGGAATTTGATGACCTCAATTCTTTTTTGGATACTACCAAATTCAACACTCACAAATACATTCATGGATAAGTTTGACAGGGACAAGTTCAATGAGGCTTGGAAATCAATCCTCTACTATCTGTTTGCCTCCCACAATGAGTGGGAACTCTCCCTGTGGCTACTCCACTCAGGAATCAGTATGAAGATAATTAACTCCTTCCTGACTCTGCCCATTGTACATCACTTATATTCACTATACTAAGAGCAACTGGGCCTGACTGATTGATTTGGAGGTAAAATCACTTGATTTTTCTTTCCATACTGCAAGGGACCTTCATGGATGTGCAGAGCTACTCCCTAGCAGGCCATGTTGGCATGTGATGCAGATTACTTTCTCACACCCTATGAAACACCCAGTGTTCCTTTAGTGGTGTGATCCTTTGGACTGCATCACATGGCTCTTCAACCATCCATCATTCTGAGATCAGCTTGATCTTATTTCCCAGATGTTATACATGTCATCCAACAAACTTGACAGAGTGTACACTGAATGGATGACTGGGGAGGATGCTTGGCAAATGCAGGTAAGTAATCCCATTGTTAATAATCTCCTTCCAAGTCTGATACTGTGTAGTTGCAGCTTTCAGAAGGCATGACCCTGATTAGAATGATACTCTTATTGGATAAAATGAACATCATGAATATCTGTGGTGGTGGGGTTGCCCACCTGCTTTTTATCAGCTTGGCAAACATCAAGATGTCAACATGCCTCAAGATTTCATCTAAATCATTCATGCTCACTGCCCTACTTCCTGCTCCCAAATTCATTCACTCAAACATGCACATGCAGGGTGTCTTAGAAGATTGTCTTATCCACAATTGTCTCAATATCATTCTCAAACCCCTTAAAAAAGCCATGGAACTTGGTGTCATGCTGTCAGATCCTGAAGGGATCATATAGTATTACTTTACTCCAATTGCAGGTTATATCATTGATACCCCAAAGGCTACCATGATCACTTGTGTTGGAGGAAATACTTCACTGGTGACTATGGCAATGTACAAAGAGTTTGGGGATTCATTCCAACACAAATTGTGGACTGTGTGTATCACATTGGGCAAACTTGAGGTTGCCAAATCCAAGGCAGATCCTGCCAACCTAGTGGCCTTTTGCTGGGAAGCACAGCATTATCATCTCAATGGGGTAAGTAAGCTGTTTTGGTGAAACTACCCCCTTTCATATCCCAGTGCCTTCATCAGCCCTGAGCTACTTCACTATCTGCACAAGGAATTTTGGGACCATGGCTTACAATGGTGTCTGAACATCATTGGTGAAATGGAAATTAACTTCTGATTCTCCCTTCTGTAGCCCACTGTGGGATCCCATCACTTCAAGGGAGGAATCTCAAAACTGAAGCAAGTGACTGGTTGTGTCCACCATGATGTGCAATGCTATATTATGGGGGTCATTACTAAGTGCAGGCCTACCATATCACCATGCTAACATCCACCTAATTTCTGCTGCCCTCACTGATTTTTATTCTCACAAGCATGCCATACTTGACCATGGTGGATGATGCAGCAAAGGGAACAAAGTTATTGATAATTGGTACATCCCAAAATTGGAGCTGATACAAAGTATTATATCAAGTATCAAACATGTTGGGACCACTATCCAGTGAACTGCAGATACTACCAAACATGCTCACATATTGGAAATCAAGACACCTGTGGGATTGACCAACAACAACAATTACAATCCACAAATCTGTTGTTATCTTGATCATGCAGAAAAGTGCAGAGCATTCAAGTTCACTACATCATTACATGAGCAGGAGATCATCTCAGATGAAGATATGCAAGCTTTACTAGACAATGGAACATCAGAAGACAGAGAATCTCATGACCATGATAAAGATAACACCATTCAAATACCCCAACCAATGGGTCTTGCACATCCAAGCATGGATTATTTTGCCATTTTGGCACTGTAGGGAATAGGTATTCCCTGTGCTTGCATAGCACTTTTCCATACCCTGCTGTCTCCTGATCCCAATTCTAATCTGTCTGCTTTAGGGAATAGGTATTCCCTGTGCTTGCATAGCACTGTTCCATACCCTGTCATCTCCTGATCCTGATCTGTCTGCTTGCCCAGACTCATTAATATCACTCATCTGCATGCTCATACTCACCTAGAGCTACGTTTTTCACATTTATTTTATGCTGTTTTATTTTATTTTGTTATGTTTCACTTTATCCATACTTAGCACTCACAACTCTTGCAGGGTTAGTGAGTCTGGTTCCGAGATTTTTAGTCTAATCATACTTACTGAGGACAAGTCTGAGGGTATTCCTGAGGACTATAAAACACACTATGTTGACAAACTACCGTAGCTTTCACCTGTGTGCATCTGTCTCACATCATTTTCAGTTGATATTCATTTTCTCTCATTTTCCTCATGTTTTCTCAATCCAGATCCAGACTGCTGTGACTGCTTTTCATCTATTTTAATCCAGATTTGCCTCAGATTCATTTTGGACCACTAAAAACCCCATTTCTCATCATTCACCAACTCAGTGTAGTCCCTGGGTCCAACAGAATCACATTCCTTCACCCCCTTTCATTCTATTTCAATCCACCTGAGTATTGAAACAACCTGGAACAAAACTAGACTTGTTAAAGTAGTTGGTTGAGTGAAGAGCGGATTCAGTCCAGTGAGAGGTGAAAACTCCAAGAAAACTTTGTTAAAGTCCTCTGGCTTCAATTCATGGGGTTTATATACTACATGGATGTTGGAGTTCTAATCTGAGTATGAACTATGTAGATAAGCATATTGTATCCTATTGGATGAAAAGGTGTGAATAGATATGAGTCATAGATAAGAGCATAGCCTTGCACTGCCATGATGAGTCAGTGATAAGGAAAATGAATAGATAGAAGTGTAAGTGTATGATATTGTGGCAGCCAATAGGATATGATCCCTTGGACAGCCTTGACATGAGGCATTATTCTTAGAAAAGATTGAAAGTGTAATCTGTTAAGGGATGAAATGTTGGAATCATAACAAGTATTGCACTTCAGCTGATATTAATTATCTTTAACTGGAGCCCACTGTGAGGGACTTCCAGAAGTTGGTACAGACAACAACAACCCATCCACTCATTATTCACCTCACTCACAATACAGCTTCGCTCTACTTCTCAGAAATTTTTTGCCTCAGTTAACATCTCCTTGCATAGCATTGCCATCCCTATTGAACCCTGCACCACTACCCTTCTGCTGTTGCAGAACTCTAAGTGATGTGAGACAAGTCAGATGACACACCTATCATGGTGCATGACAACTTGCACCACCATCTGAGTCGTTACTATGCCTATACTTGGATATCTCCTACAGCTGCCCTTTTGGACTGCCTCTAGTGCCCCACATTTTGATGCAACCATTCCATCACAGCTACCTTCCTTTTTAAAACACGTCAATTAGTTAGCTACAAGCATCAGACTCACAGACACACAGAAAATTAATACAGCAATCTGGTATGCCTACCCAGAAGACACCAAGCTATGGCAGACATCACAGCAAGTACTTGCAGCACAGCCAGATTGGTTAGCATTCATGGTGGATGTCCAACACTGGTACTTGTCATATGATGATGACTACCCATTTTACATTCCAGAACCAGCCATCAACATTACTGCCAACCCCATCCTTGCCTTAGTATTCACCATGTTAAATTTAGCAGACCACACATTGCAGAATGACCCCAATCAGGTCTATTTGGGAGCAGTAGCATGTGATTCTGAGCAATCTAGTAATGTCTCAGTCAAACCTATCTGTGCTGATCCTTTACCTCTCACAGCTGTTAAATTTGTGGCATCATGTGCCAAAACCCAGGAGCAAGATGAACCAGATTGCCCCAACACATCTCATCCACTTTCACTTCCCTCATCTGAGTCCTTCTCAGACAAGTCATCACTTGACTCACACACACCATTTTGGTCATCAATGCTAGTATCCACACTCCCAATCCAAACTGCCTCAAGTTTGCCATGTCTTGTCATACCAGCACTCACACAAATTTAGCTGAATTCAATACCAATAATACAACAATCCAAACCACCCTCACATGCTTGTTCTCCTCAAGCACAATCTCTCTGCCACCTGACATACTTGTCCATACATCAATCTGGATGTTCTTGGGTTCATCACCACGACCCATCCAACTGCCTTTACTCTTTTTGGATACATCACAACCTGACTCATCCACCCCATTACTCTCACCATTGACCACACCTGCCATGTCACCATCTCTGCATGCTGCATTGCCACTCATCCATGTGTCACATTTCATACCACTGCACAATATGATGCCAGCACCAATCTCACCTATCCAGCTGCCCTCTCACTCACCTGGCTTAGCATGACCACCTTGTTCACCATACTCGCCTCCAGACAACATGATCATTTCATTATGACCAGATTCACCATTGTCACCATCCGTTTGTGATAACAGCACACCATTGCTGAAAACATCTATCTGGATAGCTCGGATCACACTGGATCCACTACCACACATGTCATGGCCATACCCACTGCCCTCATTCAAGCTGCCATTGCCACATTTACAGCCACATTGGATGTGCACTTAGTGCTGTGCCAGCCTGGCCTCAAGCTGCCAAGCCGGCTAAGCTGAGCCCCAAAAAGCCAGGCCAGGCTGGGTCATTTCAAGGGGCTTGCAGGGGCTCAAGGCCTGGCCTGGGGATTCATGAAGCCTAGGTCAAGCTGGGCCGAGCCCACATTGTCGCATCATCTATGTGTTGTGTTCATTCCCCCCCTCTCTCCCCTTTCACCTGCACATTAGCTTGTACCACCACCTGGATATGATGATAATGACAACAACGAACAAGACATATGTAAACACAACATGTGAACAACACAACACATTGTTGCATCATCCATGTGCCATGTTTGCCCCCCCTCTCTCTCTCTCTCCCCTTCCACCCACAGGTCAACTCATACTGCCACCTGGATGTGATTTCAGTGATGAACAGACATCAACACGACGTGATGACGATGCAACACATTGTCACATTGTCCATGTGTTGTGTTTGCTCCCCCCCTTCTCTCTCTTTTATCCACATGAGTAAGCCCCAGCTTAGGCCCAAGCCCCAGCTTTCAGGCTGGGCTAGGCCCCCATCAGGGGCTTTTGAGGGCTTGGGGCTTAGCCTGCAATTTTATAGGGCCTAAGCCCCCCTAAGCCAGGCCCAAGCTGGGGCTTTCAGGCCAAGCCAGGCTGGCACAGCACTATGTGCACTACACCAGTTCAATCTGTTTGGGACCAGATATCAATACCATGCTACATACCCTTCAGTGCATTTCCCACCTATCATGAAGTGCATACATCACAGGTGTGTTTGCTGCATGGGTCCTCCTCATTGCAGCCACTCTTGTTGTCCTCATCCTTCTTCAACAAACCACCATCTCTGCATTTATGACCATATCTGCTAGTGAGGATTCATACCTTGCTGGGTTAATCAATTTCTGGCTAGTTGTTGAAGGTACACACACTTTTCTGTGCAATTCCTATGCACCATGAAGTGTGCACATTGCAGACACCTTTGCACTGGTCCCGGGCCTCATTGCAGCCACTCTCGTTGCCCTCATCCTTCTTCAGCAAACCACCCTCACTACTATCAACCTCATCCCTCATTTCCACAACCATGCTACCACCTATTTTGTCCAGACCACTGTCCCTGTATTTATAGCGATATCTGAGGATCTGTACCTTGCCAGTTCAATCGGTGCTGAGCCAGTTATTGAAACTATGCATGCCCTTTGCCACTTTCCCAATCTGTTTCCCTCTCTCTTGATTTTATACTAATGTGTGCATGTTTTTGTTTCAGTTTATATCTCAGCTGTCTTTGCCCACATTGGGTTTATTCAATGAGCTGGCTAACACTGTTTGGTCATGTTTTCCATTCAATCCGGCAATCTGATTGTTTCTTTTTTGACTATCATTGAGATGCCCTCACCCTTTCTCCACAGCATTATCCAGATGACTGGGAGGTCATGAGACATTGTTACAACTTTTCTCTTTTGCCTTGTCGACTCCATTTCCCAATGGACTCTTACCTAGCTCTTCCGCTCTATGACCCACTCCCCGTACTTGCGGAGATCATATCGCTCCATAGCATGGTAGCTTCTTGGTTCCTTGATCAGTCGTTGTTGCATGACTCCCTCTTCTCACAAAGTGTCCCCACTTCACCTTTGTTCCCTTTACTTAGTTCTTCCCTTCGTTGGAACACCCCTTTATATCAAACATATATAACTCACAGCGATACTCCCTCTCTACCACTGTACTTCTGTAGTACACGCAATCTAGCAAGTATCACTGCTCCTCTTTGGGCTCTAAGCCAACCTCGTCGCTGCGACCAACGTCCAGCATCTCGGTCCACCCCGATCACAAGGGGAAGTCTCGGTCCTTCGGGTATAGATTCCCAACAGGACGCTCTTAGGCAACGTCCTAAGTTCTAACTCGTCTCACTGGTAGCAACTCGCTGACCAGTAACCCTCCTTGAACTCTACAGCGCGCCACATTACCAAGTGGTGGTTGTTTGAGTTATCGCAGCCGCTTGGTACTTAGCGCCTTTGCATCTACGCTAGGCCCTACCCGGGACTACCGTAACAGACATGGCCTACCCAGGAGAGGGGTCTATATGACCACCTTGGTTTCTATGCACATATTTTTGCATTTTCATGATTTCAGGCTCATGTATTGTTCAGTATTCAAACTTAGCATGTGTGTACATTATGTGACCAACTGAAGACAGTTGGCATCCAAGTTCCCCTCAGGTATAGGAGTTAGATGCTCCTTACAGTTGCAGGATACCTTTTCCTACTCTCCATCATATCCTATTACCTCCCATCTCATCTGCTATCAACTTCATGCCAATCCAATTTTATTTCTAGCATTTACAGATCATGCAAACCCAATCCAAGTCCAATCCAAGTCAGCATGATCCAATCCAGTTTCATTGTATGTATTCTGCCTCATCTGATTTCACTTGGTCTATTCAATTAGGCCTTATTAAGGTCATTCCTATCACAATATCTTCCTTTCATTTCGTTATCTACAAAGTTTGACATTCCTCTTCTTAAATACTCACCCTATGTACATCAATCCCATATACTTACCTAGGGTCAAATTGCCTTTAACAGTCCTGGGTTGTGCCCAGGACTATAAAACCATGTTTTATAACATTAAATATCATCTTTCTGCATTCAGGAGATTACCTGTCTACTCTCCCATGTGTGAGTGGGCTGGATATCCTTTCTTTTGCCTTGACCTATTGTTCCTTCACATCTCATCTACTTAAAATCAATCCTCTCATCACCTCGACTCCACCCAGATACTTTCCATTGACTGCTTTTCATTCCAGATTGTTCAGCAACTTCTAGGACTTATAGACAAACCAATATCCTTCAATCCTTTCGAGTATAACCCCCCTTGGGACAAACCTATTGCCCCACCTTTCTTCTCATCACCTATTATTAGTTTTCTACAATGTGCAAAATCCTACATGACAGACACACAGAAAAGCCATGCATCACACCATCACTATCACTATCCAATCCTGTCATTCACAAATCATCATCACTGTGCTGCTAGCACCAGTCATCATTGTTGTCCCTGTCATTTTTGGGTCATCGTCACAGTGGAGCCACCATTACTCTTGTTGGGGTTTTTATCATCTCTGGCACTCCTTCATATCCAATTGTCACAATGTCACTATCATCACTCTCATTGCCATCATCATCTCTGTCATCATATCTGACCCCCTTGTTGTATCTGAAGTCCATCTGCTGCCATCCACAACTGTCATGGTGAACCACTAATTGCATTGAGTGTTCTAAAGTCTGGTATGGTCCTGTTTTCCACAATCCAAATAAGGCAACCAGTCCACGACCAGTCCTAGAGAGGTCCTGGGCCTTTGCAACCGCAACTGGACCAAAAAACACCAGTCCAAAATGGTCTTTTGACCCCTATCCCGTGGAAACTATGACTTATCATGGTGCAATAAAATATAGTATGGATTCCTGGCTACCTACTGACCCTTGGACTATATGATTTGGATCACAGGATCAAACAATATGGCCATTTCTGGGTGGCATGTCAGTCAGAGGGGGTCTTCACTCAGTTTTTGTTGTAGAAATTCAAATAAAATACCTAAAATTCTGAAACTATTGTAGGAAGTACCCATGGATAGGAGCTAAAGACTGCTCCACTAAAGGACTGGTTGTGACCGGTCTTTGACCAATCTTTTATTTTTTCAAAATCAAGGCATCTAGCAACTGGACTGGTCAGCGACTGGAGGCAACCACAACTGCAGTCCAGTTGCCTACTAGTACAGTCCAGTCTAGTTGCCAGTCTTTTGAGCAGTCCTAGACTGGACTTCAAGTCACTAATTGCATCCCCACACACATCAGGCTGACTGGGGACAGTCAGCATCTAAAGTCCCCATTGTTGTAAATCTGAGATTTGAGTCAACTCATATGGACTCAATACAGTAGATTACATAAGCAGACCTTACATTGGTCATTAGCTACTGTATTTACTATAGTGACTGCAGTATAATTTTCTACAGGTTATGAGCCCTCCTAGCACCTGTTAGCTCACTCACCTGATCTGAAAATACCAAATGGACTTTTTCAACACCATCGAGCTCTCCCCAGATGGAAGTAATTGGTTGGATGGACTGTGAGAATACCTTGATGGATTCGTCCCAACCTCAAATAGACAGCTCACCACAACAGTGAAATTCATTTTAGTTTCAGGAATCCCAGATTCTATTCTTGGAGGTATGCTACACCTCCAGACGGCACACAATATCTACAGCTACTTAATAAATTGATTTGGAAGTCCAACAATACTCTACAACAAAGCATGCACAGCCACAGAACCTGTGAACAAGTGTGACAAGTCGAAATGGAGTTAGAAACTCCTAAAAGGGAGAACAGTGAAACCAAGAGAGCTGAGAGTGTTGCAAGCCCAGATACAGACTCAGATATCAATGGGGAGGTTGATGAGATGTGTACAGGTACAGAGGATGAGGTGGAGACCACCAAAAAGTCACAAATGATGTTGATTGAGGGAGAGAGTATGAGCACAATAATACACAAACAATCGATAGCCACTGATGACGAAAACAAGCAATACAACAAAACAGTCAATAAGGACTTACCTGAAGGTCCTTGATAGCCGACTCCACCAATCTGCAGTCCACTAGGAGGACAGAGCAATAAAACAACAGTACAACAACACACAATTGTCAAGCACATAAAATGAGTTGGCTGACAAGTCATTTATACTAGGTAATATGGCACCTGATGAACATCATCAGTACATGCTGAACAACTCACCTGAACCGCTGAAACCACCTGACGATGTCACACAACAAGAGCATGAACCCCCAAGTGTTCAGCTTGAGGGGGAGCAGGATGGACTTGCAAGCTGAGATGTTGAGGGTCTTAGCGATGAGACAGGTGCATCAGCAGTATCCATAGGCAACTTGGAAGCTAAGAAGCAACCAAAGAAGCCATAGAATGCATCAGAATGGGAGTGCAAATGCACAGAGCCAAGCAGGAGAGAGAATTTACCTGAGAGAGCTCCAAGCGGCAATGCATGCATCACAGGTGACGTGGTTGCACCAGACAGTCCCAGGGACTTCCAAGATCACCTTGAAGTTGCAATGAGTCAATCCGGTGGACATCTGAAAGTGCGATATTGAGATAGAGAGATAGGAGAAGGAGGAGGTGAGTAGACCAGTTCAGACAAAACAAATGACCTGGACAACAAATCAGCTATATCAGCAGGCTTCCCAACTCACCTGGAATGTTCCCAAAGTGACAGAACAGAGCACTTCATCAAAATGAAGGTGCTATGTTGAAGAAACTCGCCAGGAGGCCAGATAGGCCAGAAGATTGAATGTCAAGATGACGAAGGTAATTGGGACCCCAGATCGTTAGAGACAATGCCCCTAGAGCACCCTAGAATGTGCCACAAGCAACAAGAGCAAGCACTTCATCAAAACAAAGGCCCAACATCAAAATAGAGGTTCAGAAGGGCAGAAAAAGGTCCAATCGACTGTGGGAGATGTCAAAGGCAAAGCACAGCATCGAAATGCACCATTTCTTACCCCCTCTGCACCTTTGTTGTAGCTTCAATGGCAATTAGCCTCTCCTATGTTCTGTCTTTGTGAAAGATCAGTGTTAATGAGGCCACAGAGTGGTTTAGGCTGCCCAATCTTCAAGCTGCTATAGCTGACTTCCTACAGTGTGAGGCACTCCACAGTGATGACTTTGTGCACCTGGTTGGTAGGCAGCAACATGGATCAATGCATTTGGACCTACCATTCACAGAGCTACAAGTGTGGTACAAAGTGTGGCTCCATAATAGTGCCATCCATGGTAACACTGACGAGGCATTTCACCCGAGTCGTTGCCTCGCAAGGTTATTTTTTTGGGTTTGTAAAGTTTGAGTAGGTAGTGGATTGTCTGAGTCAAGGTAAATTATGAGCAAGGTTTTGATTTACTTGAGTATTCAAGTATGTACAAAATTCAAATGTAGACTCATGTAGTTCAATTTATGATTGGCAGCGAAATAAACATACCAGAGTGAAATCAGGATGGGTCAAGGGAAGTGGGGTAACTGGGACATGTCACAGGTTGATGTAAAGGTGGGAATATGACCTAAATAGAGCAAGTGGAGTGGGCACAAAGGGGCAAATCAACTGGTCACGAAATGAACGTACCGCATTGAAATTGAGACACAAAGGGGGTAGAGGCAAGAGGAGTGACTGGGACATGTTGGGGCTGTTTGATGTTGATATAGAGGTGGGAATGGTGGTTAAATAGACCAAATGGAGTGAGTATGAATCAATGAATTGATTGACAGCAACACAAACATACCAAAATGAAATTAAGATCTAGGGAGGATCGAGGCAACTGGGGAGACTGGGATGGATCGGGGCCATTTTGGGTCAAAGTAAAAGCAGGACTGGTACTTAAATGGACCCAATGGAGTGAATACAAAGTGGCAAATCATTGAGTAGTGAAACAAACATACCACAGTGAATTTGAGGTCCAAGGGGGGTTGAGGCAAGTGGGGCAGCTTGGCACATGTTGAGGCTGTTTTGCGCAGATGTAAGGGTGAGGATAGCACCCACATACACTCAATGGAATGAGTACTGAGCACTGAAATGATTGGGGGCGGAACGAACGTATCACAGTGAATTTGAGATCCAAGGGGAGTCAAGGCATGTAGGGTAACCGGGGCATCCTGGGGCCGTTTTGGGTCTACATAAAGGTGTGAATGGCACCTAAATAGATGTAGTAAAGTGTTCCCCAAGCGGCGAATCAACCAGTTGTGAAACGAACATACTAGATTGATATTTCAGTCCAAGGGAGAAGGGAAGGCAAGGGGAGCAACTGGGACATGTCGGGGGTGTTTTGGGTCGACATAAAGGCAGTAATGGCACCTAAGTAGACTCAGTAGAGTGGTCCCCAAGCGGGAAATCAATTGGTCACAAAATGAATGTACCACATTGAAATTAAGATCCAAGGGGGGAGGGGAGGCAAGAGGAGCAGCTGGGACTTGTCGAGGCCATTTTAAGTCAATGTAAAGGTAGGAATGGTGGCTAAATAGATTAAATGTAGTGAATACAAAGCGACGAATTGATCGATGGCAAAATGAACATACCAGAGCAAAAATAAGATCTAGGGAGGGTCGAGGCAAGTGGGGTGATCAGAATGCGTCGGGGCTGTTTCAGGTGGATGTAAAGGTGGGAATGGGACCTAAATATACTCAATGGAGTGAGTACCAAGTGGTGAAACGATCGGTGGTGACACGAATGCACCACACTGAATTTGAGGTCCAGGGGGACCAAGGCAAGTGGGGTAACCGGGATGTGTTGGGGTGATTAGACCTTCTGGTGGGATAAGGGCATCCATGAGGTGATGGAGTGTACCATGAATATGAAAGGATAAAGGACCAGAACCTTGGATGGCTTGGTTGTTGACATCCACACCCACAGAAGTAAAAGCCAAAGTATTGTTATATTGGTGTATCTTTCTCTTAAACTCTCTATTATCCTGAGGGTCATCAAAGAGCTGCTGAAGGACATGTGGCCATTGTTGAACAGGGGGAAGATTGACCTGGCCTTGAAGACAGCAGATGCCAAAGCGAGGATTATGAATGCCAAAGTTTGTAAGCTTTTCTGAGATGAAGTGAAGAGCATGGCAATTTGGACATTGAATGTTCATGGGACCCAAAGAATGGATTTGGACAGGCTCAGTATATGGTCTTCCACCAGGAGGGACAGGATAGAGTGGTTGAGGATCAATAGAATCATGAGAGCTGCTAGAGCCAGAGTCGTCAGGATCAGGATTGGGTGATTGAGGGACATCTTCAGATGGATCAGAATTGTGAGGATTGGGTGGTGGTGGTGGTGATGGTGGTAGTGGTGGTGGTGGTGACAGTGGTGAGCCAGGACTACTTGGAGGTGACATAGGAGGGCCTGGAGCTGAATTAGATCTATAGAGTCAAAGATCAGAAACATATTGATCAATATAGTCAATTAAGACATGCCTTTGTCTTTGCTGGTCCTGCTCATATTGTTCTGCAGACCTTTGACTATGTTCACTCAAAGCCTCTGAGAGAAGCCTTTGTGACAGCTGCCTAACTTGATCCATGTGTATCTCCTCCTGAGTTTGTCTTTCATGGATCTCCTGATGTAGGTTCTACTGTTGTACCTCTGAACGGTAGTGATGCTCTAACTTATGATGCTGCTGTTCCTGCTCCTGTTGTTGTTGCTGTGCTCTCAAAGCATACAGATGCTGCTGTTCCTGCTCTTGCCATTGTTGCTGTACTCTGAGAGCATGCAGACACTCCTGCTCCTGCTCCTGCCACTGTTGTTGTGCTCTGAGAGCATGTAGACGCTCCAGTTCCAGCTCCTGCCACTGTTGCTGTGCTTTGAGAGCATACAGACGCTGTTGTTCCTGCACCTCCCATTGCTGTTGTTGTTGTTGTCAATCAGTAGCATCTTGAAAGTTGATGGTATGCTGATACATTTGATAATCTGGCATGGAATGAACTAAGGAAATAGGAACAGCAGGAGCAAGAACTAAAGATCCAGGTATAGGGGGAGGTGCCTGAGGAACAGGAACGTTGTTGACATGGCGCTGTCTATGCTAGTGACATTGCTCATGATCATGATTGAAACCAGCCAGCAATTGAGCAGTATAATCAACACGCTTAGGAGGGTTTGGATAGCCCATAGGTGGTCCTGCTGGAACATAAGGCTGATGACGGGCTGGTGGAGAGCCCAGAATACACTGATCATGCTCAGATTGGCAAGCAACATTCTGAGCACGCTGAGGAGAAGTAGGGGGGATGGCCTACATCAAAACATTAGAGTCAGCCATAGTGACAGTGATCACAGAATCAAACATACATGATATTCTGAAAACAAACAAAGAGGAGTGATAAAAGAGAAACCAAAGAGGTCTTGCTGTCTTCTTCATCAGGTCTTCAGTCAACAGCCACTCTATCTGGACGATACCCTTGCTTACACAAAACTACTCTTTAACGCAGAGTATTACGATGTGACGTCACAGGTAAATCACACAAACCTGGGGACCAGATATATCATCTATCCCTAAATGTAGTGGCTTAATGTCCCACTAAACCGCCCCTTGTGCACTATGGGGAACAGCAATGTTATCCTTATTTATGATGGCGGACGACCATATGTGCAGATGTAGCTATAGAGTGTCTTTCTCTGGTTATCACGTCACCAACAGGCTGTAGTGCTAGTGCCAATCTCCTTAACCCTAGAGTCCGGGTATAAATGATCACTATATTCAAAATGATAAGATGATATTCATCATGAGTTAATTCAATCATCACTTGAAACACTCACCAAAGGCAAAAAAATGCTATCAGACACAAAGGATCAGCAAGGGCAAGGCTTGCCAAGCGAGATCTGTGTCAGAAAAATGAAAATGCAATGACATGAGACACTCACCAGAAGCACAGATGTGTCTGGGGACATGAATGGAGAAAATCCAGGCCAAAATGGCCTTGTCAGTGAAGATCTACACTGATAAGATCACAATTCAAAGGGTTTATGGGTGGAAACTCACCTTTGTTGGGTATCCTGGGCAATTGCAGGGAAGAGCTATTTTTTGGTGATTTTAGGTGATTTTAGAGAATTATTGGTGGAGATATGGAGGAGGGGCACTCCAAGTGCTGATGATGGGTTCGAGTCAAAGAGGTGATGGCCAAAAAGGCAAGCACATGGGATTTAGTAGCTGAATTGACCGACACAACTGAAGCGCACAGCCGAGCGAGGAGCGAGAGAGCTGAAATAGGCGTGCGGGTAAGATTCTCCCACACCCCGTTCCTCTGTTAAACTTATTGATATGGTACCTACTCAAACCTATTCTGTTTACTTGCCCAGCCCCCGCTGGGCCTTTGGACACTATGATGCCATAATCTTCAACACTGACACTGACTCCCAATGGCCCAAAAGCAGCTTAGAAGGTTGTATATTCTATGATGTTTCCAGCAAGAGTTCATAGTCTGATCTGGTCTCATAGGTCACATGATTTGTCAGCTTCATCTTGTCATGTGCCCTCAGTAAGATGGGGACAAAGTGGTCATAGAATGACCATTTCCTTGTCTATATACAGTGTTTTGACATCATAGCTAAAGATACGACTCAACTACATGTCCTCAAATGTGCTAAATGTGCCACTGGCCAAATGCATGCATTTTCACACCTGATCCCTCATTTGGACAGACTGCAGACACAAGACTAATGACTTCTACACTCCCTTTAGCATTCCAGAGTTCTATTAACAAGTACTTCAATAAAAATACATACTGTGCCCAACTTATGTAATTGATTATCACAATTTCATGATTGATTGTACTACATATTTAATTATTGAGTTGTTTTTCCTCAGTATACACTGCACCCTCAACCTTAAGTTGATGAGATACCCCCTGCTTGACATTGCCAAGTTGGTCAGTCCTGTGTGAATACACCCACTCAAGGCTTGGGGGGCAGGAAGTTTGCGACATACACAGTTGGTAGTATTGAAGGTAGACCATGTACATGAATACGAGTGCTGCTATTAGAGAGAATGATGAAATAAAGGTTCACAGTTTGCTAGGTATGGTAAACAGTCGGGAGAAAAACCTATAGGGCTTTCAGCCAGAGGCAGGCCGTGGTATACCAGGGGTGCTAGCAATGTCTTGCTAAAATATGTAACACTCACAGACCATGACATAACACCAAGAACAGTCTCAATACATTATTGTGAAAATATTTCTTACCCTTATCCCTTTTTCCCTTTATCTTGCTCAAATACATCAGAATGGTGTATTGAGGGTTTAAGTGGTATTGCCTATACACATAACACTCACAGACCATGATACATACTCATGCTGGTCACAATAAATCATTATGAAGATATTTCTTAGCCTCCCCCTACTTCTGCCTGTCTCAATAATTATTGACCACTGTTTTCTTAGAAAAGGTACCAAGGGTATCCCACCACATATATAATCATGTCCCACCATTATGTCTCCCAGAGATGTGTCTTTAAATTGTAATTACAATTACTGCAGACTCTATATAGAGATATCAACTTGGTAGGAAAGTGTACTGACAACGATAAACACAAGGCCAGAGTCCAGAAAAAAAGTGAGTGTTACAATTTTGCCTTTCAATGACTGATTCCACAGACAATTATTTGCCCTCCTTATGAACCAACCCAGATGATACCTTATTCTTCATCTTTTCACACTATCATGTCTCAGATCTCTCTGCATCCCTTTACCACATAATTGCACCTCACGGATCCTCATGTTCTACCAATCTGATCTCCCATTCCATACACAGGCTATACTCCTTGTGTTAGGCTATGCTTATCTTATCACAACTCATACCTTATCTCAGGCCAATAGCATGATAAACTCTTATTTCTAGCAGAACATTACACAAATAGTTGCCAGGTTTGTACAATAGTACACATATAACCTCAATGAGCTCTCAGAGGATCTTCAGTCAAATCCTCTTGAGATTCCCCTACATTTTCAGTGGGAATTGCCACAGAACATCCACTCATCTTCATCATTACTTCCTTCAGTGAGTCCTAGTCATGACCAATGTAACTCTTGTTGAGTCTAGGTTGTTCAGTCAGAGCATATGGAAAGTTCCATGAGAAATACACTTGCAAGAGTGTGGTAAAAATGCAGATGAAGGGTGGTCTTATCTAGGGGTGAATTTCCTACAAATTTAATTCTGTATCTTGTTTTGAAAGCTGATCATTATTGTTGGATTGCAGTCAGATATCCAGGTCAGACCATTGGCCAGATATTGAGTAGATCATGGTCAGATCACAATCAGATTGTGTTGGATGGATATGCTAGATGTAATCTTGTATAGATAGTGCTTGTACCGAGCTGACATAAGTATTCTAAATACTTGTGCAAGTGTGCATGCCTATCTTGTTTGTGGTCCTGAATGTTGGTCAGACTGTAGGTCAGATGTTGGTGTGATGTTGGTTGTGACTGTGATTAGATCTTGGTTGGATTTTGATCAACTGATAGGTTAGGCAATGGTATACAATAATGGTCAGATGGTGGTCAGATCACTGTCTTGTTCAGGTAGGTCCATGGTCCTGTAACTCTTAAATCTAGATCACGTCACCATCAGATCTTGGTACATCAATTTTGCTTGACAAACAGTCAAACAATCATTGATTGGTTGGCACAAGCATTTCATACAGTTGCACACGAATGAAGTTGTCTGACATAATGGCCTACACTGTTTGTTCATTCACTTCCTTTCTTCCTTCCTTTGTTCTGCCGTTCTCTTTCCACTCTGCTAACAATTCTCCCTCATACAAATGTATCCTTGCCAACGGCACCCCCCTCATGACATACTCTGTCTGATACCACTCCTCTGCTGTTGCTGTCAATCTCTTTATTTCATTCTTGTCCACTTTGTTGAAGGCTCTCACATGCACCAGTATTTGTAATGGTGGTTGCTTCTCAAGTCCTTGTATCATCTCTTTCACCTCTGCCATGACTTCCTTTGCTTCTCTGTCATCTTTCATTCCTACACATGCTGTAAACAGATCATAGATGATGCAGCACATTGCTGGCATGTTCTCCAGCTTTGCTTGTGGCCAGCACGGGTTCATCATGCAGTCCTTTAGCTTCAACCACCTGTAATGTTCAATCTGTGCTGTTGATATCTTAGTTCTTCCATGTCCCACATCAGCCATGTGCTTGTTTGCTTACACTTTGTTGATCTGCCATCTTCTTTTTGTGCTCGTGGTCGTTGAGTAGGCCTTTGAGAGTATGATTCCAAGTCCACCGATGTGCCACGTGTTCGCTTCCCTATCGATGTCTCCTCTGTCATCTCTGACTGGACATGCTCTGTAGGATCTTTGATGGGTGGTGTGATGGACCAGCCTGAGATCTTGTCATTGTCATCTTCATCCTCATCATCTGCATAGAATCATTGCCATGTTCTGTTGATTGTGTATATGCATTCACTTACATCTCATGTTGTTGGACTCTCCCTGTCCCAACACCTCTTCTGGCAGGACACCCAGAAGGTCTGCCACATCATCTTTGTAAGTGGTTGTGGCCATTGATGCTCCCAACATCTCAATGCCGTCTGTCGTTGCAAGTCCAATCTCAATGTCTTGGAACTCTTCTTTGACCGTAACCATGTCTTCTTGGACCTTTGCATGGTTCTTGCCCTTGATGTTGGTCTGTATGCTTGCCGATAAGCGTTCATGCTTGTAAGGCAGTTTTGCAGTAGATCCTGTCATGAATGATCTGTTGTCAGCACAACCATATGAAATACTTGTGCTCATGATACTATGCCTGTCTGCATGTCTGACTGTCTGATGTTGATGTCATCGTCCACTATCTCCATCTTGATCCTCACATCAGGTTCTATGGTGGAAAGCAATGAGCACAACTATTTAGAATATTTTGGCTGATCACCATATGTACCTGCTTGGATGTCCAGCTGTCCCATGTCAATATCATCCACCTCCATCTTGATCTCACAATCATCTGTGTATGCATCATGGCGACCAGAGAATCTTGCCTGTGGGAGACTGGCGATCTGATATTGATCCAAATCTGAGGAAGGATAAAAGTGCTGATGCCGTTTGACCCATGTGGGAACCTCGCCTTTCCTACCAAAGTCGTTTGCAACATACATTGCTTGCTTGTCTGACTGAGCTTGCAGACCCTGCAATGATTGATCAGCCTGGTTGTGGTGTCATGTCCACATGGACATTACCTTGATCAGTGCTGTCAAGGTTTCAATGATGAGAGGACTTGGACGATGTTCATCTCTGTCTGGAATGAGACCAAAGGTCTTAACCATGATGTTGTCCTCCACAAATTTCAACAGGTTTTGCATGATCTGTCCATTTTGCATCATAATCTTTTTGGCAGCCATTTTGTGCTCCTGGAAAAAACATTTTTTCAATGTCCAATTTGTGTGGCATGAAAAGAAAGCAAGACCATTACCTTCTCCTGATGAGACATGTGAAGTTTGCATAAGTGTTCTATACTTGTGCAAGTCTGTGGATCAACTCACGCTCATAATCTTGTTCTTTGGATGTGAACAAGGTCTGCATAAGTATTTCATATACTTGTGCAGATCTAGAACCAACTTACATTCAGAGCAATCTTGTCTGACTGTCATGCCATGTGAGCGTTGCAGGACATAACAGTGTAAAACAACATGCATGCCTTCAAGTTGTTGTCCATTGTGTTCTTTGTGGCCTGCCTAAGTATTTCATATGCTTGTGCAGGTCTAGACATGACCTACCTGAGCTAGGTTAGACAATGTTTGTATTTGTTTGTACAAAGCCCCAAACAGGAAGGTGGTGGTCAGTGGTCAAGAGATAATTAACACAGCCACATTGACTTTAGATATATATGAGTTCAAACTGCTTATGTAACTGCTGACTAAGCATCTGAGCATGGTTCAGCCTCAGATCAACTTGGTCTCGTGTGACTTGGTGCGCAAGTATATCAACCACTTGTGCAATATTGTATCCATCCCTGTCACTGAACACAACTAGTGTTTCAAAGTCCAGTCTGGACTGCTCAAAAGACTGCCAACTGGACTGCAGTTGTGGTTGCATCCAGTTGCCGACCAGTCCAGTGGCCAGTTGCCTTGATTTTGAAAAAATAAGGGACTGGTCATAACCAGTCACAACTGGTCCTTTAGTGGACTGGTCTTTCACTCCCATCCATGGGTACCTCCCACAATATCTTCATAATTTTTGGTATTTTATTTGAATGTCTACAACAAAAACTGAGTTGAGACCCCCTCTGACTGACATACTACCCAGAAATGGCCATATTATTTGATCCAAGGGTCAGTAGGTATCCAGGGGTCCATAGTGGATTTTAGGTTAGCATGACTAATCATGGTTTCCATGAAAAGGGGTCAAAAGACCAGTGCACACAAAACCGGTTGCAACCGGTTGCAGCTGATCAAAGGACCATTTTGGACTGGGTTTTTTTGGTCTGGTTGCAGTTGCAAGCGTCCAGGACCTCTCTAGGACTGGTCTTGGTCTGGTTGCCTCATTTGGACCATGGAAAACTGGACCAGACCAGACCTTAAAATGCTACACACAACACAGACAACAGTGATATTGGCAGTGTGTGATCAAAATGTGATTACAAGGTAGAAGACACGACCCATCAGCCCTCAGTCATGGCTAGTCAAGGCACCAAAGCGTGACTCCATCATCTCCATCAGTTTCTGGCTATACACATTCTCGTCGTTCTGAGCTGCTTGCATGCCATGATTTGAGGCATTCCATGTCGTCGCCCACTTCAGATACTTCCCATCTATCTTGTGGATTGCAACCAACCCCTCAATGATCTCCATGATGTCTGTGGATGACGGTTCCTCAGCTGAAGAGATCAGCAGCGTCAATCGCTGGATTCTCCTCAAAGTCCACCACACTCAGGATGTCTTGCAGGATCCTTAGCATGATGGGAATGTGGTCCATGTCTGACTCCCAATGGTGTCCTACAAAGTCGACCTTGAATGCAGTCCAACTGTAGTTGTGTGTGGTGCCAACATTCACAGCATCCGGGTCTGTATCCAAGCGTTGGCGGTGAGCACGCGACGCATTGTCTTTGTCCTCTCCAATGTTGTGCTCCACCTCAGAGATGAGGCGTTTTGATGATCCATGTTTGTGTGATCGGGTTGGGGCTGGCGTGCAGATGGTCAACCCATGCATGTTTGAAACATGAAATGCTTACCGGGATCTTCTGCCTCAAGTTCACCCAAGGACATGCACATGTTCTCCTCCTCAGAACTTTCAATTGCTTTGGCTGATGGGAGGCAATGGTGTGTAAGTCTATCACATGTCTGTGCTCGGGATGTCAACACTTGCCTGGTTGACGCATGGTGTCTGTCAGAGGGGGCATGTCTGATGTCAATGGCCACATGTCATGGCATGCAGTGCTTGACTTGCCTTTTCGAGAGAGACAGCACTGGTGGCCTGTTTTCCTTTTCCCTTCTGTTGCTGGTGGGTGTTGACAGATTGTCCCACTGCTGGATGGCACCCTCAGTATCCAGGAGCATGTGGCATGGGTGGTGCATGATGCTCACCCTTCTCAATGTATGCATCCTTTTCATCTGTGGCATCCTCGGAATCATTCAATTCAGATCCTGATGACTCGGACACCTCATCCAGCCTAGCTATGCGAGCTGTGGTGGTGCAATCAATGGTGCAGGACTGCACAAGTATTAGGAATGGTTGCGCACCATTTCTCTGCTCTGCACGCCTCCTTGCCTGTGTTTTTCGATCATAGAGGATCACCTTTTCCTTTTCTTCCATAACCTTGTTGGCCAGCTTGTGTCGTGCATCCTCAACCTTCTTGTCCATCTTCATGATCTTGCGATCGGTGGACGTCGTCAGATGAAGGTGGATGATCGGATCCATCTTCTCCTTCTCTGTCATCTTGATTGGATTCCAATGCGCCACCTCCTCTTCTGCAGTGGCCACAGGAGGCAATCCAGGAATGTATTCTTGCCTTAGTTCCACAAGGCACGCATTGTCAAACACCATCTTGTTGACATTCATCGTCGGATTTTCCAGCTGTGCAATGTGCTTTTCGCTGTGACGCATCATGGTCTGTGAGTGGTGATCATGTCCATAAGCACATGAAATGCTTGCAAGCAATGCATGGGACTTACTTTGCACAGCGCACTCAGATCCTCAGAGATCTCTGAAGACATTGTGCCATTGGCCAGGAGCCCCAGATTATCAATGAGCACGGAATCAATCACTCTATGTACCATGTTGATGTTGTTCTTGCGGACCTTGTCGATGAGTTCCATTCGCAACACTCTGTTGCCCTTGCTTTCCATCCTCAGCTTTGTCACTGTCTCATCGTCGTCCACACGTCTGACGTTTGTGGGTTGCTTGTTGAATCCGTCCCACCAAATCATGGTGTTCGTGGCCCTGTCGGTGATCCCTGCCTTTTTCACAATGTCTCCCAATTTCTTCCTCAGCTCCCACCCTTCTTTGGTCGCAAGCAACAGCTGGCGATCTGACTTGGCCAGACTGATCGGCCATGTGTGCTTCACCATCGTCTCAATCTTCTTCACTGCCCCTTTTCTGACCATTCCAGGGATGAGACATACAACATCTGTCGTAGGTCTGCAATGTATTCAGCTTGAGCTTCATCGCTGATCTTCAGACTCGACGGTTCTGGAGGGGGGCGAGAGATGTCCCTCTGCACATCCCGGTGGTGGGCCACCTTCTTGCCATAATTCTTGATGATTTCAGTGGCAGAGGGGACCACCAGCTTGGGTTGGATGCGTTCCGTGGGTTTCAGCTTGCCCATCAACATGGGCTTTGCCCACCGTGCAAGCAGCAAGAGATGGCTTCGGCGCAAGCCACCAACAGAGACCAGAGCTGGGTCCACTCATGTTAGCATGCACAAGTATATCAAATACTTGCGCAGACTGACCTCATTTATGGCCACATCATCATGTTCCATCATGTGAAACAATGCCGAGGTGTAGTTGGTCCATGGACGCACATGCACTTGATCGCCTTTTTTGGCAGGCTTCACATCTCTTTGCTCAATGACCACCTTTGCCATGGGCTCCACAGACACCACCATCTGAAAACCAGTCAGTCAGGACGGAAGCAGTAGCATGTTGCAATGCGGTACCCACATCAATGACAACCTTGTCCAGACTCAGCTGGTCATTGGCATACAGCTTGAGAATGTCGGACAGCAGGAACTTGTTCGGCAAAGGCAATGTAGACAGGAACGCCGGCTGGTCCTGGAACACCAGACCAGCACAAAGCCATTCAATCTTGTGTTCCATGAATTGGATCACCATGCTCATCTCTGCCTCGATGCCTTTGGGAGGCTGTTTCGCCAGCTTTGCACAGTGCGACCTGATCCGCCGCCAATACACATCCATGGACTTGCTATACTCTGCCGTGTCATTCTGCCCTGACGACCCAAACTTTTCAAACACGTTCGTTGATGAAATGAGATCAACAAAGAGTCTCATCCACTCATCCAGGAAGTGCTTGTCCAGGCCTTCACATTCCATGTCCCTGGTGCTGTCCACCATCTTCTTGTGAAGCATGCGTCCATACCTGCGTCGCAATGCTTCAGGGTCTTTGTCCTTCGCCGTTGCTCTGTTCACCGCATCCATGCCTGTTGAGCTTCAGAGGCAGTGACAGACATCAGCAACATCCGCATGTGCCT
>JAHNUO010000052.1:0-105000 GCA_019787685.1 Chiua virens
CATCTCCTATTTATTTTGACAAAATGTATATGCACAGCGAAGTCCGAGTCGATGTCGATCAACAGTGCCCTACATACACTGCATAGTACACCCTCGTTACCCCTGGCAAAAATGTTGGAATGATCGTTCATATCGAAGCCGCCAACGGAGCACCGCGCGACCGAGCGCAAAGTTGAAACATTCAAGTTGACGGACGCCGCTTGATCCATCATTGGATCAAGGTTGATGCCGAGCGATAATAATAGATGGGGTATGTGAAAGAGTCCACGGTAGGCACAGCATGATCGTGTCGACGACGCAACGTGTTCACATTGGCAGTTCATGCCAGTGTAAGATCTCTCAGACATCAAGTGAAATCCAAGTCCTGATCTCCACTGATCTCCTTCCGCGTGCTACCGATACTACACATCACGACGCAAGAAGTGTCGCAATACGAATGCAATGGTTCAAGTTCCTGGCAATTAATCGATGCACAGTATCGTCTTACATAGTGTTGTACCAGACGATTCAAGCGTGCAAAGTGGAAAAGTATGTAGTACGAGATAAGAACTAGTCAACACGTGAAGGAACGCGATTAAAAGTGTACGTCGTGTGTACGGTCGGCATAAAGACTCGGAGTGGGCGTGGTAGGGAGAATCAGTATGATCGTTGACGTTGAGAGCTCAGAGCACTCAACTCTCGGCATACGCGAGGCAACGGCTCGGACCTCCTCTCCTCTCGGGTGTATTTGATAGTCTTGAACGCTGGGCCAATGACTTGTGGCAGATCGCATTGCCATCACCATCACTACACTGCAGTGCCAGCCTCCCAACCAGGCACTGAGTGCGGGGAAAGTCCAGCATTCTTCCCACACTCAGCCTAGCTTCGTCCCTTCATTCGTAAATCACCCATTCATGATTTGCAAGGGTAAGTAAAGCCACGAGCTGCAACATTGTCAACGTGAGCGTTTGTCCATTAGTTGGGACGTGTGCCTTTTATGATGCACCAACACTACCTGATGGCGCGTTTGACGAATTTCTGGAGATTCCGTTGTTGAAGAAGGATGTTTCGACGCGTTCATTCCTCTCATTCGCCAACTCCTTACTTGCGGCTCCAAGCCTTAAGCGATTCGTATTTGAAGATATGGCTATTCTTACTGTGCGATAATCCAACTCACATTACTAAAGGCATTGTTAATTCGATCACTATGACAGGCTACAGCCTGGGCGATCCCTTGTATCCAGGCAGCTGTCAACGAAGCCCATGTAAGTGGAATTTAACTGTCTTCTCTAGTAGACTGTAGATCATGTACTTCAGTACTGGAGACAAACCCTTCCAGACGAGGTGACATCTATTTTATATGTCATACTGCTGTTCCTGCCCTCCCTCTTTTCCCACCACACCACACCAACCGTGTACCCACCTTCCCGTGTCCAAGGCCTGTTTCCACTTGCCATCTTCTTTTTATGGACCCACCCAGCACTTGACGACACGGTTTCTAATGCTGTATGCAAGATTGCACAGACGCTCTACTCGTTTGCCTTGGAGAACAGACACCCTTTTATAGACCCCGACCCCATCCTCGTCGCCGTCATTCTCAAAGCTGCTGTCCATCCTCATCGGAGCTTGCCGTTCTTGGGTACGGCAGAGCAGAATGCCCTCACTGCGACGAAGTGTTTCTTGAAATCGAGATAGTGCACCCACGGCACTGATAAGAGGGACTTCCAGTTAATCTGCGCCTGTGAACTGTGTCGTCAGACCAGTTCTGAATGCGTTGGGTTTGTCGGTACGTGGCCTCATTTGGGCTGGTTTACATCCGATTGATGCTCTACTCGTGTTGACAGACGCCAGGGCACCTGTCACACCTATTTTGGTGTCCCACGGGGCCGTTCATGTTTCTCCCCATCCATGCGGCCGATCTTTATGGTACTCAGTATTCGAATCCTGGGTACAAGGTCTTTGATTTCGTCGTCTCGTCATACATTCCGACCCTGAATATTCTTGCATCTGCGCCCAACTCTCACATGGAACCAAGCGAAACTCTCTGCCTCCTTGCTGTCGGTCAGCCACCATCAGATGGACAATCGCCACTTCCAGGGGTACACGCCGAGTTGGAGCATATTAGAATGATCATCAGGAACGCTTCGAGTCGACCTGTACGAACCACCCTCCTGGAGTCTTGAACAGGTACAATGGAAGAAGTACTCGGCCTGATGCCCCGCGCGGACTGGGTCTGCTTTGCGTGCCACGGGATCCAGGACGCACAAACCCCCACGTAGAGCGGACTCTCTCGTCGACGGACGCCGTTTGCGCTTGTCTGACATCCTGACGTTGTCGTGCCGCAGTCATGGTGGATTTGCTTTTCTCTCTGCCTATCAGACAGCGGTGGGGGATGAGCCTCTGTCGGACGAAGCTATCCATACCGCCGCGAGAATGTTGTTTGCGGGGTATGGGGGTGTGGTTGGGACGATGTGGGCGATCAGCGATCGGGTTGCACCTGGCGTGGCGAAGCAGGTATACGAACGGCTCTTGGGGGTGGGACGTCGTTGCTGGATCATCGACAGGCGGCGCGCGTTGCATGATGCGGTTGGATATCTGAGAGAGCGGCGAGGCGCCGTTTGGAGCATGGACCCCGTTTATCCACGTTGGTCTTTAGACTTCAGCAAGCTCAGTTACCTTTGTCCCGTGTCATTTCTGGACTGGAAAGATCGAGCACACTTTCTACGAGTCTCGATCACCTACTGATCGTCAGGGAGATATCCGGGAGATGTTCAGTAAACTCATGGAGTTTCAGAGTTTCCTCGGATTCAATCTCGCTGAATATGGTCAGTGTAACTTGGAATGATATACCAAGCGCCATGACCCAGAATGTGATACATATACGAAATTCATTTCCTTCAGACCCCCTGATGATTGGTATACACAATAAGAATTCCGCATTTTATGTCATAACTCTTGAGAAAATGAAATCAGTATCACTATGTTCCTGGAGGAGTACTTGGACCCACCTTGTCTGGACTTTAGGGAGGCCTCGCACCTACCGACAACGTGCCTGGCGCAGTACTCTTCACAGCACCCAGCTGATCCATCTTATCCATCCAAGCGAGCAGCCGCGGGGTCAACACTTCACCCTCTGGTATCGCCCTAAGATCTGCTAAAATCGGGAACAAGAAAAAGTCGGCCCAAGTGAGCTTCTCGCCAAAAGTGTATCCCTCTGGGGCCATGGCGTCTTCCACTATCCGGAGGAACCTACGAAGCTTCTCGACGCCAGCCGCGATGTTGCTGCGGACCTCAGCATCGGAGAGCTTGCCCTCGTCGAGCGCTGCCACGTGGGGCTTGACGACACCGATTTCCACGGCGGGGAAGCCTGAAACAGGAGTGAATCAGATCGAACAAACGTCCCCAGCGAGCGTGCCCACCGTATGCGCCTGCAAAACTGACGAATTCCCACATCTGCTCCGCAATAACGGCGTGCCCGATCCCATCGGCGATGGTGAGAGAAGGCTCTGGAGCGATACGATCGATGTAACGCGCGATCGCCTGGGACTCTCGCAACTTGAGGTCTACGTGTTGGCCGTTGATCTCATGGATGACGAGGGTGGGTAAAAAGCCAAAGGGATGGTTGTCGTAGGCGGTGTCGGTGTGGGGTGTGACGCGCACCTGATTGAATGGGATGCCTTTGTAGGTGAGCGCGAGGGTGATGGTGCGAGTGAAGGTGCTGAAGGGAGTTCCGATGACGGTGAGCGCGGGGGAGGGCATGGTTAGCGATGAGAGAAAGGAACGTCCTACGGTGTCATATTTTCTTACAACTGATCTATTCGTGTCTTGCTCATGGGACCGTGACTCAGAGTCGAAGGTCCTGCTCGTGATCTCACCAGAGGTTCAATCAAAGCATTTCCTCAATTTATTCTTCTCCACTGTCGCATATATGTATGTCACGGTTTCAGGAATGACTGTTTTCGTTCCACGTTCATATCAGTTGTGTGGGCCGGTAATCAAGTCCGAAAAGACCGGAAAATATCATGTCTCTTGGATAGTCCAGCCTGAGATGACTAGGAAAGAGTGACAATTTTGGAGCGTTTTCGTGAGAGTGACTGACTCCTTCTACTTTAGCCTTGCGTTTCGGTAGGGCTAGCGGGTCTCTTCGACAGTGGTCCAGGTGGCTGGGAAAGGTCAGAATTTTGGAGTGTCTTTGTAAAGGCGATTGACTGCTTCTGTTTTAGCCTTTATGCCAGACAACTTGTCGGAAGCGCTCTTTGAACCCCTCTACAATGCACTGCCTTAGAGGTCGTTTGCATCATCGAAGATGTCACGATCAGCCATGGGCGCCTTTCGTCCGGCGGCTGCATGTGGTATTGCGTCGACAATCGGGTCATTGGCGCTGCTAGTGGGTTTATTCCTTGGGTTGCTCCTTCAAGTTGGCCGTTCCTTACCTCTTACTTCCAGTGTATGTCCCAATTTGATGCGACCTCCCGTTCGAGTACCTGACGATCAGCCAATTCCTTGCGCCTTCTTGGACAGATACACCTATATTAGTTGCAGCATTCCAAACACCCAGGCAGCTGGAGCACGACGAGGTTCATGCTGTCATTCCTTCTTCCAACCTCAATGCCCCAACTTCGAGCCTTGCTGACGCCACCGATGCCGTGCAAACCATACCACATTCAAGTCGGTTCGGTTTGCGCGCCGTTCGCCGCTACACCAACGTTGTTTCTCTTTCAGAGTCAACTCACTTAATGCTGTCTGGCGACGTGCCCTTCGTCCTCGCCGTCGCGTTCTTCTTTCTGTTTCATATCCAACCCGGGCTCATCCACGAGTTAGTTGGATCTGATTTCATGACGTTCCCGAGGAAATAGAGCGCGGTCGCGCTCGTACCGTTGTTTATAGGGTCGTTGGATGAGCTGTACGTCGTGCTCAGACGGTGCGGCCAGATTGTTGCTTATCACGGGTGAACTAGGCACTCAGGACGCTCAGGACGTTTGCGGCTCATACGACGTTGCCAGAGGCGAGATGGATGCGCAAGACCGGACGGTGTAAGATACTTCTGTGCGTTGCCACCGTCGTTTTATGTCTTAGTGGGCTGTGTGTTGTGTAATATAGAGACGTGAAGCATTTGAGAAGGTTCGTTTCACTCACCCCTACTTTTATTGTCAGTCGGTCGACGAGCGTTCTCGTTTCGTAGGTCGGATTTCACAATACAAAGAGCACCTATTGTTGTGCCTGATGGAGCCGCTGTTGGTCAAGGGCGAAACGTTGGTCACACCATACCCGCTAAAGTTCATTATTAGCAACTATTGCCATGCTGACCGTTCATTACTAGGGTGGTCGTCCTCATAGGTGACCACGACTTGCAGGTGCGCGTGTGTTGCTCTCGCGTGTCATGTCCCCGAACTCTTCCGAGGTGGTGTCGATATTCGCACAACCATTGATCTCATTCCTTTCGTCGAAACCCCACCTGTCGGGTGGTCGCACGGCAGACTCGAAGAGCACATTCTATACCTATACGGATATTCCTTCCGGCGAAGGAAGCACTTACCGTTTCCATAGCTTCCGCACTGGCGTGAAGCAAACGATGGGATTCACAGCGTCAGTATTTCTCGCATACATGGCGTGTGCTGGCGCCAGAGAAACCTATAACTCACTTCCCCCACAGATTGATCTTAACCGGTCACATATGAACGAACACCCGACTTTGAGGTGAACCCGTGCGAGAGGCGTACGTTCGCAGGGCGGGTTGCGTAACGCACTTTTAACCTCATGCGAAAGGCGTTGACGCGAAAAGAGCGACACAGCTGATGCGTCCAACGCGACGCGGGCGACCGAATGGGCCAAGATCAGTGCGCAATGTAAGAGGCTTGTGGAAGGTGATCATGCGGCGACGGTGGAACGTACGGAAGGAAAAGATCGAGAGGAAAGGGAACACCAGGGCGCAATTCCAGGCAGGGTTGCGCTCAGGGAGTTGCTCGATGAGATACGGGATGTGCCAGTGGTGAATGAGTAGATGGAGGGGCTCAAAGGCGACGAGAAGAAGTCAAAGTGAGGGTATAAGTACCCAAAGGTCATGGAAGAGGCGATCAAGAAGGCCCAGCGTGAGCGCTGTTTGCTTTGATTTCCAAGCTACTACATAGTATGAATGCAATAGTTCAAGTTGGCAAGTAACTGATACACAGTATCATAATGTCGTATGAACAGTAGAATCAATCTACCACTTGGTACGTGATAAGAGCTAGTCGACACGTGAAGGAACGTGATTAAAGAGTATAGTAGTGCGTGCATTGAATATTGCAACTTAGATGGCGCTCCCGGTGCGCAGAAAGAGTGTGGCGTGGTAGGGAGAATCAGTATGATCGTTGAGAGCTCAACTCTCGGCATACGCGACGCGAGACAACGGCGACCTCCTCTCGGGTGTATTTGATAGTCTTGAACGCTGGCCCAATGACTTGTGGCAAATCGCATTGCCATCGCCATCATTACACTGCACAGCCTGACCAGGCACTGAGTGCGGGGAAAGTCCAGCATTCTTCCCACACTCAGCCCTATAGCTTCGTCCCTTCATTCGCAAACCACCCCGTTCGTGATTTGCAAGGGTAAGTGAAGCCACGAGTTGCGGCATTGTCAACGTGAGTGTTTGTCCATTAGCTGGGACGGATCCCATTGATCGTGCTGGTGGCGAGGGCGACCGTCGAGGAAGGGAGGGATGGGCCTGAGTTTGACGATGTAGTTGTGGGATCTCGAAATGAACGTGGCGTCTGGGAGACGAAGAGACGGGGAATGGAATGGGAGAATGAGAAGCAATGGGTAATGATGTGTGGTGGGGTTGTTTGGATATTGGCGAAGAGGTGGCGGTTCCAATGAGATCGCTATCGCCTTGCGGGCGTAACTCCAACGAGGGTGCAAACGAAGTCGAATCCCTTGCCCGAGTCTTGTATGGGGTTACAAGGCTCAGAGACGGCACCGATATACTTGACGATGAAATGCGTGGTAATGGATTTCGACCATCAACACAGCCGTTCTCAGCCAACCTCTTCTGTATCCTTTCGACCAGCGTGTGATCCATGGCGCTCAATTCGCATTGACCAGGCGGAGACCTCTCTGAGGTATCTGGTTGATGAGCTTCGATTGCACGCAGAATGCTCCTATGGACGACACCCAGCCACAAGAGTTCCGCTACATGCCGCCTGCTTTTTCTAGGCCGCTTCTGCTTCACGTCTTTCCCAAGACTACCGTGTGAGGATGAGACGGAAGAATGCGCGGAACGGCGTTTCCGGGGAGCCTGACCAACAGGAGGCAAGCCACCATCTGGACAAGGAGCACATGTTCCATCGAGCATATCCACATCCGTATCAAATGGCGTGCTTGGGAACGGAACGACGCTTCTGACATCCGGGAGGTCCGGCTCCACACCCTGCATGCGTGGGCCACCGATGCGTTTTCCAGGGATGTTTTGCGAGCAAGCCGCAGAAAGTGAGATGGAAACGGTAGGCGGGGCCTTGCAAGTCATCAGGAACGGTGATGACGTGGAAGACACATAATGGGGGCGAGAATGGAAGGATGTTAAGATGGACCCAACGGAGGGTTCAAAATTGCTCAAGCCACAGCCTGTCCGAGCGGAAGAGGTTGAGTAGACGGAGCACTTTGAATACCCAGGACCGTACGCATTCGAATACGATTTGACGTTGGTCGAGTCGGCGAGGGCTGCGCGAGAACTTGAAGGCAAGAAAGTTCTCTGGGTCGGAGGAGGCAACGAAGGAAGCGATAGTGCGAGGTTGTGCGTAGTCAACATTTTGAAAATCGGGTTTCAGTCGTCGTCGTCGCAAGCACAAATGGATTGTAGTTGCTAGCGATCTATCACGTGCGAATAGGAATGTGGAGTCGAGTTTGCGCAGGAAACGTTGCGATTATCAAGAGAACAGATGAAATCGAACGGAGCGCAGCTCGTTGCGTTGCGCGCGAGTCAGCAAGAAAAGAAGACGACTGTCGACCTATCATGAACCGATCAGCATGAAAGTACGGACATTGGGAAGTAGCACGTATCGCTACGCAAAACGAAGACAACCTACCTGTTTACTGACACGACACTGTGTTGTTGGAACAACGCAGAGCAAGAGCCCGGAGGTCGCCTGGTTCGGGTTGGGGAACACGAGGCAAGCTTACATACGAATGCTGCGTGCGCAACATGCGATGGCTGCAATATAAACGGTAACGAATATGAACCTACGTGATGATCACGTGCCAATCACGGAAAGAACAAAAACAAAACACAGATCTGAAGTGCTTTGAACTCTTCAGCGTGGATTCGATTCAAGATGTGGATATGCGGACGCCCTCCTGGCATGTGGAGAGTCCTACTCCACATTCCACGCTGAAAATCGCTTGACTCGGACCTTCGTGCTGTCACATCTAATGGCGAATTACGTGTAACACGTCAACGGGATGCCGCCTCCCTGCAGATCAGTGAATAGACGGCGAATCATCCCGTAGCGGCGTAGCCCGATAGCCGTAATTCGGATGGAACGGGGGGAAAAAGGGTCGCCGGGAGCTCTCTCCGGAGACCTTTAGCCCGTTTGATCTGCCAGAAGTGCTGCAACGACTCGGATGCGGCCATATCCTGATCATTTGATTGGAGAGTAACCTTCCAAGGACGCCTCCGATGCCCAATGCGAACAGGTTAATAGTTTTCGTGCGGATCATCGATTTTCACGAGGTCGGAGACACATGAAGGACTGATTGCGACGGGAATTATGGAGCTCCGAGCCGATCACTGTTATTTCCTCGTTTGCAAAGCCCACATGCCGTGGCAGTTGTGCGGTGGGCGTCGCAAGTGTGATGCTGAAGGGATCTGCAAAAATCGAGTGAGTGCGCCCTCGAACTCAGAGGGTTACTTACACATCCCTTTGCCAAATCAGAAGTAGGCTGATCGTTAGAAGGGTCAGGTCACCGCACCCGGTTCTAATTTCGGGGAAAGCTGAATCGCCGATGTATAAGTGTTGGTGTCTTTGGACCAGGAGTCACTGCAGTAGGTAAATGCAATTCTTCAAAGCTTCGAGTTTGAATTTGAATTTCTTGCGTTTTCGGATTATCCAAATATTACTAGTTGTATCATGTATTCTACGATCAAGCAAGTACCGACGATATCTTATCCAGGATCGTGTGATTCATCTTTCGTTGCTAACCTAACCTAAGTACCTCCTTGCACAGCTTGCATCCATACTACGACTCAATCTCCCTGTCACGTTTCAACGATTTACTGTAAATGGTCCGTCAAACGCCCTCGCGTGCACGTACACTCCCACCCTCAGCGCCTCTTTCCCAACAAGTTGGTGGACATGCTGGCGTACAAGTTACGGAAGACGAATCACTGTTACTAAAACCTGCCCTTCCTCACGAGGTCTCCTTCTACCAGCTCGTTAGAGACATCGTCGATCCCTCCACGGGATTGAACGCCCTGAAACCGTGGATACCCAAGTTCTTCGGCTTGTTGAATATAGAGGGAAAGCTCGCCGATCCAGACGCTGATAACATCGATGTCGGAACCGTGCCTGTTATCGTTCCGGTATCTGCATCAGAGGGGATCTCTGCGTCCAGCGGCAACGGAAACTCCAATGCTACCCCGAGCATGAACTCGCAGACGCTTGTTCTCCAGAATCTGCTGCACGGTTATCGCAAACCCTGCGTCCTGGACGTGAAGCTGGGCACAATACTTTATGGCCAGGATGCCTCCGAAGAGAAAAAGGCGCGGATGATCAAGAAAGCGGCAGAAACAACCACGCTTCAAACCGGCATCAGGTTGACTGGCTTTCAGGTGAGTGCTTCCTTCGGAAAGGTATCACGGAGATATCATGGATTCATTTTCGATAGGTCTATTCAAATCACTCCTTGGACCCGATCGTGTATGGAAAAGAGTACGGGTACAAGTTGAAACCAGAACAGCTGCAGGAGGGAATGAGGCACTTCTTCCCTAGCTCGATCTCGGTCGCCGATCTTGGCCCATCCAACTCGAACGCAGGCCTCCCTACCAACATCCTTCTTACACTCCTCACATCCATCCATGGGTCACTCATTGATCTTCGTAGCTCCCTTTCATGCGCGCAACTCAGGATGGTTGGGAGCAGCGTGCTGATCATATATGAAGGGGACTGGGAAAGGGCGACTGCTGTATCTGGTCGTGGAGGCGGACCTAATGCTCTCGAAGAAGACGATGTAGAAGAGGAGGATGATTCGGGCGAAAGTGATCAGATCGATGCAGAAATCGACGAACAAGGAAATATTATCGCGGAGGTCACAGCAGATACTGCCTTCGAAACGTCTTCCGTGTCCACGGATGAGGATGCAGATGCCCGTTTGTACACGGTTTCGCTCATTGATTTTGCCCACACGCGAATCGTGCCGGGGGAAGGACCCGATCCTGGAGTTTTGTTGGGAATGGACACACTGATAGGCTTAGTTGATCAGAGGAAACAGGAGGTGGCGGGATCAATAGGAAAGTCCAGAGGCTAATCAACATAGCGGTCGGCGTCGGATCTTTATGACATTGGTGCATGCAGTGGGATGGGACATTTATGACGATCTCCGACGATACGACTAACTAGGGCACTTTCCGGGCTCCGAGTGCCACAGTTTACTGTACCTCATACTGCCAGATAAAATCACGGATGAGATCCCCAAATCCGCATCCCTGATCTCGACATCATTTATACAGACTCCTTTGATCATATTCATATGCTGTTGCAAGATATCTTTGTCCATGATGCATCAATTGCACGTCACAATCCATAATAACATGTGCAGCCCGCAAACAGAAAAAAAAAGCCCCCAAAAAGTTCGAAAGCGAAAAAGGCGAAAATAAAGTTACGATCGATTGATCCTCCGTAGGTCCCTGCGGTCCATGTCTATCACGAAAGAATTACCTCTCGCTCCGGGGTTCCCGCACCACATGGTTGATCCCCTCCCGGGCCATTTTGCCAGCTTCTAAAATGGTATCACCCCACACTTTTGCCTCCCGGACGTTGGACGCACGCAACATGATCATGTCGCCGCCACGTGGATACGACAAATGAATTCGAATAAGCGCGTCCTGTCGCCCCGTCTTCGACGCTTTAATCTGCACTTCGTTCACCGGGATCGGCTGGAACGCAAACAGTCAGATCCGTGCCCGACGGCGCAAGGTGAGTACTCACCACGCGGTACAGCCCCTTGTCCGCCTCCTCCACGAGTACCAGGATATCGTTGCACAGCAACACCCTCAGTTTTCGCCCACTCCGCGCCTTGCTCATCACACCCTCTTTCAGCAGTCGACGTGGCCCCAGGTGGCGCGTCGGGGCTGTCAAGTCGAGTCGTCCTTGTCCGATCCACAGCGAACGGCTGATCTCTCCCAGTCGCTCTCGGCCTTCGCGGTCTCGGATGGTCTCGTTCACTTCGTCGAGGATTTTTACGGCCGTGTCCAGGGCGGCGGCAATCGACTGTCTTTCGGCGATATCGCTCCAAGTGGCGGATGCCACGGGATCGACCTCGCTGGATGTGGCGGCGCAAGGGTCCGTGTAATGCAAAATCTGACGGATGAGTAAAGGGTATCGTGTAAGTCGTTGCACTGCACCCATGCGTTAGCCGACTGATGTCCTGGACATGTCTGCGGGGTAAGGGAACGTACTAGGCACGAGCATGTAGCTCGACAGATCTAGGTTCCGTGCTGATAGATCTTCCCGAAGGTTCTACAGTGGAGTCAGTGCCCTGCACTTGTCGTGAACCAGGAACACCAGAGCATACCTGCAGCTGCGTGGCCAACGCGGGATTGCTCTCCCGCATCTGCTGAAGGACCTTTCCAGCATTTGCTTGATTGACACAGTAGCTCTACATAGAAAGCACGTTGAGTCAGCATCGAGACTGTAACAAAGAGCCGCGCACGAGATATACAGCCATATTCGGCATATGTCGTTCCAACAGGTCACCGATACGATCGACATAGAGGCGACAGTCTCGCTGACGCTCTTCCAAGGTCGAAAGAAAGGTCTTCAAAACGATCTACGTCAACGATCACTAACCCTAGTAATCATCCCTCACCGTATTCGTGAGCAATATATCTTCGATATTCGAAAAGATCATGGCAGTAGCTTGTTCATCCAGCACCTCCATCAAGCTGGAATAAAAAAGCTGCAAATGTTTCGATCAACGACATCTCTTGGGCATTAAACAAGAAGCCCCTCTTAACCACGCACCTCGACGATGAGTTGAAGATCGCGCACATAATCCGCTTCCGTAGAAATCAGCTCAAAGATCGCCTCCTGGCGTTTTCGTTCCTCCTTGGGGATTCCCTCCAACGCACTCCGATCGACCAAACTCGCCCATGACGTTCCAAACGTCGGACTTGCCTCTCTCAGCACTCCCTCCCCGTTCCACGGCGCAGACACCGGCGAGGGCATCGGCGCATGTACGATCGGTCCAGAAATCGTGACGCGTTTTCCGCGCTCGATGTCCGGCGTCCCCGAACGCGTGTGCCGTCCCAAAAAACTCAAAAACTGAGACGTCCGACTCTCGCCAGGGTCGCGTTCCCGTTCCCGTTCTCGAAGTGACGGTGTCATTGATGCAGCGGGTGACCTCGGCGGCGAGGTCGGTGCCAACGACCCGGTGTCGAACGACGACATGGACATCCGACTCGTCGACGCGGACACGGCGGTGGCGTGTGCGTTCGGGAATAGGGGAGAGTGGCTGTGTGAGGCGTGCCGTTTCTTGAACGACTCGTACCGATCGAACGCGTCGTCGGCGTGGATGATGCTGCCATCCGACAGCGTCTTGAAATGTCCGTGTGTCAACCCATCCTCGACGTCCCTGTCGGCGATGGCGTGAAACGACCGGAAGGCGGCGTCCAGGGACGTGTCGGTCTTGGGCAAGTCGAGCGTTGGGATCGGTGGGAGGTCCTTTATGGAGAGTGGTGGTAGTCCGCGTTCAGGGATAGCAGGTGCTAAACGTCGTTTTCGACCCGGAGATTCTGAAAGGGTTAATCCTACGTTCAGCGCGTGCGGGGACGGATGGGGTTGGTTGTCCCCGACGACGGGGCGTCGTGCGTCGTGTTCCCCGTCCAAGGGGCTGACGAGCAGCCCGGCTGCTTCGAGGACACGCTGTCGTTCATGCTCGCGCGCCGCTATTTCCAGCTCACCTCCAGGTACTTGCTCCAGATCGGACATGCTGTCTCCCTCGTCCAGAGAAAAGTACGCATCATCTTCGTCTTCGTCGTCTCCCTTCATGGGCGGCGCTCTTGGAGGTCGCGTGTCTTGGGGAGAAGTGTAAGGTGTACTGTAAATGTCAGTCACCCCTTCATGATGATCACCGTTACCGTCACTTGCTGAACGGTCAACCTGGCCGCCCTGCCCTCGGCCCCGTTCGGAATTCAACCGAGCTGGTCCAGTGACAGCTAGACAGAGTTCCAGTCAAAAATCGCGTCATAAGAAAAATCAAACATGAAGAAACATCCAATTTGTATTGGTATTCCAGTCAATCGATTTCAACGACACGATGATGTTTATTTGAGGTTTGGGTTCAAGTCCATGAAAAGAAGAAGCAAAAGAGTGCAAGGGAATGAGTACGATGGCATTGAAAACATGCAATTAACGGCGATGACCAGCGGTGATACCAAAAAGAACGAAAAGAAAATATATTTCAGTCTATATCCATCTTAGCAGGTAAAAGAAGGCAGGAGGAACTCAAGAGTATCTGTTTTCTGGTTAAGAAACCCACTAACCCTCAATCACCTCCACGTATGCGGCGGGGACGAGTAAAACAAGACCGCTCTGTTCGGCTTTCCACCAGTCCGCTTCAGAACGGTCGACGATGGTAAGTGTTTCACCTTCGACAAACGAGACTTCGTCCGTGTTCGTACTCTCGTAGCTGTACAGTGCCGTTGCGCGAACTGTCGTTGGTCAAAGACAGTGAGCAACAACGCGGAGAAGGCAAGACAAACGACGCGGCGCACCTTGCTCCATTTTCTGAACGTAAGTTTGTGGGAAGAACCCCGCTTTTCCATCTTTGACCGCAGTACCGTACCACCAATCACCATGAGATTTGGATGGATGAGCAACGATGACAACGTTTGCATCGAAGCCTACGAATCGATATTCAGCTGTTGAGTAATTGAAACACGGTTGACACAAGAAGCACGCACCTATATCCTCAGCTCTGTCCCCTTGATAGGCATACAAGGATCTGACGCGGAACTCTAAATAAGAAAAGTTAATATGAAAGCGGTAATCGCCACGCGAAGATAATACATACCCGTAGTGAGGTCCACATCAGCCATGAGATCAGCCCCATTGTCTGGTGCGTCCTCTGAAACCTGGATAGCAGGGAGTATACGGGCATCAACTTGTTCTTCTTCGCCCTCTTCAACCGTCACAGGAAGATGCTCCATCTCTCGCTTGTCCGCATCCACAGCCAAAGCGTTATACCAATCCACAGATTCCTTCTTTCCGTGTCCAGAGGAGTCACTCGTCGAGGGTGCCGCAACAAGCACGGCAAACGGAGGAACTGGCGTTGAGTTAGCGGGGATAGTAGCGGAGGGCGGTAATGGGGCACGAGCAGCCGTGTTTGTGTGCGCGGGTAGAGCACTGTCGCCAACGACCCTTCCAGATGTGGCAGCGCCGCTTCGGTCATTTGTGACAGCCTTTTTCAGCCGAGCACCCCCCTGAATAGCACTCAGTAACGCGCCCCGATCACCTGTTGGTACTGGGGCAACAATTGGTGCAGACGGTGCAGCTGGGGCGGGCGGTGCCGAAGGTGGAGGGGGTGGAGGTACAGGAGCGGTAAAGGCAATGGGGCTCCCTGAAGATGGCGCCGGGCCAGCCGACTGAGGACGTGAGGGTAGCACAGTACCACCAAATAGTATTTGTGCGAGATCCGTCCGTGCACCTCTGGTGCTCAGTTCTTCATCGCTGCTATCCTCTTCATCGTGTTCCATGACATCGTCCCAGTCGTCATCGCTATCCCTTGGTACTGTGTGGAATGTCGATTTAACAGGTGGTGGAATGACTGGACTCTTGGGAGGAGGTGCCGCAGCTGGTGCAGTTTGGTCACGGAAGAAAGGATTGGTGCTTCCGTTCGCGGCGGCTGGAGTAGCAACTAAGGTTGACGTTCCATCCTTTCTTTTGAACGGATTGGTACTGGATTTGTCGGGAACAGCAGTTAAGGCAGGTAGAACCGGCGGCGGCGGCGGCGGCGGGGGTGCTGGTTCTTCGGCAGATTCTTCTCCCTCCTCTACTTGTGGTGGCGAAGACACCGGCACTACTGGAGCGGGTACAGAGGTGGGCAGAACGGGTGAAGTCGACGTAACCGAGGTGGTACTGACTTCGGGAGAAACCTTGGCGGCTAAAAATTGGTTCCTACGTTCTTGATATTTCTTCCGCGCTTCCTCCTCCTCCCCTTCAAGCTTGCGAAGGAGAGCCGCACGCTCTTCGCGCCTCTTGCGAAGAGCATCTTCTCGCGCTCTGAGAGCAACATCTTCGGGGTCTTCCTCAGGCACAACAGGTTCTGGGACAGGGGCAGGTGAAGGGTCAACAGGCTTCGGTGCTGGGGGAGCGCGGGTGGTTGGCACAGCTGAGGCTTGAACGGGACTGAGAATAGTCTGGGTACGAACAACCGCTCCTTTCCGCGGTGGCGGCGGGGCAGGTCCGCGCTTGGGTGGAGGCGGAGCAGTCTTGACGTTTGGTGTTGATACCGGCCGGGCAACTGGAGCTGGTGGCGGAGCTGTCGTTGTAGGCGTCGGTGAAGGGGCTTTTCCACCTTTCAACGCTTTTTCAGCCTCAAGTTTTTCCTTCCTTTGCTTTTCACGCTCTTCGGCTTGCCTCTCGGCTTCACGAACTTTTTCCTCCGCCTCCTTTTTCTCTTGGGCAAGGCGGTCCTCGATGGTCGTGTCAAGTGCCGGAGAAGCGGTAGCAGAAGATGGTGTGACGACGCCAAGGGCTTGCTTACGGGCCTCCAAACGGCGCTGTGCCTCAGCACGAATAAAGGCTTGACGTGCTTCCGGAGTCATGTCCTTTGTCCCGGGAGCAGGAGAACGAGCAGGGGCGGGAGCTGATGGCGGTGGTCGCGACTGACTGGCACTACTGGCAGGAGGTGGCGGTGGCGGCGTACGTGTAGCAGGGGACAACCCACGGTCACGGTCACGATCACGACTGTCTGCCTCCCGATAGGACTTATCTTGATCATAGTCCCTGTCATCTCGATCGTATCTTGACGCACCCCTCGAGTAGGGTCTTTCCTCTTCATCCCGGTATCGTGATGCTGGGGAATACTTGCCGCCATCATCATCTCCAAATCGGCCAAATCGATCATTCCTTCGATCCCGGTCACGCGCCCACTCGCGTTTCTCCCTCTCTTTCCTAGCCTCTCTTTCTTCCACCTTCTTCTCGAGTTCCGGCACTTCCTCGTGCATCAACCTGACCAGTTCTCTTTCAAGGCGTCTCCTTTCTTCGTCCTTCGCAACAGTCCTAGGGCCTTTCGAAACATATTCAAGATCCTCTTGCAACCGGGAGATCCTGTATCGCAAGTCTTCAAGCTCCCTGTCCAGTGAGTCAGAGGAACGCTCGTTCGCCAACGTATCGTCCAACATTTTCTGCGTGTTCAGTAGCTGCCTCTTAATGGAGGACAGGTCTGATGTTGCGGGGCTCGCGTCATCCGCGCGCGACCGGATGGCACTCCGGTTCACATGACGATTGCGGGGTTGGTAAAAACCACCTGGTGGTTCGACATCGTCGTGTTTGTAGACGGTCGCGTCTTGTCTCCCACCCTGCTGCGTAAAGGAGGACGAAGATGTGAAAGAGCGTTCTTTCAGGCGCGAGACGGGATTATCCAGTCCCGATGGAGAACGTGCGCGAGTATCGTTCTTGAGGATGTCTTTAAGAAAATTGACAGAAGTATCGAGATCACGAGAAGAAGGAGGTATTAGTTCAGCCGGAAGCTCGTCAGGAATATCGTTTCCGTTGAGCCCTACAGCGATATGATTATTAATGAGCAAGCTTGACTGATGAAAGTGGGTACTCACGTCGGTAGATCAAACACATGGCGACGTGAAATTCTGCCAAGTTTAGTTTCCCCCGGTTATCAGAATCGGCCAAGGTCCTGCGAGGCGGAAGTGAAGTCGATTAGGATTGACGTCACCAGAACACAACATAGCTAGGAAATAGACTAACCAGATCCTCGCGAGGTCGTTCCTATCGAGACCACTTTGCCCAAAAACCTCGAGTGCCGTTTGCCCGTTGATGAAACCCGTCCCTTGCGCATCCCAAGCTCGGAATATCTGATCATATTGTTTCTTCTCCGCCTTGCTTAATGCCCAGGGGATCTTGGGTGTGGTACCCCTTCCGTGGGATTGATTGTGCTGCTGGAAACTCTGTTGCAGTGAGAGACCACCAAGTTGCTGCTGAGGAAGAGGAGCGAGCTGTGGAGCGCCTCCGGACGAATATGGAGCGGCAATGTTGGCAGGCATGAATGAGCTGGACATCATCTGGAGGCGAGGATCGACGAAACCAGTGACATGAGGTACCAACGGAGCGGGAGCACGCCCGCCAAAGCCAGTGGGTTGTGAAAGAAGCCCGACCCCGGTTGGCTGCGCAACTAGACTCGAGGTCCCAAAGGAAGAGGCCGAAGGTACACCTAGGCGACTCTGGTTTACATTGAGGAAACTTGGTTGCTGCTGTGGGACTGGTGGTGGAGCCCTTTGTTGATAGGAAGATGGAAGAGGCGGAATTGGGGGTGGTGGTTGAAAGCCGGATTGCGCGCTTGGGAAGCCTGTCGGTTGTGCTTGCAAAAAGCTAGCAGCACCACTCGGCGCGCCTGGAAATCCGGTTTGCTGAGGTTGCTGAAGTCCCTGTGGACGTGTAGCAGGAAATCCAGTTTGTTGCGGGGGGAGACCACCGAACCCTGCGCCCAGTGCACCTGGCTGGACAGCAAAGTTACCCTGTTGCTGCTGGAACGGAACGGAAGCGTTCTGCTGCTGAGCGTGTTGAAACTGCTGCTGCGGTTGTACGCCAGGAAAGCCCGTCTGCATGGGATACTGAAATCCAGGCTGGCCCCATTGGGACATGGTAGAGGTACAAGGTTGCTGATCGCAGCGATGGTTGATCAATATTGAAGAGCCAAGTACGATGGGGGGTCAGTAAGAGAAGGAGCGAACGTAAACCTCTCCCTCACTGTGCACGGTGAAGTGAACAACTTGCACAAGCCGTCAATCGTGAGCAATTTTGAAGCGGCGACCGTACATGCTATGCCTAAATATAGACTTATTCAGTAAAGTATTTATTCATTGATCACTATGTAATATTGATAACATCATTCCTTGACTCTTATACATGATCCGAGGATCTGCCTCGCTGGAAAACAACCCATCAAATCCAATGTCTTGACAGCAATATCGTCTAGTGTACAGCCGCGTTCAAGTTCAGTCATGATGAGTTTTCACCGTGTCCGACCAGCATGAAAATTGCAGCAATGAAATCAAGTTCCCCCACCCAATCCCAATCGCTCCTTTCTTCATGTTACGATGTAACCGCCGCAGAACTAGTAGCGCTGATAAGATTCAAATTTGTAGTCGCGTCTGATCGTTCACGGCGCAGCGACTCGACATAGACATAGGTCAATATGACATGGTCCAACATGGGTATCACTTTTGGAGAGACGTCGAGATAAGGGGGATGCGATTGTTTTCTTATCCCAAAGTTTTTCTTGTGGAACTTGGCCAGCGCAACGTCAGATCCGACCAGCTTCAACTAGGAAGAATAATTAGAGGAGACCCCTGGCGATCTGCGCACCAGCAAAACTCGTGACAGATACCAACGAATGTGTAACATACCCAACAGTGTGTCGACTCAAGTTTCCACTTGTAAGAACATTTGTCTGGTCCTACAAAATAACGTCCACTGATTCCCATCTGCTCGTCAGTGTTGTACAACGCAGAACCCTTTAGACTACGTACGTGTTCCACCGACGCTTCCCAAGCATAACGTCCGCCTTGATCTCGTTCCCGTTGAACTGAAAGAGCGTGTCCTTCACTGCATGCCACTCGATTGTTGCCATCGTCTCAGAGACACAGCTTGGACCACTCCAGCGGTACTTGGTAATTGTGGTGATTCGCTTACTAGACCGGGGTGTCGACACAGAGTAGAGGGTGCGACCTTGCTTGTCAGAAATATCTGTGTTCATGTAATCGGAGGTGCTAAAAATGAGGTTCATCTTGAGTGCGGGAAATCGAGTAGTAGTTGGAATGGGCGGATGCAAGAAAGGACAGTTACTCACGCTACATATGACAGCCGGGTTTGCTCCTACATATAGGTGACGAGTGCTGCGCTTTTTGAAACACACAGAAGCTGTGAAAATGATGCCAATGATGTACCATGTGAGCCAAGATCTCAGCTGTCATTCAGACCAACCCAAGATTACTTGGGTCGATTCGTCCAAGTGGGAATCTGCGCGCGGAGTCCAAGCCCAACTGATGTGACAGGCAATAGCGAGAAAGAGCGATTACAGACTTATGTAATGTGGATGACGCGGTGGTAGCACGTTTGGTTTCTGGCCGCCCTGCGAACCCTGTCGATTCCCGCCGAGTAAGTACTTCCTCAGAAAGCATTTTGTCACCGTGCACTGTGTACGGCGCAGTTACTGACCAGCCTATGCGTTAAGCCGCTCCCTCAGACAGCACCTATCAGAGAAGAAAAGTATGCAGACAGGATGATAAGTACTACGGAGACTTGAATTCTCCTCCTAACCTCAAACGTACCTCATCAGAGTAGCGTGGAGAACCAGGGAGAGCTGAAGTCGAATTCTCCGCAGCTGACCCGACATCGAGCCAGGAATCATCTTATTGACGTGGTGCATCATATCCCGGGTTCTCGATACCCCAGGCTGGAGGTTCCGCTATCTGTGCATATCCGCCTGGTAAGATGATTACCGATCCCTGTATATAGCAGTCCTAACCACTCATCATATGACTCTGCATGCGACTTATTAATCACGCCATTTGTCGATAAGTAAAATGTCCAGGCACATTGAATGTGTTTAGATAGATATAAGCCAGTATTGTTGAGGTTCGTGGACATTAACCACTGTGTCAGCAGTCATGGACTCGTCTGCTTCCGCTATCCACTGGCAGCTGATAGTCCTAGTGTTGCTAACGACCGTAATTGCAGATGCAATTTGCCGCTTCCTCCGCAATCGCACGGGGATAAAAGGTTGTTCTCTGCCACCTGGTCCTACCCGACTGCCGTTCTTGGGAAGTGCCCTCTCTGTTAACACCGATCAACCATGGTTAACATACACCAACTGGCGAGCACAGTATGGTGAATGTGGCACAACAGTGCAATTCGGGGAACTGACGGTCTTTAGGTGATATCGTGTACACTCGACTTTTGGATTCCGACGTAATCGTGTTGAACTCCCCCTCGGTTGCAACAGACTTGCTAGAGAAACGATCGTATATATATTCTGATCGACCATTTATCGCAACCGTTGAACTGTGAGTGGGCTCTTCAAAGGCTTTATCATCAAGCCCGTATACTGTCTTGATGTATCCGAGCCTGAAATAACGAGTTACTTCTGTCAGGTATGGACACTCCTCCAATTTTGCTTTCTCGCGGTATGGAGAGCATTGGAGACTATGTCGACGGATATTCCATCAGACATTCCACGCTGATGCTGCCCTTACCTTTCGACCAACCCAACTTCGTAGAGCACACGAATTAGTTACAAATATCTTCGAAGATCCTGACGAGTACCCATTTCATTTTTCGACGTGAGGCTCCAGTTCCAACTATCTATTTTCGGAACGAATATGACTTTTCATCATCCAGATTTTCTGCTGGAGTAGCTATGTCTAGCGTATATGACTATGAGCCAAGTGCTCGGAGTGACCCTATTGTCTCGGCCGTCGAAGATTTCCTCCATGCGTCTGCTCCGGCACTGACACCCAACAAAGCAGCTTTGCTCAAGGTCTTTCCGTTCTGTAAGTCACACCTTGCGAGCTCAAAGTATGATCTTAAACGACCTGTTAAAGTGCTGTATATTCCGGATTGCCTTCCGGGTTCTTCGCTCAAACGTGGTATAAGAGAAACCTCTGCATTGAAGGACATTATGAGTGATAGAATTTCGCAGTATGTCCGGACACACCTGGTAAGCTTCGAGTATTCTGTAATCCAACAGCGATAACAGTACACACTTTAAGGAAAGCAAAGGCAACATCAACAATACCATGGTATTCGACCATATTGCTCGCATGGAGAGACTAGACAGTTCATACCATGCTGAGTACGAGCAAGCTCTCATGGATGCATCTATGACTGCTTTCCTTGGTGAGGTCGTTGATTTGCATCACATATATATGTAGTGCGTTCTTATATGCATATTTAGGATCTACAGAAACGGTTTGTAACACACATGTATCGAGGGATGTGGTACATGACGATGTTCCAGACATCTTCAGTGCTGATGGTCTTCACCCTCGCGATGGTACAGAACCCTCGCGTGTGGCAACGTGCACAGGCAGAAATAGATCATGTGCTTGCGATCTCCGGCGACAGGCTTCCCAACTTCGAGGACAGACAATCGTTGCCATACATCGATGCAATTGTACGAGAAACATTCCGGTGGGCACCCGTCGCCCCCATAGGTACGCGCTTTCCGACCTTGTTGTTGAAGTATTCTACAACTTCTCGAAGGGATTCCGCACGCCACCATAGAGCGCGATGTTTACAAAGGTTTCTGCATCCCTAAAGGTAGGCTCGTACAATATGTGAGCAAAAATCTGTAGTGATAGCATTCATCTTCCAGGAGCGACTGTAATCGCAAACGTATGGTGAGCTGTTAGCCGATCTTCATCGTGATGGGGAGACAAAAAATGATCTTCTACGCAGGGCGATGTGCTCTGACGAAACTCGTTATCCTAACCCCAAAGCATTCTCTCCTGAGCGATTTTTGGACACGCAAGGGCGATTGACAGATGATGACCCTGCAAAATTGATCTTTGGGTTTGGGAGACGTGTATGCCCAGGTAAGTCAGAGTATGTTGGCCAACCGCAAGCACCAACGTAGGTGGCCAGGCCGACATGTTGCGGATGCATCCGTCTGGTCCGTTATCGCGACGATGCTAACCACCATCGACTTCAATACCGTCAAAGGCGAGGATGGAAAAGATGTTGTTTTCGAACCGAAATACACAAACGGGCTCTCGTAGTCAGTCCTGATAGACTGCTGACTCCGAGATCTCTGTTGATCATCTTTTCACAGCCATCTCAACAAGTTCCCTTGCCGTCTTGCCCCCCGTGAACATATAAGCAAAGAGGTTCTCGAGCGTGTTCTTGCCTCATGATCTCCTGATAATCTTGTTTGAATTGATACCTGTAAACAGTTCGCCTGCCCTAAAGCGAGTTAGATATTGTAATAGTGTAGTTATGTAAAATGCTTCTCTAGTTTCATCCCTCATCTCCTCCCCGTCCGCCCCTTCTGAAGCATTAATTTGCTTCTTTTTTGTGCCCCGTTCCCCTCTTCTCGAACCTGATGGCGTCCCAGCTCTCCCAGCAATATGCGTGTAAGCCCACAGTGTAATTTGACCTACCAGATCAATCATTTATCTGGCTATCCGTCCACTCTAGTCCGCGCTCAAAAGAGTCTTGGTCTCGTCGGTGGAACGCCAGACTACATCCCGCTGCCTGGGTTTCTCAGCCCCGACGTTCCAACTCGCACTTATCACTACAGCAACGATGGAAGGCTCTTCGCTTATGCTCTCCCGAGCGTGTGCGTATTGCCTCGTGTCTCTTTACCTTGTTCTTCGATTCCTGTTTACACCTCTCCAATCCAGCGTGCGAATCTTCCAGGCAGAGGGCGCCAAGCTGTTGCAAGAACTGAGCATTCCCAATATTATCGAGCTCCAGTTCTCCCCCCGCGGAACCTATATCTCCACCTGGGAACGTCCAGGTACGTACGAAAACCACCTCATTTGTGCCTCGTGTTTATCTCATCGTTTGATGATCCATTTCATGTTCGTTCCCGCCTCCAGTCAAGCTCGAGGACGGCGCACAGCACAAAAACCTCCGCGTCTTCTCCGCCTCCACCGGCGAAGAATTGATCACCTTCACTCAAAAGTCCCAGGAAGGATGGGATCTTCAGTACACCATCTCAGAATCACATGCCGTTCGCCTTGTCTCACAGGAGGTGCAGGTTTTCCGTCCTGCTGAGTGGGGAAAAGGTGTGGTTGATAAACTGAGAGTCGAAGGCGCTTCGATGGTATCACTCAGCCCTGGGTTGAATCCATCTCTCGCGGTTTTTGTTGCGGAGAAAAAGGTGCGTAAGGACCGTTTCTGATCATAGACGTTTACTGACTGCCGTTGTCAGGGTGCACCTGCGAGCGTCAAGATTTACGGTCTTCTCGCTCTTTCCGGTGTCCCGACGTGTTCAAAGATTTTTTACAAGGCCGATCGTGCCCAAATCAAATGGAACGATCTCGGAACTCAAGCCCTGGTTGTCACCCAGACCGAGGTCGACAACTCCAACATGAGCTACTACGGAGAGACTTCCATGTATCTTCTCAGCGCAGCCGGAAATTACGATTGTCGCGTCGCTCTCGATAAGGAAGGACCCATCCATGACGTAGCTTGGAGCCCGAACAGTAAAGAATTTGGAGTAGTGTACGGCTGTAAGTTTCTTTCGATACTCATTGATATTTTTAGTTCAGGTGTTTTCTTGACAGACATGCCTGCCAAAACGATGATATTTGACCAACGCGTCCGTACACTGCATGACTTTGGATCAGCGCCGCACAACACCATCTCGTTCAATCCTCAGAGTCGCCTTCTCTTCCTCGCTGGATTCGGTAACCTTGCGGGGAAGATTGACATCTTTGACCGACGCACGCTGAGTAAAGTATGTACCATCGAAGCTCCGAACACGTCCTACTGCTCCTGGTCTCCGGACGGACGTTTCCTTTTGACCGCAACGCTGTCCCCTCGCCTGCGCGTCGACAATGGGATCAAGGTCTGGCACGCGACCGGCCCGCTAGTCCACGTCCAGGCCATCGACGAACTTTATCAAGCCAGCTGGCGCCCTACCCCTGTCGACCAAGCACCCGCTTTTGGTCAGACTATCCCGCCCGCGCCCCAGCCCTCGCCGAGTGTCCCCGTACATACCTCTAAGCCGGTGGCCACCAAACCCGCAGGCGCTTATCGACCCCCTGGCGCGCGGGGACTCGCCACACCGGCTATCTTCAAGCGTGAGGACGAGGGTGGGATGCCACGGGTGCCTGCAGGAAGTGGTGCGCTGAGTGGGAGTGCGACACCACCTCGGGGATACAATCGAAATCCAAACCCACCTGGAAGCATGCCCACTAACGGGGTGTCTCAGAATGGGCGAAGGCACGTACCCGGTGCTGCGCCGCGTACACCGCCACCTGCGAGTGATCAAGGCCCGGGGCAAGGACAAGACAAGAAACGGAAAAAGAAGGACAAAAGGAAGGGTGAGGGATCGGGTACGGTCACACCCGTCGGGGGTGATTCTGCAAGACCGTCGCTGGATGTTCAGATACATGGACTAAATGGGGCGGCAAACGGTGTCAAGGATGAAACGACAGCAGAACCTGCGACGACATCCGTGCCACCGACGCCCGGTGCGGACCAGCTGGATCCTGCTGCGAAGAAGGCGCGGAACCTGAATAAGAAGGTAGGCGTCATCTTATTTCCCGACCGTTCATGTTCACGACTGACGTCATTTCTACCACAGCTAAAAGCCATCGAGGAACTCAAGGAGAAGGCGAAACGAGGTGAACGTCTCGAAGCTACGCAGCTCAAGAAGATGGATGGGGAGGCGGACATTCGCAAGGAGCTTGCCAGCCTCGGAGTTACTGGATAACTTTGTGACACTGGACTTTGCTCGCTTCGTACTGCTACCGTTCCATCTCGTCGTAGTATGCATGTGACACTTGTTTCTCACAATCTCACAATCTACCGGTGCATTCTTGTTTTACGTTAGCAATCTGAGATTGGTGTACTCGACTGACAGACACGACCAAGATTTGGAAGTAGAATACCCAAGACGATGTCACAAGCATGTATACGAACAGGCGCAAACCAACGACCTACAGCCTTTCCTTGACCCACCTTGTTCATGACCTGAGCAACCACGGTTTGTTGGCGAGCGTCCAATCGTCAATGATTTTCCAAAAGTGAGCTACCACCGATTTGTCGACGTGTCTTCGGTTGGGATCAATCTGGCGCGCCAATGCCAGTGAGTCATCACCGGCGGGGGAAAGTAAAAAACCTACCTTGAGTTCGGTCACGTTCCAGTCCTTGATTCTGGCGTTGGGCGGGTCGTTTGCCCATGTAAAGTAGATCCCCTTGACTGTCCGCCGATGAGCTCGAGCACGTCATGAAGGTAAGGACGCACCGTGATGAAACAGGGTGCGCGGTTCGTTCCACTTGTACGGCCTGAATTGCCAGGCCTGGCCGGTAGTCATGACGCAGACGACTCTCTCCCATGCGTCTGCCCCAAATTTCTGAAGGGCGTCGGTGCTGTCGACGATGAAGTAACGCTGTACGGTGCCGGATGCAGAACCGTGTGCAGCGGCAGTGGCGGTGGAGGCGGTGGAGGAAAAGGCAGCCGCGGACGCAGTAGGTGGGTCGCGACGGCGATCGATGTGGAGAAGGTCTTCGGCGCGGGGATTGCCTGCTGCTGCGGCGCGTTCGCGTGCGGTAGTCGACGGTTCGAATCTGGGTGTATTGTGAGGCTTGCGAGCAGCATGATCCGTACAAGGAAGCGCGATGCGACTTACACTGCTTCTTGCAAGAACCGCTTGACATTGTGCATCGTGATCAATGCGGTGGGCGATGATGAGATCATGATGATCGGAAACATGTTTTCTGAGTACGGGTGAGTCAGTTGGAAGGTAGGGTGTCAGTATGGAGACGTACTCGCTTTACGCGCTTGCATGGGTGGACCAGTCGACGGTGCCGACGCGGACGCACTCCCGGGTTTGACGTCCCGGTGCTTTTTCAAGCGGTCAGTGAAGCTTGTGTGTACCGTAGAAAAGTTCTAAGTATTGGATGAGTGCCTGGGGATCCGAAAGGAAGAAGGAACGTGCGTTGGGTTTTGTGCCCCTCAAGACAGTGTTTCTGTCTCGCAGCTCGATCTCGTTTTGTTTTATTCGCTTGACGACTTCGAGGTCTTGCGCGTCGGTCACATAGCGTCGTTTTCCAGGCGACGTGGTGTCGGTACCATGTGAATGCGATGTATGTTTGAGTGTGGTTGAAGGTACAGTGCCTGCTCGACGAGGCGGCGTACCAGGTGGTGTCGTCGACTCTGTCCACAACCGCAGCTGTGAACGACAGTTGAATGACAGACAGAAAACCAATCACTTACCGGTCGCCAGCGGTCTTATCCGCTCCAAGTCTGCGACCTTGCCCTCCAACCACTCCACGAGGCTCTTCCGCTCTGTCACGCTCACGAACCCGACGGTCAACCCATTCTCGCGCGCTTGTCGCATGTATTCGGCACCGGGTGCATCACGGAACAGCCAGGCGAGATAGACGGCCTCGAGAGTGTATACATCAGCAGCCGACGAGGAGGTGGAGACGCCTGGTTTAGTGTAGCGAGTTGGGGACGATTTTGGGAGGGATGCGGAGTCCAGAGAGAGGTGTGTCGCTGCAAGGAGGGTCGAGACAGGTTGGCCTTGGGCGAGGTATGTGATGGGTGTTTTGGATTTGATGGCTTGTCTAAGGGCGAGGAGAGGGTCTCCAGTGTAATCCATGTTGTCGATTCAATGCAAACGTGGTGGTTATTCGAGAACGGTAAACAAGTCCACATTTAGGCATACTACTTAGCCGCTTCAAATGCGCTCGTCCGACTTCCAACAAGTTGTAAGTAGCGCTGATATTGGAGCTAAGATCCTACGCGCGATCACGCCGGCCAGCGCCCACTCGTCGTGCTTGTACAGCAATCTGCTCCAGCCCTCGAACTTGACATTATCTGGCTCCCAATGAGTCACTCTCTTCGGCGTTACGAGACTCCACAGGATTTGTACGCCAGGCATCTCTGCTCGCGTCGTGGATATCCCTTGTGGATGCCTGAGTTGAAGGCCGAACTTCCGAAGGATTACCAGGATCATGGACTCAAAATCGGAGACGTCGGTTATGTTGTCCCTGACCAAGGTTGTTTCGAAGTCCTCTTCAACATTACTCTTCCTCTCGATCTCGACCTTCATCGACACAGGCGGCTTCCCAAGAATTTCCAGCCAATCTCGTTCAATGAAGCTTTGGATATCGCAACGTATCCTGGTGCAGAGGCAGCTGGGAACGTTATTAAGTCGACCTCTGTCACAACGGTAGAAATCACTCCTGCAAACCAACCGTACGTCTTCCAAAGCGAAAATCCTGCATGACAAATGTGATTCACTTGCAATTACTCTATGCCGTAGATCCGACTACAGGTTCACCTTCTCATCCAGCGAAGGTGCCCTACTTGTCCTCCCACAGGGAGCCGACCAGCGTTCGCTCCAACGCATCCGGTCATTCGGACTGTATGCGAAGCAACATGCGATTGAGTGGTACAGATTTGTCGAAGAAGATCTCGAACACATAATTTCCGATAGTTCCCTTTACCTCATTACCGGGTTTTACAAGTCGCCTTCGTGGACTCTGGCTGCATTCGAAGAAACTGAAGACCCCGGAAATATCCCGGCCCAGTTTAAGGTCACGCCGCCGGAGGGAGGGACCATGGTTCGGGGCTATAGGTGGAGTACCACACGCCATTCGGAAAGCCGCGTTGGTCCACAAATATACACTGGAAAGCCAAACCAGGCAATTTATATTAGCGGGTTCAAGATCGCGGTCAGACACGAACCGCTGGGCAGGAAACGTCTTGCCGTCAGCGTAGACCGCCCGGATGTTAAACGGCTTCGGGTGGGATTAGAATTCTCAGATACTGTGGACGTGCAAGAATCTGATGAACCTCAAAACGACGCACCTGGAAACGCAGCAGATACCTACGACAGCAACTCAAAGGGCAAGGACACGCTGTGCACCATCAGACATGTGTCGATCCGGAGCATGCCACGAGTATCAGATGTCTGTTGCAATGGTTTCCGTTTATTTCAGCACTGACAACCTCCCAGCCATTCCATCCATCTGATATCATCAATAGATATTTGCTTCGAAAGGTTCTTGTATTGTTTTGAGCTGAGATAGATGTCAGCGACTCAATGCGTCTAGGCACCTTCCGCGATTAAAGTCGCCATTACACACGATAGTCAATGGGCTACGCTGCTCAAGAGCGTGAGTCTTCAGGTTTTCTTGCTACCCTCTGAAGAGTTCAATCACATCCCAAGGGACAGGGAGAGCTCGAAGCCCGGGAGCTCGCGGAAACATTCAATTGTGGACGCGCTGTCGAAACAGTATGTGGTAGCTCTAAAGGACGGTCAGTGCCTCTACAGTTATACCATGATGATTTTTGATGCGCCGCAGGAGCCGTCTTTCTTCAAAGCGCGGTCGATACCAATGATACCCTCGATATGGACGATCACATCAAGGAGGGGGTACTTACTAAACAACAGCCATTGGAGGTGCCTGGTGTCATACGCTGCAAGAATAAAGCCCGGGGCCAATAAATGACGTTACTGAAGGGGCACGAAGGTCGCACGAAGTCACTGGCCATGGTGCCGGACCTCATACGCCGCAATAGTAAAGCTCGGGGAACACTGACATTGCTGAAAGGGCACGAAGGCTGGATGACGCTCGTCGCATTTTTGTCAGATGACCACATCATCAGTGCCTCTGACCAGGACAGGACAATTCGACAGTGGTCCTTTTCAGACAGCCATTGGACTAACGAATTGTTGAAAGAAGCCATGGCTATATGTGCAGTCGCCACGTCGCCCGACCGTCGTTGGGTCGCTTATGGCGGAGCTGACGGGCGGGTCAGGCTAATCGACCTTGAAACGCGAAAAATCACAAAGTCGGATGAACGACACGCGGGTATGGTTCAATCGGTGTCATTCTCTCCAGACTCGACCCAGCTGGCGAGCGGGGCGCGGGACGGGACATTACTCCTGTGGTCGTTAAACCCACTTCAACCCGCCGCGGAGCCGTCTAAGCGGCACAGCGATTCGGTGTGGTGCATCCGCTATTCCCCGGATGGAAGGAAGATTGCAAGCTGTGACCGCCAGGTCATCCAGATCCGGGACTTTGCTACACGTGCCAAGTTGCCCATCACTGAGCAAGCATGGTCGCTTGCGTGGTCCACCTCCTCCGAAAGTTGCTTCCTCTTGGCTGGGTGTATCGACGGCACTCTTAGGCGCTTTGACCCCGACACCGGCGAAACGCTAACCATATGCAAGGCGCATCATGACGTTATATTCTCAATTGCATTGCCGCACAGCGCCAATTTTATCGCGACCGCCTCATGGGATAAGACCGTCCGTTTTTGGAAAGCAACGACATTCCAGGAAATTGCTCCCTGTCTTCAACACGACGTCAATGTTCATGCTATTGCCATATCACCCAGCGACAAGTATCTCGTCAGTGGAGCAAGAGATCCGATTGTCCGTGTATGGAACCTAAGGGTCATTGCTCCTGCCCTTTTCGGACCCATTCCCCTCCAACCTATTCGAGTGCGTTTCAATCCATTTATTCTCGGCCATCCCCAAATTGACAATCCTATCAGCCACCACAGAAAGGTGGTTTTCATCTCCCCTTTCGCCAAGTTCATTTTGCCACCGAACCCACCCCAACTGGTCCACCTCCACCTGATGCTGTGAGCGTTATTTCACTTTAGGTCGTGATGTATATTGATTCTCTTCTTTCAGAGTAGCCGTATAGCCTCCAAAAATTCTCAAAAAAGTCTTCAGAAGAGTGATGGTGAAAGTATGGAGAATAAAAGTCCATTGAAACCTTGCCTCAGTATTTCGTACCTTCGTAAGAAAAAGTCCAAGGTTGGTGGTCTTTGAACTCCTAGCGTGAGTCAATGTCGTTTTCCCAATTCTTTCAGCGCTTCATGGCCTACCTAGCCCGCCTCCCAAGAAAGCAACCATTCGGATAGAGAAATGCGTGGCTCTCCTTCCTCCTATCATTCCGTGGTGAGTTACCATTTGGCCGCTCTGCTCACCTGGTCAATGATGTAATTATATTTCTCAGGAACAGTCCATTGTCAGTGCTTCCAATATAGCTGTTGTGCCTTCACTTAATATCTAATCTTCGGTTTAGTTTCTTTCTTCTGGTAGACCCTCACGGAATCTCCTAGCCACAATTGTATGTCGTCTTCCAGTCATTTGACTTTTAATAACCCCGGCATTTTAGCTATCACCCAGTCCAACCTCACAGGTCAATGACAGTGAAAATGCGAATTTTATTCGCAGAATGTGAAGTGTTATATTTCAAGCTTGTTTGTTTGTTGTTAACTCACACAACAGTCATTCCCATCCTTCTGACCTCTCCAGAAAAATCATTCTGGAAGGGAATGATCTGGTCTCTGGAGGTAGTTACGGCGATGTCTATAGGGGTATACTCAATATTGATGGGAGCACCATGCAAGTTGCATCATTTCATTTCCTTTCATGGTGCTTGACTCACATCGTCCATCAAGGTCGCGATCAAGGTTATCAAAAAATGCATGGCACAGGGTGACAATGAATCCAAAAAAAGGGTCTGTTTTAGTATGGATTGGTGGATTTCTTGTTATAGATGACTCACTCACACAGCACCTTCATCAGGAAATTGAACTCTGGCAGACACTCAAGCACAGAAACGTCATACCACTGCTCGGGACAAGCACTGATTATGGTGCTTTTGAAGCTATGGTTTGCCCCTGGGTCGAGAATGGTGCATTAGGGACATATCTTGAAAGCCACAAAAATGAGTTGACTGAACAACAGAGATTTGGGATAGTGAGCATCCCCGATGTCTTGTTGGGCTTGTTTTGACGTCCGTGCTGCAGATCAACGACGTTGCCTTAGGACTACAGTACTGTGAATGTCAATGCCACGCGTCAATTGTCTGACTGACTGATGACATGTCCTACTGATTTCCTAGTCCATTCATGCCCTGTACGCCCTATTGTGCATGGCAATATCTCTGGTGTATGTCGCTGTTTGGCTTTGTATTTTCACTCATACTTATATTGATGGCAGACCAATGTCCTGATTGATGAAAGTGGATGAGCTTGTATCGCCGATTTGATACATGGTGTGCTATAAGAGTTCAAGGAGGACTGCTGTTAGCGTGTTGCCAACAGTGGAGACAAGTTAGAACTCAGGCGTTGCTAAGAGCATCCTGTTGGGAATCTATACCTGAAGGACCAAGGGGCTTCCTCTTGTAATTGAGGTGGTACCTAGGTGTTGAGGGTCAAGGGTAAAGGGTTGAGCGATTGGGGGGTTCCTGAGAGGAGCAGTGATACTCAGCTAGATTGCGGAGATCAAGACTAGTGTACAGGAGTATTGCTGTGAGGTATTTATACTACAAGAATTGTGCACGGACCAAGTAACCAAAAGGGGAGGCCAGAAGAGCGGAAGGGCCAAGGGCCAAAAAGGGATAGTGCACGATTACTAAAAGGGGTGGCCAGGAAGAGCGGAAGGGTAAAAGGCCAAAAGGAGGAATTGTATGATGTGAAGGCAATGGACAATGACGAAGGTGAAATGACTAAGAGCAATGCCATCAGATGATGACGTGAAAGAAAAGAGTAAGCATGCGGGTAATGCTGATGCTGGTTACATAAAGATGAAAAGGAAACGAAGTATGGGTGAACGTACGAGGATACTTAGGTATTGAGTGAAGTGAAGTAGTACGAGTTAAAGAAAAGAAAGAAATTGTAATAACGACTATAGACTTATTGTAGTACCTTAGGCACTACAATACAATTAGTTACAATCATCAATGCAGTACCATTACTCCTCACTACAGGTACAGCATAGCATTACAGTAGATATATAAACATGTTCTACTGTATATACAGAATAAACTCTTCTCTCTCTCCATCCTCCACAATATCATCTTGAGCTTCACCATCAGGTAAGTCACCAGAGTAGTGACTCTGCCCTTGGGACAACTGGGTCCTATGGATCTGGTCTGTTCTAACAGGTTATGAGCCCTGAGTGGCCAGCTGTGCGATATACCTGCCACTGACTGCTCTTGGTGGACACCTGATAATTCACCATCCAATGCGATTGAATATTAATATTCTTGCTGGATGTGCCGAATAAAGCCAGTCCAGATGTGATTGAGAATTCTCGCTGACATTCCCTTTTGATGCGAATACACTCAGGGAAAAAGGCTTTTAGACCTACAGTGTAGGGGGAGACTATGTCACCCCAATCTGAGGGTCACTGAATGTTCAGAAGATGCGATTGATTTCTCCTCGCTCCCTTCTTCTTCATGAATACAGAAAGTTTTGGCCTGCATGTCCAGTCATGCATAAGCATTATAAGGTGCCCTATTCCCACGTACCATGGTAAGTCATGTTAATTGAAGCATTGTTCCATTAGCATGGCATTACAATCTGTGTCACGTCATTATTAATGTATATAGCTGGCAATCTTATCTTAGTTGTACCTGGTGATAACAAGCACGTGACATTCTCATCCCTTATAATGCATGATAATAGACGAGCCACATTAGAAGTCATAACTACAGACATCAGCAAAACATTGAGTAGCTTTTGTTTCTTTTTACCGTACTTTTTGGTGCTTTTAAGATCTTTTTGTTGGCTTTCCGTAACTAGAATAAAGATGTGAAAAGTAACTAAAAGTAGTCACTAGTCCATTGTAAAAGTGATTGAAAGCAACAAAAAGGGGTATACAGACAAACCCAGCAAAACAAATATCCTGCCAGTGAACGGTGGTGATGGCATCTGACGGATCATGTGGAACAGGGAAATAGGAAAGGAGTGAGCTAAATAGCAACAGTTCAGCGGGGTGGTGTGAAAAAAAAAAAAAATGAAAACGAGTCAGAAAGAAGGATGAAAAGACTTGAGATAACAAACAATAAAGCATTGGCACAGGGGTATCTTATTGCCAGTGGGACTTGGAGCCTGAGTTGTCCATCCTAGTAGGGTTTGTCAGCCAGCTGTCCTGTGAAGTACTAACACATAAAAAGAATGGTGGCCTGTACCTGCACGATGGGTATGGGTTTTTGGCCGGGTATCCCTATGGCGTACCCACACCCGCGCTCATCATCGCTGTTGTCATGTGGTTGCACACGTTGGCACCGTCGGCATTGTTGTTGTTGCATTGTCATCGTTGCCATGTCCTGAAGGTGGTGGTGATGGTGTGGGTGAGGTGTCATCGTTGCTGCGTCCTCAAGTTGGTGGTGATGGTGTGGGTGAGGCATCGGCGTTGTCGCCATTGTTGTGCGGTTGCACACGTTGACATTGTGTCCTCAAGGTGGTGGTGACGGTGTAGGTGAGGCGTTGTCATTGTCATTGTTGCCGCCATTGTTGCCACCATTGTCATGTGGTTGCACATGTCGGTGTCGGCATTGTCGCCGTGTCCTCAAGGTGGTGGTGACAATGTGGGTGAGTTGTTGTTGTTGTTGTTGTTGTTGTTGTTGTTGTTGTTGTTGTTGTTGTTGTTGTTGTCATGTTGTAGGAGTTAGATACTCCCTACGGTTGTAGGATACATTTTCCTCGCTCTTCATCATGTCATATCATCTCCCGTCTCATCTGCCATCGACTTTGTGCCAGCCCGGTTTCATTCCTAGCGTTTACAGATCATCTGAATCCAATCCAAGTCCAATCCAAGTCAACGCGATCCAATCCGGTTCTTTCATACGTATTCTGCTTCATCCAATTTGACTTGTTCTACTCGATTTGGCCTTATTAAGGTCATTACTATCCTAACACCTTTCCTTTCTTTGTCATCTACAAGGTTTGACACTCCTTCTTTCCATACTCACCCTACGTCAATCCTGTACACTTACTTAGGGTCGGATTACCTTTAACAGTCCTGGGTTATGCCCAGGACTATAAAACCATGTTTCTAACACAAAAATATTGTCTTTCTGCATTCAGGAGATCTCCTGTTTACTCTCCCGTGCATGAGTGAGCTGGATAGTTTCTCTTTTACCTCGTCCTATCGTTCCTCTGCGTCTCATCTACTCGAATCAATACTCTCATCGCCTCGCCTCCACCCGGATACTTTTACATCAACCACTTTTCATTCCGGATCGTCCAGCAGCCTCTAGGACTCTTAGACAAACCTGAATCCATCATTCCTTCAAACATAACCCCCCTTGGGACGAACCTATCGCCCCACCTTTCTTCTTATCACCTGCCCTTACTTTTCTACAGCGTTTTCCTTTTAGGCGAGATAACACGGCGAGTACGGCAGTGTATGAGCCGGGTGTGATAGTGTTTTGGTTTACATCTATCCATCCTTTGGTTTTAGCCCACCATTCTTCAAATTGGGCCGGTTCTCCATCATATGCTCCGGGGTCGGCAAAGATTTCGACCTTTCCCGTGGGTGCAGGTTTATTTTGTAGTGCGGCAATAGCCGCAGACATGTGTGAAATGATAAATATGGCTGCTTGCAGCCGATCTGAGTCTTTTTCATTTTGATCGTTCATTGCCCTGGTGGCATCTGCGATATCTTGTTGTGACATGTTTACCAGGCGTCAGCTGCTGGTTCTGGTGCTCCCCAAGTGTTAGCGGTGGCTGTTCCGTATTCTTCGTCGGGTAAGAAGAGACCAAAGGTGACTGCGAAAGGATAGTCTCGTTGTTTGATAGAGACGTAAATTTGGCGTTGAGATTCTTGTACCTTGTTTGTAAGGTAGAATGCAATGTAGCCGAAAAAGTATGTGGTGAGAGTGCAGGAGATGATAAGTGTGATTGCAACGAGTTCCCAAGACATAAAAGAATTTCTATTTAGAGAAATCTGGAAGGGATCCTGAGAGTATTTCTAGGACGTAAGGTAGGGAAGTCGAAGGTATTGTATTGTGAGTAGGGGTGGATGCGAGTAGGTACTTGGTTTGCTTTGTAGCGCCTAAGTATTCTTTTCCTCTCAATTTCCGTCCTGGCATTTCTCCTTTCTATCTCTCGAGGTGGGAGCCAGTCATTAGGGTCTCCTAAACTTTCCTCAGAGGGTTCCCTTAATGGGATAGGTGATGGTTCTCTTTTGGGAATGGGATAGGTGATGGTTCTCTTTTGGGAATGGGAGCGGGGAAATATTCTCGCTTAACCTCAACTTCCTCGGTTGGATATCTAAGCTCCGGGCTGTCGGACCGGGTTGACTCGTAGTCGGATAGGGATGCGTCGTCTCCTATGAAGTGCCCTAATAAGGCGTGGAATATCTCTGTATCTGTCCTGTCCTCGGGATCAAGATCCTTTAAGGCAACTACCTCAGTGAGATAGGCGGCGTCAAGTACGTATGGTGAGTCTTCTAGACCCGGGAACGCTTCTTGAGCGGTGGCGACAATGGAGAGAGGGAGGGAGGTCACTATTTTTTTGTGGTCTCAGTAAAGAGGACAATATCAGCAACGGGTGTGCTTGTTAGCTGGTGCGCTATGTGGACCTTGAGTCTCGAGCGGCTTATTTGAAGCTAACAATAATCTTCCGTTCAAAGGTTGCGACTTACTGCTGGCGCTTGTTCCTTGTTTAGTGGTAAGACGGCTATGACGAGGTCGAGGGACTTTGACAGTAGTGTCGACAGCGAAGAAAGGAAACAAAGTTCTAATGAAACAACCTAGAACAAGACTAGACTGTTAAGTGTAGTTGGTTGAGTGAAGAGGGGGTTCAGTCCAGTGAAGAGGCGAAAACTCCAAGAGAACTTTGTTAGAGCTCTCTGGCTGAAATTCATGGGGTTTATATACTACATGGATGTCGGAGTTCTAAGCTGAGTATGAACTACGTAGATAAGCATAATGTATCCTATTGGATAATAAGGTGTGAATAGATATGAGTCATAGATAAGAGCATAGCCTTGTACTGCCAGTAATGAGTCAGTGATAAGGGAAATGAATAGATAAGGACATGAGGTGATGGATGCTGTGTTATTGTGGCAGCCAATCGGATATGATCCTTTGGACAGCCTTGACATGAGGCATGTATTTTTAGAATAGGTCGAATGTTTGAGTTGTTAAGGAAGGAAAAGTTGGTATCGTAACAGTCACGTGTTGTCATGTGTTGTTGATTTGCATGCACTGCATCCCTCACCCTCCCATTCATCCAACACCACCTCCTTCACCACTTCACTGCAACATTGCTACACTGGGACACGACGTGCTCCACGGTGACAATGATGAGGGCATGTGATGTGCTGATGACGTGTGCAACCACACGACAACAACAACAATAATGACAACAACAACAACAACAACAACAACAACAACGATAATGACAATGACAATGACAATGACAATGACAACACTCACATTGTCACCACCACCTTGAGGACGCGGTGACAGCGTTGACGCCTCACCCACACCATTGCTGTTACAATACCAACTTTTCCTCACTTCTCAACTCCAACATTCAATCTATTCTAAGAATACATACCTCATGTCAAGGCTGTCCAAAGGATCATATCCGATTGGCTGCCACAATAACACAGCATCCATCACCTCATGTCCTTATCTTTTCATTTCCCTTATCACTGACTCATCACTGGCAGTGCAAGGCTATGCTCTTATCTATGACTCATATCTATTCACACCTTATCATCCAATAGGATACATTATGCTTATCTACGTAGTTCATACTCAGATTAGAACTCCGACATCCATGTAGTATATAAACCCCATGAATTTCAGCCAGAGAGCTCTAACAAAGTTCTCTTGGAGTTTTCGCCTCTTCACTGGACTGAACCCCCTCTCATCTCAATCACCACACTTAACAGTCTAGTATTGTTCTAGGTTGTTTCAATTGCCACCATCTTGAAGATGCAACGACAACAACAATGTGTGCAACTGCACAGCAACGGGGACAACAACAACGCCTCACCTACACCATCACCACCACCTTGAGGACACGGCGACGACACTGACACCGACGTGTGCAACCGCACAGCAATGGGGATGGTGACAACACCTCACCTACACTGTCACCACCACCTTGAGGATGTTGTAGAAAAGTAATGATAGGTGATAAGAAGAAAGGTGGGGCGATAGGTTCATCCCAAGGGGGGTTATGTTTGAAGGAATGATGGATTCAGGTTTGTCTAAGAGTCCTAGAGGCTGCTGGACGATCCAGAATGAAAAGTGGTTGATGTAAAAGTATCCGGGTGGAGGCGAGGCGATGAGAGTATTGATTCGAGTAGATGAGACACAGAGGAACGATAGGACGAGGTAAAAGAGAAACTATCCAGCTCACTCATGCACGGGAGAGTAAACAGGAGATCTCCTGAATGCAGAAAGACAATATTTTTGTGTTAGAAACATGGTTTTATAGTCCTGGGCATAACCCAGGACTGTTAAAGGTAATCCGACCCTAAGTAAGTGTACAGGATTGACGTAGGGTGAGTATGGAAAGAAGGAGTGTCAAACCTTGTAGATGACAAAGAAAGGAAAGGTGTTAGGATAGTAATGACCTTAATAAGGCCAAATCGAGTAGAACAAGTCAAATTGGATGAAGCAGAATACGTATGAAAGAACCGGATTGGATCGCGTTGACTTGGATTGGACTTGGATTGGATTCAGATGATCTGTAAACGCTAGGAATGAAACCGGGCTGGCACAAAGTCGATGGCAGATGAGACGGGAGATGATATGACATGATGAAGAGCGAGGAAAATGTATCCTACAACCGTAGGGAGTATCTAACTCCTACAACACGCTTCACAGTTTGCCGAAACTCGCTTAGCACAAGGGACCAACCTCACATGGGGACAATTGGTCATTGACATAGAAGGGATGTTCTGCCAGAACAACAAGGTTGACTGGGCTTGCACAGAGCTAGAACATCTCGAACAAGAAAACATGTGGGTCAAAGACTTCCTAATCCAATGGGAAGCACTATGGCACCAAGCCAAAATAGACCCTTCGCATGCTATAAGACTCCTTGAGGCAAATACAGCATGAGGATTAATACACCAAATCTTCAGGGATAGAACAAGAATCACCCTGCAAGAACCAATGTGGAATGATCCGCTCGCACCAAAGTACGAAGCAGATCACAACAAGGCCGTGACGGCATACCTCGCCTTAATAAGACAGGCAGGAAATTCATTGGAGCAACTCCAATATGTCCGTGGGGAACGAACTAAGAAAAAGGATCCCAACGCAATGGACATCGGCTCCACATCACGATACAAAGTTGACGAAGATGGCTGGTTTACCGGCAAAGAAGTCAGGGCAGTTGGCCAGAAGAAGGTCAAACCCAACAATAAATGCTACAACTGTGGGAACACAGGACATGTTCCAAAGGAATGTCCCAGACCCAAAGTGCAGTGCCCTGACTGCAAGTACTACGCTGGCAACCACAAAGCCACATGTGGGAAATCTCGAAAAGCGAGATCAACCACACAACAAAAAGAAGCCCCTAAAGCTTCAACCTCTTCAGTTCCCGAAAAGGACCCCTTTGCGGCCATTCGCGGAATGAACCCTGAAGAAGTACAAGCATATTATTACGACAAATATGAAACCGAAAAGAAGGGAAAAGGCAAGGCGAACTGAGTAAACTGGGATCTCACGTTCGCACTACCCTTCCAAAGTACTATGAAAACTCTGTTTCTTTAAACTTCAATTTCAAATATTCAGAAATACCTCCCCAGCAAGAGGATAAACTACCTAAATCATCAAAAACAACAGAAAACGAAAGCGTTGACAGCGTCTCTGCGGAGCGCAGCAGACACGATAGTTCCGTGCTTAATTCTGTCACAAAACAAATACCCGATGGGTCTTTCATTAGATCTACATCAGTAGAAAAAGAAATAGTATTACCAATTTTGGTATCCCCAGTAAACCAAATTGGTTATGTTGGAGCAAAAGCGCTTTTAGACAGTGGAGCTAATGCAATCTTCATACACGAGGATTACGTCGCAAAGCACAAACTTCCCACACACGCGCTTCCTCATGCCATTCAAGTCTTCAACGTTGATGGAACCAAGAATCAAGCAGGTTCCATTACTCACGCCACACAAATCCTGATTGATTACAAAGGTCACAGGGAAATAGTGGATGCCGAAATTACCAACCTTGGAAAGAACGACCTTATCCTCGGATATACATGGTTAAAGCACCACAATCCCCATATAGACTGGACTACAGGATCAGTTGTAATGCGGAGATGCCCGGAATCATGTCATACGCAAGACGAAGACGACTTCTTGGATTCCATAATTGCAGAAGAACTTAAATATGCAAACTCTATCGTGGAATCTCGTATTTTTACCGCAAACATGGAAACTCCACCTTCTCCTCCTACGGAATGCACTCTTGAAGATATGGTCCCATGAGAATATATGAAATATGCTAAAGTATTTGGAAAAACGGAATCCGAAAGAATACCATTACACAAACCATGGGATCACTCCATTGACCTAAAAGAGTCTTTTGTACCTAAAAAGGGTCGCTTAATACCCCTCTCTGTCACAGAACAAGAGGAGGTTTCCGCATTCATTGATGACCAATTAAAGAAAGGTTACATCAGACCCTCTAAGTCCGAACAAACATCTCCAGTCTTCTTCGTTCCAAAGAAAGATGGAAAGAAATGTATGGTCCAGGATTACCGATATCTAAACGAACATACAAGCAAAAATAACTACCCCTTGCCGCTTATATCGCAGCTTGTGGATAAATTAAAAGATGCCAAGCTATTTACAAAAATGGATCTCCGATGGGGATACAATAATGTACGCATCAAAGAGGGCGACGAATGGAAAGCAGCATTTGTCTGCCACCGTGGGTCATTCGAACCCATCGTCATGTACTTTGGATTATGCAATTCCCCAGCAATGTTTCAAACTATGATGAATGAAATCTTTGCCGATATGAACGGCGTTGTTGTTGTTTACATCAATGACCTTATGATATTCACTAACACCGACGATTATGAAACTCATGACAAAATTGTACTTGAAGTGCTTAAACATCTTCAAGGTAACGATCTTTATGTAAAACCAGAAAAATGCTTCTTTCACGTAAAAGAAGTGGACTTTCTCGGAATGATCGTGGGAACTGATGGAATAACAATGGATAACGAAAAGACCAAAGCAGTAGCCGAATGGCCAACTCCCACATCAGTCAAACACATCAGAAGTTTCCTTGGACTTGCCAACTTCTATCAAAGATTCATTAAAGATTATGGAAAAATAGCACAACCTCTACATGACCTTACTAAAAAGGATCAGAAATTTGAATGGACCTTTGCTTGTGACAAAGCATTCACTATGCTTAAAAAGGCATTTACGACAGCCCCTATCCTTGCTTATCCAGATCAGAATGCCAAATATTGCTTAGAATGTGATTCATTGGATTTCGCAACAGGAGGAGTTCTATCTTTAGAAAAAGAAGGACTCTGGCACCCTGTCGCTTACAATAGCCACTCTATGACACCAGAAGAACAAAACTACCCTATAGCTGACAAAGAAATGCTTTCGGTTATCCATTCTTTGGAACTATGGCGCCACTATCTTGAGGGTGCAATACACGAATTTGAAATATGGAATGACCACCAGAACCTTACATGGTTTATGACACGCCAAGATCTTAACCGAAGACAAGCAAGATGGGCACAATACCTCTCACGCTTTAACTTTACTTGGCACCATAAGGCTGGAGTCACTATGGGAAAAGCTGATGCTTTAAGTAGGAGAGAGGACCACATGATTGGAATCGAAGACGATAACAAAGGAATCCTTCTCATGGATCCATCTAAGATCAGATCAGCCATCACTCTTCTTTACAATGGCGACCAATTTCTATCAGATATACAACATGAAACTATGAAATTATCACCCAATGCCATGAAACACCTTTTATCTATCGGATATAAAGTCGAGGACGCCTTCCTTAGAAAGGGGGATAGGATCTTCATTCCGGATGCTTTACGCACCAAATCTATAACTATGTTTCATGACACACCAGAAGCAGGACACCCCGGTTACGACAAAACTTTAGAACTTCTCTCACGAACTTACATTTGGCCTCGAATGAACGAAGAAGTCAAAAATTATGTCTCACATTGTGAAAGATGCGCTCAATTCAAGGGTTCTAATCAGAAAACAGCAGGACTCCTGCAACCCTTAGAGACACCGTCATTACCATGGGAAGATATCTCAGCAGATTTTATCACAGATCTCCCACTTTCACACTCCTTTGATTCCATTCTCATGGTTGTGGATTGCTTCTCTAAAGAAGTTGAATTCATCCCATGCCACAAAACATGTTCATCTATGGATCTCGCTAAACTATATCTCTCACACATATGGAAACATCATGGCCTCCCTAAAACCATCATATCAGATAGAGGCCCACAATTCACTTCTCAACTTATGAAAGATATATGCTCAGGGTTGAAAATAACACCCAAACTAAGCACCGCACATCATCCACAAACAGACGGACAATCAGAACGAATGAATCGAGAAGTGCAACAGTATCTTCGCATGTTCTGTGCCGAGAAAGATAATACATGGACCGATTGGCTCCCTCTCACACAATTCTCATACAACAGCAAGAAACACACTGCCACTAAATTCTCACCATTCAAAATCACACGCTCTTACGTCCCTAGGATGGGAATTATGCCACAAAATATGAAAAACCCGGCTGCTCAGAACTACATCACGGACTTTTCCGAAGTTCTAGAACAAACCAAATCTAATATAGATAAAGCCGCGGAACATATGAAAAACATTGCAGATAAATCAAGATCAGAACCTCCCTCATATTCTATTGGAGACAAGGTCTGGCTCTCTACCACAAACCTAAAAATAAAGCAATACCCCAAATTCACTGATAAGTGGATTGGACCCTATGACATAATATCCATGCACGGTCTGAATGCTTTAAAGCTTCAACTCCCACGCACTATGCGAATACACCTAGTTGTAAATATTTCTCAGGTCAAACCTTATAAGGAACACCTCCCAGAACAGCTGGTTTATAAACCACGACCTGTTGTAATTGGAGATGACCGAGAAGAAGAATATATTGTTGACTCACGAATGAAGGGTCGTCGCTTAGAATATCTCATACACTGGAAAGGTTATGATGATGACAAAAGAACTTGGGAACCACTAAAGAATCTAAAGAATGCACCAGATCTCATATCTGACTTCCACGAAGCACATCCAGATGCCCCGAGAAAACTAAAAGTCACACAAACTGAATTTAACTCTATGTTTTGAACATATGACGATAAAACAGAAAATGAACATGAGGATGGTCTCCATCATCTCAATTATGAAATAGATCATTCGGAGCTTGATCAACAGAAGGGGGATAGTGTTACGATACCAACTTTTCCTTCCTTAACAACTCAAACATTCGACCTATTCTAAAAATACATGCCTCATGTCAAGGCTGTCCAAAGGATCATATCCGATTGGCTGCCACAATAACACAGCATTCATCACCTCATGTCCTTATCTATTCATTTCCCTTATCACTGACTCATTACTGGCAGTACAAGGCTATGCTCTTATCTATGACTCATATCTATTCACACCTTATCATCCAATAGGATACATTATGCTTATCTACGTAGTTCATACTCAGATTAGAACTCCGACATCCATGTAGTATATAAACCCCATGAATTTCAGCCAGAGAGCTCTAACAAAGTTCTCTTGGAGTTTTCGCCTCTTCACTGGACTGAACCCCCTCTTCACTCAACCAACTACACTTAACAGTCTAGTCTTGTTCTAGGTTGTTTCAGTGACAACTAACCTGCAAGAAAATTCACCAAGTCCCCACTGGATTGTGACAAGAATAGTTGACATAGGGGTCACCTGGAATTGCTAGGTGGTGTGGATGATGTTGGTACGTTTGCTTTGCGCTTGTCTTCGTTCCATTTGAACTGATATTGCTGCACCTAGCTAGCAGTCGCGTTCCAATTTGTTTCAAACTGTAGTGTGTGCTGCTTGTTGCACTCCCTCATCGCCCTCGTCGCCTTCGCCTTGTGTCTCTCTTGCCCCATCAACATCAACATCCATAACCCTTCACCTCTCCCTGTCATGACGCAATGGACGACAGACATGACATGCCATGATGACAACACCCTCAGGCCTCATCCCTGTCCTCTCCCCTTTCCTGTCCTCTCCCTCTCTTTGCCACCCCACCATGGACAGTGGGACAGGTGCCATGATGTGATGTGCCATGAAGATGACAACACCCCCTCATCCCTTTCCCCTCCATCCCCATCCCTCCCCTCTCCTCTCCCTCTGTCATCACACCATGGACGATGCAACGGACGACAGGACATGACATGCCACAACAACGATGTTGATGGATTGACACCCTCCTTTTCACCCTCCCTTCTCCTTCCCTCCTACCACCAATTCGTTGTGGCGACACGACGACAAGGAGGTGACATAGACATGACGTGACAACAATGCAACACATTGTTGTGTTGTCGTCACGTCACATCCATCTCCTCCCCCTCTTCTTTCTTTCCCCTCTCCTTTTCCCTCTCCCTCCTCCCTATTGTCTGCAACACCAAGGCGTCAACAACATGACGTGATGATGATGTAACACATTGTCGCGTTATCCATGTGTTATCTTTGTCACCTCCCCCCTTCCTACACCTCCCCACCCTTCGTGCCACCTGGACACGATGACAACAATAAATGAGATATCAACATGACACATGGACAATGTGACACATTGTTGCATCGTCCACATGTTGTGTTTGAACTTTGCTTGTTCCCTTCTCTTTCTCCCCTGCCAACACCCACCTGGGGCTACCTACCACATACCATGCACCTCATTGCATGCGCACTCGCCATGTGTCCCCACTTGTGATGAGTGACAACGGCAATGAGACAGCAAGCACATGTACACATGCACACAACAAGCCTGCGTGTGCATGTGTGCTCACTCATCTGGCCGTGCAATGTATTTGTTAAGCCACAGCCCAGGCCTAAGCCATGGCTTTCAGGCTAGGCCAGGCCATGGCATCACTCCCATTGGTCCTGGTCCTTCAGTGAACCCCTTCACAGCATTACCAAGTACCAGTCCATCTCTCTCGTATGGCCAGCAATATCCTTTCCCGCTGTAGGAGTTAGATACTCCCTATGGTTGTAGGATACCTTTTCCTCGCTCTTCATCATGTCCTATCACCTCCCATCTCATCCGCCATCGACTTTGTGCCAGCCCGGTTTCATTCCTAGCATTTACAGATCATCCGAATCCAATCCGAGTCCAATCCGAGTCAACGTGATCCAATCCGGTTCTTTCGTACGTATTCTGCTTCATCCAATTTGACTTGTTCTACTCGATTTGGCCTTATTAAGGTCATTACTATCCTAACACCTTTTCTTTCTTTGTCATCTACAAGGTTTGACACCCCTTCTTAGCATACTCACCCTACGTCAATCCTGTACACTTACTTAGGGTCGGATTACTTTAACAGTCCTGGGTTATGCCCAGGACTATAAAACCATGTTTCTAACACAAAAATATTGTCTTTCTGTGTTCAGGAGATCTCCTGTTTACTCTCCCGTGTGTGAGTGAGCTGGATAGTTTTTCTTTTACCTTGTCCTATCGTTCCTCTGTGTCTCATCTACTTGAAACAATACTCTCATCACCTCGACTCCACCCAGATACTTTTACATCAACCGCTTTTCATTCTGGATCGTTCAGCAGCCTCTAGGACTCTTAGACAAACCCAAACCCTTCATTCCTTCAAATATAACCCCCCTTGGGATGAACCTATCGCCCCACCTTTCTTCATATCACCTATTATTTGTTTTCTACACTGCTCAAGCCAGTATTGCCTCCTCCCAACCTCTGCATCCTACATCACTCCCCTCCCTATTGTTACAACTTTTCTCTTTTGCCTTGTCGACTCCATTTCCCAATGGACTCTTACCTTAGCTCCTCTGCTCTATGACCCACTCCCCATACTTGCGGAGATCATATCGCTCCATAGCATGGTAGCTTCTTTGTTTCTTGATCGGTCGTCGTTGCACGACTCCCTCTTCTCACGAAGTATCTCCACTTCACCTTTGTTCCCTTACTTAGTTCTTCCCTTCGTTGGAACACCCTTTATATCAAACGTATATAACTCACAGCGATATTCCCTCTGTACCACCGTACTTCTGTAGTACCCGCAATCTAGCTGAGTATCCCTGCTCCACTCAGATCCTTCCTTGTGACCACTCGACCAGGGACTTCTCTTGTCGTCCCTTGACATCCTTGACACCACACCAGGGTTCATCATAACCCTCGACCCTTGACCGTCCCTCGGGTATAGATTCCCAACCGGACAATTCTCAGCAACGCCTGAGTCTTCACTCGTCTCTCTGGTAGCCACCCGCTGACCAGAACTCCTTGTTCAACTCTTCAGCGCACCACGTATCAAGTGGTGGTTGTTTGAGTTATTGCAGCCACTTGGTACTTGGCACTTTTGCAGCTACGCTAGGTCCTACCCGGAACTATCGTAACACCTATCCTATTTACCTTTGCCATCTTCAGCCTCTTCTGCATCACCCCTGATGCCCCCGGGTATCGAGGACCACACCACCAGGATCGTGTCTGTGTCGTCATTGCCTAGTCTCACCAAAGCTGAGGCCGTTCCCATCATCCACTTAAAAACCAAGATGTTCGCTTTCACATCACCAGCCACTTGGTAAATCCATATTGTCAAATTCCATTGCAACTTTCCCATCTAGTACATACTTTTGTAATAGTTAGTATTTTACATGCTTTTCATGCTTATCATACTTTTCACATTTTAACTTTGTTATGCGACAATGCTGAAATCAAGTGCTTTCATTGCTTTTGTGCTTTTTGTACTTTTGGCAATGTTTAGGTAATGGAAAAGTGCACAAAAGCAGAAAAAGTAATGTGCGAATTTGCTGATGGACATGGGACTATGAAGATTCATGCCAATGTGCCTTAAGATACTTATAATTCATTCCAGTTGTTGCTCACCCATTGTATCCATGGACTCAGAACAAACCCTAGCTCAAATTTCTACATGAAAATGATATTACCATGATACCAGTACTTTGAGAATTGGTACTACTTTAAATGAGTCCAAATACTGCTACATTTGAATTTGTTCAAGTGACTTCCAACAAGACTTGAAGAGGCAGTCATTACCATGGAAATTGGGGTTGTTACGATAGTTCCGGGTAGGACCTAGCGTAGCTGCAAAAGCGCCAAGTACCAAGTGGCTGCGATAACTCAAACAACCACCACTTGATACGTGGTGCGCTGAAGAGTTGAACAAGGAGTTCTGGTCAGCGGGTGGCTACCAGAGAGACGAGTGAAGACTCAGGTGTTGCTGAGAATTGTCCAGTTGGGAATCTATACCCGAGGGACGGTCAAGGGTCGAGGGTTATGATGAACCCTGGTGTGGTATCAAGGATGTCAAGGGACGACAAGAGAAGTCCCTGGTTGAGTGGTCACAAGGAAGGATCTGAGTGGAGCAGGGATACTCAGCTAGATTGCGGAGATCAAGACTAGTGTACAAGAGTATCGCTGCGAGGTATTTATACTATGAGAACTGCACATGGACCAAGTAACTAAAAGGGGAAGGCCAGAAGAGCGGAAGGGCCAAAGGGCCAAAAGGAGTGTGCAGTAATTGAAAAAGGGAATCATACGATGCGAAGGCAACAGACGATGACGAAGATGAAATGACAAATGTGAAGCCATCGGATGATGACGAGAATTGAATGAGTAAGTGCGATGCCATCGGATGATGACGAGAAAAGAAGAACGTAAGCACACGGGTGATGCCGGTGCGGAGTTACAAGAGTGGAAGTGAATGAGTACGGATGAACGTACGAGGATACCTAGGTATCGAGTAAAGAGAAGAAGTACAAGTGAGACGAAAGAAAGAAATTGTAACAGGGGTCATACTTGGAACAATGGCAGAAATGTCTACAGCAGAGGCGGTCAGTGGTGGAGTCAGCAGCAGGAATGAAAGTACCTGATGCAGTAGTGGTAGTGGAGATGACTGAATTGCTAGTCAGAGTAGTGGAGCCTGCAGAGGTGGAGTCAGTCATGTTGGAGGCTAGGAGAGCTGAGGTAGATGAACCATAAGACTCTTGCTAGTGATCAGCATAGTGGAGCCTGCAGAGGTGGAGAAGTTAGTTGTGCTGGTGGTGGTGGGGACTGAGGTAGACGAACCACAAGACTCTTGTTAGTAGAAGTAGTGGAGCCTGCAGAGGTGGACGAGTCAGTTGTGCTGGTGATGAGGGCTGCTCCAGAGGTAGATGAATCACAAGATCCGAGTCATGGTGCTAGACTCATAATCGAGAGTGCTGATGGCACATCAATGTCAATGAGCTAGGGAGGAGTAGAAAGAAGGTTTCAAGTCAGATTCAATTTAGTTTATTACAATGGATGACAACTCATAAATTTAAAATTTCCAGACAACACCTTAGGCTGTGGGAGAGTTTCTGTTAAGAGCGACAATGATGAGAGTGTTGACAAGCAGATACCAAAGCACTGACAGTTCAGAGACTTGAAACTATGTTGAACATGGACTATGTGAGTTTAGATGGTGCTGAGTCATTGTCAATGGAGAAAAGAAAGAGAAAGAGAGTTGTAAGCGACAAGGCTGCTTAAAAAGTCTTGATTAATGGCAGAATTTGCATGTTAATAAATATTTATCATTATCATTATCACTATTATTATCATTATTTTGTGCCATGATTTGCAAACAATTGGCTGAACTTGGCTTTGATTTCTCCCAAAACCCATTCAAAGGCTCCCAATTCAGATAGTACTGCTCCAGCACACATCATGTTGCCATCATGGCATGTACATACATGTGGAAGGTGAGCGACGCGTTCACTTGCACCTCCTTGTTGATTGGGTCATCCCCAGACACTGCAACAAGTCGATTGGCAAGTTGATGAACAGTGTCAATGATGTAGAGGGTTCAAGGTTACTGGGCTTCTGCTGATCAATGTGGAAGATCTGAGTGGCATTTTGAATAATACACTGGAGATTGACAGGGAGGTAATGGGGTGTAAGGCCGTCTGCACAAGGAAAAATGAACTTGCGTAATACATGACAATCTTCTATGAGGCGGCCATATTCTTCGTCCAATTTTTCTGTCATCAATGCCAATCTGCAGAACACCTGGCAAAAACCATCCTTCTTTATCTGTTATGTCTACTCGGTAGTTGTGTTTGAATTCCCTGTCCAACATTCTGAATGTCTCGATCTTTTGCTGCTCAATGAATGTGCCATCCATCCCATCTTCACTGTAAATGAACTGAATGAGGTCTCCCAGTGAGTTTCGCACAGTATTGTCATAGTATACCATTACGTCCTCCAACACCTTGACAAGCCGTCGCTGGATGTAACCAGTCTCAGCTGTTTTGATGGCTGTGTTGATCAAACCTTCTCGACTGGCCATAGCATGGAAGAAGAATTCCTGAGAAGTTAGCCCTCTCAGGTATGAATTCTCCATGAACCCCCAAGCTTCTGGGCTGAAATCATCTTTTGTGAAGTGCGGGAGAGTTCAATGGTGAAATCCAAATGGTATACAATGTCCTTCAACACTTTGCTGCCCTATACAGACTGACATCTGTGAGATATTGATGTAAGAACCCTTTGACCCAGCTGTGACCACCTGCTTGACATTGTTGTCCTTCTTCAAGTTCTTTTGAGTGTACTGTCCAGAGTCGTCACAAGCATGGTTCAGCTCCCGTTTGACCTTGCTCTCAAAGGACTTATGAATGGTCATCCCCAGCATAGGCTTGAGTTGGTCATGGTAAGTGTTATCAATGATTTCAGCTACCTGCTGCTCCTTCTTCCCAATACATTGGGTGATATAACTCATCACCTTGGGTCCAGTGATCGTGTCACCAATACTGATGCTGAAACTGTTGTGAAACAGCCAGAAGTTGATGACCACCTGAATCCTGGTGAACACCATTCATGTAGCCTCTGGACCCTTCTTGTGGAAGACTATGTGAATCAGACTGCCTTGCATCACCCCAACGGTCTTTTTATCCACAATTTCAAACAGGATTTCACCATTATCAACCATCATGCCATCATCGAAGACAGGATTAGAGGATTTGGGGTTGGGAGTGCGGTGGATGTTTATACCCTGAGAGACAACCATGTTAAGGATCTGTTTCCCTGTCTGAAGAGGTTTTGGTTTGATGATTGCTGGAGTCGGGACATTGCCACCCCATTCAGGGAGCCAGAGAAGGATATTTTGGACATGATTCCAGTCCAAGGACATGTCTTGCAGTGTGAACTTGCGAATGCCACACAATGTGTCCTGCACAATACCCATAACAGGTTTGTTTGCCTGGGGTGATGGATTACCAACCTGGTGTGGAACCCGTGCAATCTGGCTTAACTTGGCACAGGTTTCTTTAGATTGGGGTATGCTGGAGCATCCGGTAGGTGATGATGATTAAATCAAGTTTAGTGGATGTACCGCATACTATTCATTTCATCTCCATTGAAGTTGGCATTACAGAGAGATTTAAACGGAATACTGTGAGTCAAAACATGAGTTACACAGCAACTTATGCTGATTCCTGAAAGGAAAGAAAACACACTAGAATATGGCATCAACTTCATGTGATGGCTCATCATACTCATCTTGTGCAAACTCGGCTGTCTGTTGAACAGGACAACACTAGAGGTATTTCAATATATCAAGAAATCCAAACTGGCTCAACACAAGATGACTCACTCTCTGTCTTTGAGATGCCTTTCGCTGAGTCATCCATACTGAAAAAAAGCATCTGCTCGCTTATTATATTGTGAGTCTATGCGTTCACCTGTATCCCTGGCTGGATGATGTATCATGCACCAGGATATGTCAAAGGCCCATTCCAGACAAGCTCTTGAAGGTAAGCAATATTGTATGGCATCACTACACCCCAAGTATGTCAGGACGCTTAACAAGCATCAGGCTTCACATACCTTGCTTAGGGTACGTCAAGTTCACAGCAATACTTCTTGGTACACCAACCTCATCCAACTGCAAATTTGGATCACCAGTGATGACCATTCTCACAGAGAAATTCACACACTTCCTCATCAAGTTACCACAGAGACAACCTTCCCTCCCTTTAAATGAGCACATCAGTGGAACAGCCTTCACACTGTTGAAATTCTGGGCTTGCCACAGGAGCAAATCAATGTCTAGGCTCACAAAAACTATCTCAATTGGCTCCATTTGATGGAAATTTTACCTTGTGAAATTTTGAGAGGAAGTTTAGAGGCAGGATTTTTTTTCGAAAATCTGTCCAGTTCTAGCCAGTTGGGAACCTTTCTGTCGGAAACTGTCCAGAGCTGTCCAGCATTGTCCAGGTAAAGGTTGGTTTGCTGATGCATGGATGGCTTTCACTGGATGGCCACTTTTCTGCAATGCTTGTGGGATGCCAATGGCCTGCACGATTTGAATAGCAACTTTGGTCTTGCATAAATTTTGATGCCAAGATCAACGAGGACAGGAACACATGACTGGGACAGAGAAGTGAAGAAGGAAGCAGGAGGAGGGGAGGAAAAGTGTGGTGCACCAACAAGATTTGGGTTTGTCAAAAGTAGAAGATCAAGTTCATGGTTGATGTGGCATGTCAATGTCAAGAATTGAATTGCCGACAAGGTTAGTGATGAGATTGACTCTTGATCTGTCAGAATCCAATTCAAAGTCATTGTGTGAACAAATCCATTCATTGACTGTAAACTAGACTGAGATAGAAATCAAGTTGTTGGCATTCTGAATCAGAGTACCAGCAGATACATATCTATTATACATAGTTTCACCTGGTACATTCATGAACGACACAAGATCCAGAACACAAGACACGGTGGTCAGCACTTCCACAGGTGGTTCAGCCTGAGCATTGTCCAAGTCGTTGAGGAAGTCGTCTTCCCAGGTATGGCTGGGGGCGGACAGTACTGTCGGCTCAGTAGACAGATTGTTATTTTTCTTACTACCAAAGATCCCTGTGTTGAAGAAGTTGACAGTTTCAATGGCCCAGTTGGAATGTTTAAGGAGGTGCTCGAGGTAGAAGTCATAATCTGCTTCGTAAGAAATCTTGGTTTCACTACCCACAGCTTGGAGTTCGGGGTCTGGTGTGAGCAAGTAATGAGCCTCAAGTAGGGGCTTGGTTAGTTTTGTGCGCTCATACATATTAGAATCTACTTACAAATATCGCTGCTGCCGCTATAAGACCTTCCGTTGCACTCTGGACATTGTGAAGTTGTCCCCTTGCTTTTGGTCCTTCATGAGCCTTCGCCTTGGTAAGTGAAGCCTTGCCAAAAAGGAGGAGACGAAGAATCTGGAAAACAAGCATCGACATCAAGCCTTGCACAGTCAAAGAGAGAGAGACTACTAGGCTTACATTGACGAGGACTGGGCTCCTGAGAAATCCATCAGGTGTCATCTGATTGGGATCTGTGAATAAAATGGGAGCAAGGTGATGGTATGTGTCGTCTTTCATTGACAATCGCTTCATCTCAGGATCATCTCGCTTATGGTCAAGAGAGGTGAAAATTGTTGCATCTGAGATCTTCAGTGGAGTGAAGACCAGCGTTGATGCTTCCTTGATGGCCTGGAGTATATTGGATCTCTCCTGGTTCAGGGCGCTGGAGAACTGTCAATAATTCAATGTTGTTAGTAGGAGAGAGTGATTTAAATAATTCAGACCACATACCACAGAACCTAAAGCCTTGTATGTAATCATTTCTTTGTGCAGAGCCTGGGGCGCAATCATGAATATTTCAGTGATGACTGTGTCACATTTGGCTTCAGGTGAAGCCCAGCAGCCCACACTGAAGAGGTCAACATTGGGGATACTTGTGATGGGGAAAAGGCCCTCAACGACCCAGAGACGGTATAGTAAGGTAAACTTCTTGGCAACTCGGCCAATAGACTTGTTCAATACAGCCTTGCACTTCTTTGGTGGTAAGGCTACCTTGAAGGCTTGGAGCTCCTTTGTGGTACTTCCTAGCTTAGCATGCATCGCAGTCAAGGTCCTCTGACACAATGCGAGTGCCTGTGTCGATTCGGAATGTGAGAGTGTGTGAATGGTAGTATTAATGGTGCTAACTTACCTTTTGCAGTTTGGCCATCTCTGCGTCAGGTCCTGGTACCCGCAAAGTGCTCAGAACTTGCTCTAAGTCACTATCCTCGTCTTCCTGAATCTCCCAATCAGAACCATTGGAACCCAAGTCAGATCCATCCAGGTCAAACTCTTCCTCTTGTTGCTGGGGGGTAGGGCAACACATGAATCACAATGAGAATGGCTGAGAGCCTGAGACACGTCCAAAGTGATGAGGGTGAGAGGCAGCTAGCTGCGAGATAAGAAGCTACCGGTCAACAACTTGCTGGCTCGTATAAAAATGTTTCTGATTGCAGCGATGTCAGGGTCTAGACAGTAATTGTGAATCGGATCATGTTCGTTAGCAGAATATCCGCAATAAATGACCAGATCAGGACATACTTGAGAATAATGAGACACATGTTGGCGTCATGTCCTTTCAATTGTCAGCTTTTTTAGACTGGATTCAGGCATATAATTGTGCAGCAATTGATACATACATTGACACCAGCATCAATGCCACCGCATCATTCTCTTACTCTGAGTAAGGTGGTCTGAATAATACGGGAGTTGTCGGTCCAGGTCGACATGTCGGTTGGCATTAGCATATGTAAAAGAGAATGCTGAAGTGCTGATATTTGTCATGTGCAGCCTCCCAAGACAAGACAAGATTAAAGACAATGAGAGCCATTGATGCCACCTCGTGATTCAGCTATCAGTGACACATGGAATATTACTACTATGCTAAAATATCACTGGCAGGCTTGGCTCATTCAAGACAATACTAGTATGCCTGTCATCAACAACATCCGACAATAATAACATGCTCTCGCTGTGTGCTATTAATATCCGCTCCAAACTAAACTTAGGAATCAGCATATGATCAAGGACCTTCAAATTCAATCTGTATAGTCTAAGACTTACACAGAAATTAGGCATCGTTTTGCAAGTTAAAGTTTGCCGTATCCTTGAGACGTAGGAACATGTCACCATTGAGATAACTGAAAACAAAGTAGTTGTCTCTGTTTTGAGTGTCGGGAGCCAGGACAGCCCCATGAATGATGGAGGCTGTGGGAATGAAGATAGAAGAGGATACAGGGGCAGCCTTGACGCGAATGAGGCCAAGATCACGGTCTAATCGGCGAGAAACACCGGTCCTCATTGAGTATGGTTGTACAAGTGTGAAGTCAAATGATCCATTCAGCTCTGGAACATGGCAGGAAAATACAAGGAGAAGATGAACTAATGCAACTTTTGTTGATGTGAGTTGGATAAGCACACAGTTATAGCATGATTTTCCGTGGAATGATGGGTTGCATCGAAGGTAATCTGTGGTTTCTTGCCAGTCAACAGTTGATCCATCATTCACCTTGAGGTATTGGTGCTCGGTGATCTACTCAGAATGTTGATTTCTTGTGCTATAAACCAAGAGGTATTTTGATGTAGCTGGTATTTTCATATCCCCAAGCACAAACTGATGAGTTAAGGAACTCAGCAAACTTTTTACGGATTCCAGTAAATGCACTGTTAGTTGCATTGCGAACCTCAAATGTTTGCATGGGTGTGGGATCACATGAAGTGCCAAGCCCCGATTTTGTCATTGATGTCACCAGTATCTGAATCTGTCATGCAAGATTCTAATTCGTCATTACAGAGAAGGTTTTGAGAATCTATATGCTGCCTGAGCAGCTTTGCAGTGAGCATTTGATGATTGACTCTAAGAATCTAGATCGTGCATTCAGCCAAAAAAACCACATGTGTCAGCAATCTTATTTAGGCACCTGATGGGCAACATCTCAACCATTGGAGCGATGATTGTATGCCTCCCGCAATCCACCATGCATGCTTTCGTTAGGATGCATGCTGAAATTCAGAACAATAGTTGAAATCAACTACTGAATCACTTGAAATACTCACCTTGAGAGCATTGTTGAATCGGAGAAGTGCACACTCAATCATCAACAATGTGCGCTCTGTGTGAATGTCCAAACTGATAAGAGCATCGAGTTCGAGGTAATTCTGGAGCATCTGGAGCAACGCGTAACCTTTGGGTGTAGTGTTCTTTGTGAAGACATTGAGCAAGCTATAAAACACTTGCTATTGCAGTATATTATAATTAGTGATAACATCAGTGAGATTCAAATGCCATTAGTACCTTCGCAAGATCACGCATCTTGCTCTGTTACGATTCATCTTTTTCTTTGTTTCTTTTGCTACTTTCACTATGCTCGGTACTACAGGTACCTCCTACGTTCAATCTGCAAGGCTTACCCTTGCCTTGGATTACTCAGCAAGGGCTTAACCCTTTGCCCGTTTACCTTTTCCTTCTTTGATCCGATTACGCAACTCTGGCCCAACCCGTTGTTCCATCGTCGCTTCCTTTCTTCCACTTCCTGATCTGGTAGGGATCACTTTCACTTCCACTGTCATTTGGACAGCTTCCGTGTTTTACCTTTTACACTTTCATCCGTCCAGTGCTTCTGCCCTGCATGACTCCTTTTGGCCCTTTGACTGTTCCGCTCTTCCTGGCCACCCTTTTGGACTGTTGGTCCATGCACTACTTTCGTAGTATAAATACCGTGCAGTGACACTCCTGTACCTCAGTCTTGATCTACGCAATCTAGCTAGTATCACTGCTCCTCTTCAGGCTTAACCTAAGCCAACCTCGTCGCTGTGACCAACATCCAGCATCTCAGTCCACCCTGATCACAAGGGGCAGTCTCAGTCCTTCGGGTATAGATTCCCAACAGGACACTCTTAGGCAACGTCCTAAGTTCTAACTTGTCTCACTGGTAGCAATCCGCTGACCAGTAACCCTCCTTGAACTCTACAGTGCGCCACATATCAAGTGGTGGTTGTTTGAGTTATCACAGCTGCTTGGTACTTAGCGCTTTTGCGTCTATGCTAGGCCCTACCCGGGACTACCGTAACATGTTCCCATCATTAAACATGATGTTGATGATGGTAGTGAAGTGACTGAGTTTCTGCCACAATGGAAAGTTGGCAACACTTCATGGCTGATATCAGGTCTTGTAGAAGTATAGATAAACAAGAAACTTACTAGTTTTCAACCGCAGTCTCAGCATCCCGACCAAGAAAGTCAAGGATTAGTTTGAGTTGCTCCAAGATGTGCTTGCCCCATACATATACCCAAGTGGAGCGAATGTAATATGTCGAAACTAAGTGCTAGATGGGGGTCAGAGTATAAAATAAGCCAGAATACATTCTGCGATTACATCTCATTTGTAAATAAAGCCATGAGTGACTCAGATGTTGCTACACACCTCAACCGGCCGAAGTCCTAGCTGTTTCAGAAGATCCTCTCCCTTCACACAACTTTCTTTCCAGGCCTTGAATGCAGATTGTGCTTGTTCTTGAAACTGGGCTGTATATGACTTTGTAAGATCATGAAGCTTGTTGAGTGGGACCAAGCAAACTGGGCAGGGACATTTACCCAGGCGGCCACAGATGAGTGACATCATACATCTGCATGAATTTGTGACACTAAGCTCACCAAAGAATAATATGACTGGGACTTACTGCTCCTCATAGTCTGCAGAAAGAATCAGGATCAGAGGAAATAACCAACACTCAATCTTGTCATAGCACATATGCACATAACCTGTTCTTGAATACTGAATAATTTCCTGGAGCATTTGTAGAAATGATTGGTGCCAGACTACACATTTGAGTGTTGTGTAGCCAAGTTTCCCTTCCTCATTGGCACACTCAGGAACCTATCAATAGACATACAGTTTCAGCCGCATGACACAGCGTGATGATTCGAAGACTTACGATCGGTAACCAACTGACAACTGTACTTCCCCCAATATCATTGCCATTCTGTATATGTACAGGGAGATTTGTGCAACGCACAACTATGGGGTATCCTGTGACCGTTCCAAATGACAATAGCTTTGACTTATCAGCATAGAGGATTAATGCAAGCAGAACAGCATTCTCGGCAGAGGGCGGTAAACTCGACTAGAATCCATGGTAGAGCATATCGACACTATTATAAATGACACTCAAAATTGGGTATGTACTACGACTCACTTGAATGTCCCACCATCTATCCGCCATCCAAGGCTCGTCATAAAATTGCTCAAACTCAACACCATTGTGCTTGTAAAGACATTCTGCATCCCAAACAAAATGGGGTGCAAGAAGAGGGTTGTTCAGGAGGTCGAGCACCCAGTGCCACATGGATCTCACATGGACCTCATAGGTACGCTCCTCTCTCTTGTACAGTGCGGTGACATCATACTTCACAAACTGTAGGGAATATATCTCATCAGATGTTGGATATTGTGTACAACTAGACAATGTACCTACGGGGGTAAGTTCTTCTGTGGCTGCATCACACACTTTGTGCAGCTCAGCCTCATTCTTGAAGGTAACTTGAGTCTCGCCCTTAGTGACGCGAGAGAAGAGCTTGAGAAGAGTATCAACCTGCGCTTTATTTAGTGACACATCAAGCGCCACTTCAGCGAATTCAAAATCGCCTTCACATCGGAATGGGTGCCAAGGAGTGGGGTTGGAAGGGGGCTTGAATGACTTGTATGTGCGGAATTCATCAGCTGTTTGGAACAGCATTGGACGTTTGCTACGAGGGTTGTATTCAGTCTTGAAATCAGAAGCATGTTCATCAGGCATAGGTTGCCGCTGGTCATCAGCGGAATTGGTGATAGACATTGCTGTACTGGAATGGAGAGACATTGCTTTTGAGGGTAAGTTTAACAGAGACAAAGTAAATCGTTCATGGTACTTACTTGGGCTGTGAGGGGGTTCATAAGACAGCCCGAAAACGCCTATTTTGCCAATTCCGAGTGTCAATGCAGCACCATTGTGATCAAAATGAGCAGAGATATACCTTCGTCATCTTCATGAGAACGAGAATTGTCTAACAGAGTCCCAACATCATTGGGCAGCTCTGCTGCAGGTGGCAATGTTGACAAGCCAGCCACAGTCGGCCTAGGATCCACTCCTGAGGTTGGAATCTGATTGCGTCTAGGCCGCCGCAGTTGGTCTCAAAGTGCAGAGAAAACATGTTATAGGTCTGTAAGAGTGTTACAACACTCACCTTTCAGCGCTTGCTCATAGCTATTCCCCGCGTGTGCAGCGTCTTGCTCCTCTTCGTACCGAGCTTTGCATTTTGCCTCATGGTTCTTGAAACCTTGTTGTTTGAACTTTTTGCCACAGGTGGGGCAAGATATAGGCTGGTCCTGGGTTTTCGGGGTTGATACAGTGTTGTTGGACTGTGTACGGGACTTTCGATGGGCTGGCATGATGGTCAAACGATAGAGAAATAGCAAAGGGCACTTGTACATAACTTACCATGTCTGATAATCATTCATGTGATGTTATCACAATCCATCGTTGATGGTCAAACACGCCATGATCATTATAATTGCCGGCCCAATAGGCACCCATCATGCGTATTATGTAATTGACATTAACATCTCATTATAATCTACCTTTTCATGGCTCAACCCGGAATGGTAAGCCGGCGGCATTACAATGTGTGTGAGAAATTTGCGACATAAGGTTTACTGACATTCATACCATCAGATTACCTACCTGCTATGTCTTCCAACATGCTCAACAACATTTCTAAGCTCAACAGATCTAACTACTGTTGCTGGGCTGATGACATGAAGAATTATCTTCAGTCAGTCAGTGTCTGGAATGCCTGTATGAAATGGACATGCCCCACGGATGATGATTTGGACAAGCAGAATAATTGGGATGACAATGATGACAAAGCCATGGGTTCCATGAAGCTTTGGATTGAGCATCACTTGCTCAGTCATCATGCTGACTGTGGCACAGCTCTTTCCCTCTGGAATTCACTGAAGCAACAGTATGATGGCCATACCATATCTTCCACCTATTCCGAATTCAAGTCCATGTCCCTTTTCTTCTCAAAAAATCAGCATCCTGCCCAGACTTTTGCCAAATTCAATACCCATTTTGCCCAGCTTGAGTCTTTTGAATACAAGGTTGACGACAAGATCAAGCTGATGATCATCCTGTCCTGGCTACCCAAATATGCCAACTTCTACATTACTCAATACCGCTGCAAATGAGAAACCCTCTGCCGATACCAAAATTCCCACTATGGCAGATGTAGAACAGGTCATCACAGCTACTTGGCAACAACATGTTGCTCACTGTCAAACTCAGACCAGATCTCAGGCTAAGCCTGAACAGCAAGTGAACAAGGTTTCTACTGTTAAGCGGAAAGGGGAGGAACTGAAGTTTGGTGCCCAGCAGAAGCAACAAGCCAATTCTGGTTCCAGTGGTTCTGGTCTAGAAGGCTTTGGAAGGAAAAAGAGACGTGGCAAACACTCTGACTATAGCAAGAACCCCCAGCAACATTGCCACAAAGCTAATATTGTAGCTGAGAAGGTCCCCTCATTTGCTTTTGTCAATTTTGATCAAGAACCCATTATCATTGATCCTGCCTCATCTGCTTTCACCTCTCTGACCATCAACCCACGCATTCTCTCACACAAACCAGCTTCAACTCAATATAGTCCTCCTGCATTCCCTCATGTTCAGAATGCAATATCCCTTCTCCACCGTATTGGGGAAACTCCTTCTATTCAATCTGTCCACAATGTGGACATGATAGCCAACAAGCACTCGGATTGGTCGGAAGAAATTCCCACTTCATCCAAGCGTCTTTTGGAACATGTTGAACAAGACACTTCCATGGCTGTTATTGAGGATGAAGATGCTGTCTCCCTTGGTGATGATGAAGACAACTGGCTTGGACGTTACTATGATTGTGGATCCACTCCTGAGTACATCTTGTCAAGTCTAAGTAAGGGCAGGATATGCCCACTACATGAATGAGTAAGGTAGTAACAATGCAATGATTAGAGACTCACCTCAGCCACTGCCCAAGGGGTAGCAAATGACTGAGGAGTGAAAAAGATGAAGGTTTGAATAAATACCTATGGGTAGAGCTATGCTCAAATAAGATAGAGAACTCTAAACCTAAAATAAGCGAGTCCGAAAGGAGAAGAACTAAAGGAATAGAAAGTCCAGGTGTGCGCGTCAACTCTGAGTGTCTCTGGAGATCTCCGGAGATAGACTTGTGCAAGTAGGGGACACTTACTCCTCGGAGTTGCTTAGGAGTGACCAGAGCAAACTGGAGTTCTCAGTTTTGACATGTCTCTTATTCCAGACAATCCTACTTTGACACTAATGCGCACCTTGTGTTGCAGCGAAGTCATTTACTAGTGTCTAATGTAGTAGATAGTCTGAGAATATCATCTGCTACCCAGCCTCTCACAATGTGTGACAACTGTAACAAGTACACAGGCAAAGGAAAGCAAAGAGAGATCACTCATGAAGAGGATATCCCTGACATGTGGTTACTTGACTCCAGAGCATCATCACATTTTACTTCAAATATTGATGACTTCGTAGAGTATAAGCCATACACCACACCACACTATATGCAAACTGCAAATGGAAAAGCTCCTGTATTAGGTTCAGGAACTGTCATCATTGAGTATGAGAGCAGACCTGTGTGTCTATTGCCAGTCATTTATATGCCTGCTTGTAAAATCAAGCTAATATCTATGGGCACTCTCCTCAAAGACCATACACTATTTGTGCACACACATCCTGGACACATAGACTTTCACCATTCACAGCAGAAGTGCACTGTGTTGTCATTTCATTCACATGGTACAGACACAATGTACTGGTTGTGTGCTAAGAGCATCAAACCTGCTCCAATCACCTCAGATCACTTCCAAAACACCTCCAAGTTGCTCCCAAACACTTCCGATTGCTTCCGAGACTGTTCCGAAGCAGTTCTGAGCAGTTTTACACCTACCTTGGTCACTACCAACACTTCCAACCTGGAAGTGCTTGGAAGCACTTTTTCGATCAAAGTCATTGTAGGAAACTTCATTCCAGTTTGGAACACTCGGAACCATTCGGAACCACTTATACACACTTAAAATCAACTTGGAAGGCCAGTTCCAGTCCGGAACGACACCTGGAACACTTGGAACAACTTAAAAGAAGTGAAACATGCCCAGAAACACTAAAAAGTGTTAAAACTCATTCAATGTCACTCAATACTATTTATTTTGAGTTGATACATCATAGTCTTGGCCATCCTTCACATGATGTGCTTAAAGCTGCACGCAAACATACCAACAACTTTCCGGAAGTAGACATTCCATTGAAAGCACCCATCTGTCCTGGATGTGAACTTGGAAAACAACCAAACTAATCATTCCCTCATACTGAGAAGAGAGCCTCTGCTCCCTTTGAGTTAATACACTCAGATCTCAAGTATTTTGAGGTTGAATCATATCATAAGCATAAATATGTGATCATATTTTATGATGACTATACATCTATGTCATGGGTTGTATGTCTCAAATCCAAGGATCAAGCCTTAAAGGCTACAAAGCAATTCTTTACCTATGTCTGCAACCAATATAATGCTCAAATTAAAGGTTGGCATTCCAATGCTGGAGGTGAATTCACTTCTAAAGCCTTTACTGAGTATATGTGAGACCAAGGTATACACATACTCCAATCAGCCCCATATGCTCATCAGCAAAATGGATGTGCAGAATGGTTAATCCGTACTCTTATGGATAAGGCACAGGCAATGCGACTTTAAGCTTGTCTCCCTAATTCTTACTGGGAATTTGCATGTTTACATGCTTCCCATGTGTATAACCGCACTCCATTTGTTGCAATTTCTTTCTTTTGCTTCACTTGTACTACTTCACTCCACTCGATACCTAGGTATCCTTGTATGTTCATCCGTACTTGTTCTTCTTTCACCTTTGTAACTCCACACCGGCTTTACCCAAGTGCTTACTCATTTCTTTCCTGTCATCATCCGATGGCATCACTCTTACTCATTTCATTCTCATCATCATCCAATGGCTTTGCATTTGTCATTTCATCTTCGTCATTGTCCACTGCCTTCACATCATACGATTTACCCTTTTGGATATTGTGCACTCCCCTTTTGGCCTTTTACCCTTCCGCTCTTCTGGCCTCCCTCTTTTAGTTACTTGGTCTGTGCATGATTCTCGTAGTATAAATACCTTGCAGCAATACTCATGTACACCAGTCTTGATCTCCGCAATCTAGCTGAGTATCACTGCTCCACTTGGATACTTCCTTGTGACCACTCGACCAGGGACTTCTCTCATTGTCCCTTGACCACACTCGGACTCAACGTAGTCAACACCCTTAACCCTCGACTGTCCCTCAGGTATAGATTCCCAACCAGACAACTCTCAGCAACGCCTGAGTTTTCACTCATCTCTCTGGTAGCAATCCGCTGACCAGAAACCCTCGTTCGACTCTTTAGCACACCACGTATCAAGTGGTGGTTGTTTGAGTTATCGCAGCCACTTGGTACTTGGCGCTTTTGCAGCTACACTAGGTCCTACCCGGAACTATCGTAACATAAGATCAAGACTGCCCTTACAGCCTGCCCTCACACAGTCAGCTGCCCACCATTTCTGGACGATCACCCACTTGTCCTCTCTTGAACCCCAGTTGGAGTCTTCGGACATCTAACACCCCTGCATCTGATTTCTCAGACAATAACCCTGAACCCTTGACACCATCTTCTGAAATCCATGAGAACGACCTTGATATAAACATCAACCACTCTGACCAGGAAGACGACACCCAGCAACTAGCTGAACGTCTTACCGCATCACTTGACCTCCCTACCCTTGCCACTTTTGCGTTCCCTATGACCCCACGAAGGCTGAACCCCGGACAATCATCTATCCGGAACCCAAACCCCTCCATCATCTTACCTTCGGTACAACCACCAAACCCACAACCCACAACCTCGTCTAGCAGCATGACTAGCAAGGCCGTCGAGCTTCGTCTCGGAAAACCCTCCACCTTTGACGGGTCCTATGACCGCGCCATTCCCTGGCTCAATGACGTTGCCACCTACTACCTCTTCATCAACAACCCCATCTATGACACTGACAACAAGCGAGTAGTGTTTGCGCTCTCGTTCATGACCAAAGGATCTGCCAAAGTATGGGCTGACACCTTCCACTCTAAGTCCATTCCCCTCCATTCCTTTGGAACCTGGAGTGATTGGCAAACGGAGTTCTGAATGGACTTTGAACACCACAACACTAAGGGTGATGCCATCGCCTGGTTATTCACCACCCGCATCACCAAAAACGACAACGTCCCCTCATATATCTCCTCCTTCCGCAACAAGGTTGCCACCTCAGGGCTTACTGGCTCTGACTCCGTCCTCATCAACTTCTTCGCAGCCGGCCTACCACCCTCACTCATGCATCAGCAAACCAACCTTTACCTGGACAATGCTGGACAGCTCTGGACAGTTTCCGACAGAAAGGTTCCCAACTGGCTAGAACTGGACAGATTTTCGAAAAAAAATCCTGCCTCTAAACTTCCTCTCAAAATTTCACAAGGTAAAATTTCCATCAAATGGAGCCAATTGAGATAGTTTTGTGAGCCTAGACATTGATTTGCTCCTGTGGCAAGCCCAGAATTTCAACAGTGTGAAGGCTGTTCCACTGATGTGCGGCACATCCAAGGGATGGACACGGTCCCTACCACGATCGATAAGTGGTATACCCAAGCCATCCACTTCAAAACTCAGTGGGAACGCGCCGATGAGATAGCCTGCCAAAACAAGAAACCCACCACTGCCGTCGTCTTCCATGACAACCCCCCTCACAAGAAGGAGCGAGATCCTGATGCTATGGATGTAGACGCCATCTATGTTCCTAAGCTTACCGAAGCTGAGCGAAAGCGATGCTTTGAACAAAAACTCTGTTTCCGCTGTTGCAAACCAGGACACCAAACGTCCACCTGCACAGCGTTCTCAACCAAAACCCCTGCCGTATCCTCTTTGAAGAAGGTCAGAAAGACTGCTCCCAAACCTGACCCAATCCCCACCTTAGTAGAAGTTGAGGAGGATGACGAGGATGCCACGAGCGTCAACAAGGTGACCACTCCGGTCACGGGTTTTTAAGGAGGAAGACTGATTTGACACTGGTATCTTCCCATTCTTGTACCCATGTACTTGTAGCTGAGCTTTCGTCTCAATCTATGCAAATCCCTGTTAGGTTGAATGTTACCACTACCTCTCAAGATGTCGACACCCGTGCTCTTATTGACTCTGGAGCCGGGATCAACTGCATCAACTGGCACTTCATCCAGAAACACAAGTTCCCAAAGGATCGCCTTCTGAAACATATCCTGGTGAGGAACATTGATGCTACAGCAAACAAAAATGATGATATCAAATTCACCACCACCCTCCAGATTGCTCTTGGCGGAGTACTCCAACGAATCAAGTTCCACATCATCCATTGTGGTTCTGAAAATGTAATCCTCGGACTTCCCTGGCTTAAAGCAACCAATCCGATTATCAATTGGGTCGCCAAAACCATCACCATGTCCGCTCCAGAACCTGACCTTCCTCCCATCACCACCGACAATCCCAAACACTCCGCCAAACTTGCCCATCCACCTCCAATCCAACCCATCTGCCATCTCGATGTCGATCCCATCTGGGACGGCAAACTATATGACTACCTCGGCACCGAAACTGGGCATCGTTTCACTACCCAATCTGTGCAACACTCTGTCAACTGCGTTATGTGTGCAGGGCAACGCTTCGTTTAGACTACTCAACCTGAGAAGCTCACCAATGCTACCGCCCTTGCGGCTGCAGCAAAGAAACCCAAGATCACCCTCCCTTTGGAATATTCGGAATTCGAATCCGTATTCGTGAAGGAACCCTTCAATCAGATGCCTCCCTCTAGGTCTTGCGACCATGAAATCCATCTGAAAGACACCTTTCAACTGAAGGTCAGAAAGGTCTACCCCTTATCCCCAATGAGCGCAAGGCCACTGACAACTTCATCGACGAACACCTTGCCAACGGCAAGATCCGCCCCTCGAACTCTCCACAAGCTTCCCCCTTCTTCTTTGTCAAAAAGAAGGATGGCAAACTTCGTCCTTGTCAAGATTATCGCTACGTCAATGAACATACCGTTCGTGACACCTACCCCCTTCCTCATATCTCCAACCTCATTGACAAACTACAGGACACCAAACTGTTCACCAAGTTTGATGTCCGATGGGGCTACAACAATGTTCGTATCAAGGACAGACACCAATGGAAAGCCGCTTTCATCACTCATCACAGCCTCTTTGAACCCACAGTCATGTTCTTTGGACTGACCAACTCACCCATGACGTTCCAATGCTTCATGAATGACTCCTTCCGTGATATGATCGCTGAAGGATGGCTTGTCATCTACATGGACAATCTCCTCATCTTCTCAGAAGACAAGGCCACCCACACTGAACGCACCACACGCGTCCTTGCTTGCATGAAGGAACTAGACCTTCACTTGAAACTTGAAAAATGCCACTTCGCTACCACCAAAGTAGAATACCTCAGCATGATCGCCCGACCAGGCGAACTCGCCATGGACCCTGTCAAAGTAGCCGGTATTGCAGACTGGCCTACTCCTACCAAGTTCAAGGATGTCTGATCATTCATGGGCTTCGCAAACTTCTACCGTCGGTTTATCCCCGACTACTCGACCATCGCCCGACCTCTCATCAATCTGACAAAGAATGACACCCCTTGGACTTGGGGAACCCCCCAGATCACCGCCTTCGAACGCCTTAAGAAGGCCTTTACCTCCAACCTGGTACTCCGCTTCCCAGATACCTCTCGTCCCTTTGCCATCGCCATGGATGCCTCAAAATATGCAACCGGCGGTGTACTCCTCCAGACCGATGAAAACAGTGACTGGAAACCCTGCTCCTACCTCTTGCAGTCCTCCAACACTGCAGAATGAAACTATGATATCTATGACCGTGAACTCCTTGCCGTCATTAGATCCCTCAAAGCTTGGCGCCACCACCTCCGTGGAAGTGCACACCCAGTCACAGTCTTCTCGGACCACAAGAACTTGACGTACTTTCGTCAACCCCAAAACTTGAACTGCCGACAAGCTCCTTGGCTCCTTGGCCTCGCTGACTTCGACCTTATGTTCTCCCATGTCCCCGGGAAACTCCTTGATGGTCCTGATGTGCTCTCCTGGCACCCTGACCACATCACCTCTGACTCGGACAATGAGAACGTCACACTCCTCCCTGATGACGTCTTTGTCAACCTCGTGACTTTGGACCTACAGTCTTTACTCACCAAATCCTCAGTCAACGACCCTTTGGTCTTAGACACCCTCAATGCCCTGGACGGCGGCCTCCTGTTGTTGTTCCACGCTTGCCTCTCTGACTGGAAATACGATGCTGGTGTCCTGACTTACCAGGGCTGCGTTTACATTCTGCCCAACTGGGAGCTTCGACAGCAGATTGTCGCTCATCACCATGATTCCCACTCTGCCAGTCACCCCGGTTTCTTGAAAACTTGTCAACTTGTGGCTGCCAAATTTTGGTGGCCTGGGCTTGCATCCTTCGTCTGTTCCTACGTCACCAGTTGTGCCTCGTGTCAGCAACACAAGGTCAACACTCACCCGACCACTCCTCCGCTCTCTCCGATCCCCTCTGCTCTCTCTGATCCCCTCCACTCTCTCTGATCCCCTCTGCATGTTCCAGACCTTTCCAAAACGTTTCTGTGGATCTTATCATGGATCTTCCTGTCTCCACGGAGGGCTATGACTCTCTTATGGTCGTGGTCGACCATGGCCTTACAAAGGGGGTAATTCTTTGCCCCACTGTGAAAACCACCAACTCGGCAGGCATAGCCTGTCTCTTTTTCCACAAAGTTTACACCTGATTCGGCCTCTACGACAAAATCATCTCTGACTGTGGCCCGCAGTTCACTTCTGCATTTGCAAAAGAGCTCTCCCGGCTTATCAGATACCACCTTTCCCTCTCTACCGCCTATCATCCTCAATCTGACGGTGAGACAGAACGAGTCAACCAAGAAGTTGAGACCTATCTCCGCATGTACTGCCAGAACAACCCGGAGAAATGGGCCGACTTACTCCCTATGGCCAAATTCGTGCATAACCACTGCCCCCACTCCATCACCGGCAAGTCGCCATTCTTCCTGATGATGGGATACGAACCCCGTCCTCTACCTGCTATCATCGCGGATACCAAACTCCCCGCCGTTGAGGAGCACCTCAAAACCCTCTCCGCCACTCACGACGAAGCCCTTGCCGCTCACGAACTCACCCGCCAAGCTATGAAAGCTCGTTCCTTCTGAAAATTCAAACCCTTCTTGAAAGGAGATCAGGTTTGGTTGGAAGCCCGCAACTTGAAAAGGGAACTCATTTTCCCAAAACTCGCATCTTGCCAAGAAGGACCCTTCACCATCACAGAGGTCCTTTCTCCACTCACCTACCAACTCCGCCTTCCCAAGACCTGGAAGATCCACCCAGTCTTCCATGCTTCCTTGTTATCGCCCTATTGCGAAACAGAAACCTACAGCCTGAACCTTCCGAAACTGCCACCTGACCTTATTGCTGGAGAAGAGGAATACAAAATAGAGCGGATCTTATGCCACACACGGAACCCACATAACCACAAGTTCCTGATCCGATGGAAAGGGTACTCCGCCTCTGATGACTCATGGGAACCCGAGTCCAACTTGGGAAACGCCAAGGACACAGTCGATGCTTATAAGCAGACCCATCCAAAGGATTTCCCCTCCATCCGCTCCCTTTCCACCCAACCACCACCACAACCACCTCGCTTGCCGCTCAGACCCCCTCCACCCGTCTCTGTCAAAGCAATAATGACCTACCGCTCTTGCTCGACCCCAGACTTTGAAAACGAAATCATCCACTCTGCCCCCATCTTCACCCCTACTGCATCCATCCCTCATCTCCCGCTTTCACCACCGGCGACCCCTGTCTCCAATGTCTCCACCCTCTCCACCAAGTCCTCCCTCACAGAGTCCACCTGACCCCCTTCTCCTGCTGTTTCAGCAGTTGCCTCCGCAGGATGGGGAGCTCCTTCTCAATGGCCTGTTCCTTCTGAGCGCCCTAGTCGCGTTCATTCTGTTGGAATATGTATAAACTGTTCTGACCATTCCAGGTAGTTCCCGTGTTTCTGAGGCTTTCGCTTCCGGAAGTTCCGAGGTTCCCATGCTCTGGAAGTACTGGAACGACTATAGACTTATTGTAGTACCTTAGCACTACAATACAATTAGTTACAATCATCAATGCAGTACCATTACTCCTCACTACAGGTACAGCATAGCATTACAGTAGATATATAAACATGTTCTACTGTACATACAGAATAACAATCTTCTCTCTCTCCATCCTCCACAATATCGTCTTGAGCTTCACTATCAGGTAAGTTACCAGAGCAGTGACTCTGCCCTCGGGACAACTGGGTCCTATGGATCCAGTCTGTTCTAACACATTCTCCTCTCCAGGCGGTAGACCTCCCCTACCATTCCCACACCATCCGTTCTTCCTCTTCGACCCCAGAGTACTTTCACCACATGTGCGAACTCATCCTAGACCCCGCGATGGCCTTTCCCATCGAGCATCACCTAGACCTGAACTCCCCCTTGAACGCCCTCTACTTGGCATATCTCCAATGCAAACACCTTACCTTCGTCCAATCCGACCTACTTGGTCGTGATCGTCACTCCCACCTCCTCTCCACGGTTACCGGACAAATCCACAACTGCATCTGTGCTTACATTGAACACGTTCTCCATCAGATGCAGATAGGTGAATTTCTAGAGGATCTCCACCACTACCAAGTGGACCTATCCCACCGTATGACTCCTCCCACACACCCGTCCTCGACCCCATCCACCTCCTCTGCTCCCTTTACTAAGGAAGAGATGATCGCTTGTAACCACACCAAGGCCGAACTGATGTTTTGGACCAGTCAGGTATCCCTCCCCGACGATCACCCCAGATGGCATGAAGCCTGCTTCAAATGCCGAAAACTTGGCCACATCCGTACCAAATGCAGTATGTACCAATGCCCCATCTGTCTCACCTGGGCCCCCAGCCACATCCAATCCTGCTGCCCTGGACAACCTCCTAGGATACACACTCACATTCCCCTTGCCAACCGGCTTACTCCCATGGCCACTGGGGCTACTTGGAGAAGGCGATCCCCTCGCCCTGCCATCTCGTCCACATCGTCCTCTTTGACGAACTCATCTGCATCGTCTTGCCGCAACGGCCACTCCGCACTCCCTGTACTCCCACCTCAACAAGCCCGCCGCCATGTGCAACAATGTTCCGCGTCTCCTGATCAATGCTTGGCATCCCCATGTGATGACCCTATCGACAGTGAGGGCTACACCAATATCACCGGCAGTCCTGTCTGTGATGCGTTTGATTTCTAGTGATGATCTTCACTTGGTGCTTTGATCGTACTTCAGGGGTAATGTTATGATTTCTTTCTTTTGCTTCACTTGTACTACTTCACTCCACTCAATACCTAGGTATCCTTGTACGTTCATCCATACTTGTTCTTCTTTCACCTTTGTAACTCCGCACCAGCTTTACCCAAGTGCTTACTCATTTCTTTCCCATCATCATCCGATGGCTTTGCATTTGTCATTTCATCTTTGTCATTGTCCGCTGCCTTCGCATCATACGATTTACCCTTTTGGATATTGTGCACTCCCCTTTTGGCCTTTCACCCTTCCGCTCTTCTGGCCTCCCTCTTTTAGTTACTTGGTCCATGCACGATTCTCGTAGTATAAATACCTTGCAGTGATACTCATGTACACCAGTCTTGATCTCCGCAATCTAGCTGAGTATCACTGCTCCACTTGGATACTTCCTTGTGACCACTTGACCAGGGACTTCTCTCATTGTCCCTTGACCACACTCAGACTCAACATAGTCAACACCCTCAACCCTCGACCGTCCCTTGGGCATAGATTCCCAACTGGACAACTGTCAGCAACGCCTGAGTTTTCACTCATCTCTCTGGTAGCAATCCACTGACCAGAAACCCTCGTTCGACTCCATCAGTGGAACAGCCTTCACACTGTTGAAAGTTTGGGCTTGCCACATGAGCAAATCAATGTCTAGGCTCACAAAAACTATCTCAATTGGCTTCATTTGATGGAAATTTTACCTTGTGAAATTTTGAGAAGAAGTTTAGAGGCAGGATTTTTTTTCAAAAATCTGTCCAGTTCTAGACAGTTGGGAACCTTTCTGTCGAAAACTGTCCAGAGTTGTCCAGCACTGTCCAGATAATGGTTGGTTTGCTGATGTCTTCAGTGCACCATGTATCAAGTGGTGGTTGTTTGAGTTATCGCAGCCACTTGGTACTTGGCACTTTTGCGGCTATGCTAGGTCCTACCCAGAACTATTGTAACACCATTGGCCCGATTAAATTGGAAAACCCCTTATGAATTGCTCACTGGACAGAAACCCTCAATCTCACACTTACGTGTTTTTGCATGTGGTGCCTATGTGCATCTTCCCAATGAGATTAGAATGGGCAAACTACAGCCCAAATCACAGTTGATGATCTACCTTGGTGTATTAGCAGGAAGTGAATCCAATTGGATTTTCATGCGTCCTAGCAATGCAATATTCACTTCTGCTCATACCATTTTTAATGAGAACCTGTTTCCTCATTGTCCAGGGGCTCAGCCTCACAGGCCGGTAAGCAGCGCACCATGCAACCCACCTCCTCATCATGACCATCACTCTGAACCAGAGAATTTCTCCTCTGATGAGTCTGATGCACCTCAATGTGCTCCTCATCATCCTGTCATACAAGCAAAAATACCAATGCAACCAGAATGACCGGAAACACCAGAAGCACCGGAAGCACCGGAACACTTGCAAGAAACACCACCACCCCCAGTGACCCCTCCTCGTGCTCCTAGACTGCCTCCAGCAGCCCCTCCAGCTTTACCATGTCGCAATGAAAGGATTAAAAACCCTCCTAGATGACCTGGGAATGTGTATGGAGAACAGAGACACCCTTTGAAACAATTCAAAGCAATTGAGAGAGAATCATGCTGGAAGGAGATAATTGGTAAATCATCAAGTACTCCACATGAACCTGTAACACCAGACATCCCTGGTGGCCTCCCACCCTCACCAACTCCATCAGAAGATGATGTAGAACGCCTGACCAGGGAAGGGGGAGATGCTTTATTGCATTATCTATGTGCTCATGCAGTTCCACTTGGAAACTCTGGAATGACCAAAGTCAACTATAGAGACTGGTCATACCATGACATACTTAAGCTCCCTCACCAAGAGCAAAAGCTCTGGCATAAAGCTTGTGAGGAAGAGCTACAAATTATGGAAGATTGCAAAGTCTTTGAAGTCACAGACCATCCACCCAACCAAAAGGTTATAAAAAATAGATGGGTGTTTGATGTCAAATCAGATGGTTGCAAGAAAGCCTGCCTAGTTGCCAAAGGCTTCTCACAGGTGGAAGGGCTTGACTTTGATGAAATCTTCAGCCCAGTTGTATGCTTTGAGACAGTGTGATGCATGCTCGCTCTATCTGCTCTCAATGATTGGCACATATCAGGACTTGATGTTTGATCTGCCTACCTATATGGAATACTAGAAGAGGAACTCTACATGGAGTGTCCTGAAGGGTTTGTGCCTCCCAACTCAAAAGGCAAAGTCCTCTGACTACTCCGAGCCATCTATGGCTTAAAACAGGCAGGTTTAGCCTGGTGGAGATCTTTAGATCAGTCGATACAGGCACTAGGCTTCAAGTGACTTAGAACAGATGCTGGCCTCTTTATCTATCGCAATGGAAAAGATATTGTCCTAGTGATTATCTACATAGATGACACCCTCTTCTGCAGACCCAGTAAAGCTTTAGTAGATAAGCTAAAGGCCACATTCATGAAGAAGTGGGAATGCCGTGATCTGGGTGAAACACATGAATTCCTCAGAATGAATATACATCGAGAAGGACATAGGATCCTCATAGACCAAGTCTCATACCTCAACAAAGTGCTTGAGCGCTTGAGCATGACAAATGCCAAGCCTGCTCATACTCCTTTACCGCAGGGATATTATCCAGCAAAGAATGATGCCTCTGTCAATCTAGAGTTGCAGACGCGCTTCCAGACAGTGATAGGCTCATTAATATATCTTATGATTGGCACACGACCGGATATTGCCTATGCTGTAATGCAATTGGCTAGACAATCTGCAAATCCCTCACAGGAGCACCTTGATAAGGCCTTGTATATATGCCGTTACTTAGCTGGCACTTGTGATTATTCACTTGTGTTTGATGGATCTTCTGGCAAAGGGATTATTGCCTTCACTGATTCTGACTGGGGTCAAGATAAGATTACCGGTCACTCCCAGACTGGCTTTTACATGAAGCTAGCAAATGGTGTTTTCCTCTGGAATTCACACCTGCAGAAAACCATAGCCCTCTCTTCTACAGAAGCTGAGTACATGGCTTTGAGTGATTGTTCTCGCCAGGCTGTATGGATTTTTCAAATGATAGAAGAACTCGGATATGATCTAAAACCAATCCCGATCTGTGGTGACAATCAGGGATCACTATTTATAGCTCAGAACCCAGTCACTAAAAAGCATTCCAAACACATCCACATCTGCTACCATTTTGTACGAGATGCTGTGATGGTTTACAAACAAGTAGAGCTACTTTATGTCCCTGGAGATGACAATCCAGCAGATATGTTCACTAAAAACCTTGGACATGTCAAGTTCGAGAAGTTTTGCTCCTTACTTGGTTTGGAATTTTACGCGCCAGCCTAACAGCTTGTGTGAAAGTCCTTTCTTATGCCTGAAGTGTCTGTGTACACAAGGCAAGGGGGAGTGTTGGAATATGTATAATCTGTTCTGACCATTCCGGGTAGTTCCCACACTTCCGAGGCTTCTGCTTCCAGAAGTTCCGAGGTTCCTGTGCTCCAGAAGTACTGGAACAACTATAGACTTATTGTAGTACATTAGGCACTACAATACAATTAGTTACAATCATTAATACAGTACCATTACAGTAGATATATAAACATGTTCTACTGTATATACAGAATAACAATCTTCTCTCTCTCCATCCTCCACAATATCGTCTTGAGCTTCACCATCAGGTAAGTCACCAGAGTAGTGACTCTGCCCTTGGGACAACTGGGTCCTACGGATCTGGTCTGTTCTAACAGCAAGGTCTTTCCGATGGTGCAGAGTGATGTAGGAGTCAATGACCCCTTGAGGTGATAAACCCATATTCCCGGTTTGTTTACAGGATGCCCAGACTGCTCATATTGATTATTCTATCCATCTGTTGCAGTCCCGTGTCCATCCGAGTGGATCTAACCCATATTCATATGTTTTGTTTTTTGTTCCTACATGTTTTCATGCAAGGTGACCGAATTGGGTTGCTCGATTGGGATCGCACAATGCACACTAATCAACTCTCTTTTGTCCAATTTCCATTTTATTTTGTACCTTCTTAGATCATGGATCAAACATTATCCCACCTTGACAGAACATTGTTTTCCTTTTCATGGGTCGATCTCCATGAGAGACAGCTGTGTATATGTATGCTTTCCTTATTTATTTGATACTTTATCCGCTGTAAAAGTCCTGGGAATACCTGAACTATAAAATTTGTGTTTGTAAATAAAAATTTCATCTTTCAATCCCCGTTTCTCTTGCATTCTAAGTCGCCTTGTCCATTTAACTATCTTTTCTATCCGCTCTTACTCATACTCGATCACTGTTGTGCTCGAGTCTCTGCCTTGTCACTGAACTATCTGACTGTCCGCGTTTTGGCCAGTTTTGTCGATTCTCGTACGGCTTCACCTGGGAATGCATGTGGATTGCTTTCAAAGCTCTTGTCAATGCCTTGACACTTCATCTCCAACCTCAGAACCCCTTGGGATGAGAGTACGAGTAAGAGTGGATAGAAAAGATAGTTAAACGGATGAGGTGACTTAGAATGCAAGAGAAACAGGGATTGAAAGATGAAATTTTTATTTATGAACACAAATTTTATAGTCTCAGGTATTCCCAGGACTTTTACAGCGGATAAAGTATCAAATAAATAAGGAAAGCATACATATACACAGCCGTCTCTCATGGAGATCGACCCGTGAAAAGGAAAACAATGTTCTGTCAAGGTGGGATAATGTTTGATCCATGAGTCAATGGACTACCTTTAAAATGTTGTACGACCTGACTATCCATACCTTATAACCAATTGGATATGTGTCGATAACACGGAACCGTCTGAAAAGAATCTAAGAAGGTACAAAATAAAATGGAAATTGGACAAAAGAGAGTTGATTAGTGTGCATTGTGCGATCCCAATCGAGCAACCCAATTCGGTCACCTTGCATGAAAACATGTAGGAACAAAAAACAAAACATATGAATATGGGTTAGATCCACTCGGATGGACACGGGACTGCAACAGATGGATAGAACAATCAATATGAGCAGTCTGGGCATCCTGTAAACAAACCGGGAATATGGGTTTATCACCTCAAGGGGTCATTGACTCCTACACCCAACAAGGACTTGAATACTGACTGTCCTCAGTCAGTCACGTGACACCTTCAAACACTGACCTTGAACCGGTGACTGGGATCAGCCATGCATTAAAGCCTTGCATTGGCTGTCCGCTCTTTCGACAAGTTTCCTCTCCTCCTGATTTGCTACTCATCACCATGTCTCTTACGTCCCTCGACTCCATCCTTGCATTTGCAGACTCTCCCGTCAATGAGGTGACTGTCAAGGTTGAGAAGGACCTCGCACAAGGAAAGGATCGGATTGTGGCTGTGGCACTGGCAGTGCCGGATGATAAGGAGGAGCTGCCAGAAGAACAGGAGGGATGGTGCCAGGAGTGGCAATGGGCTTTGGTACTTCGCGAATTTCTTAGGGTTGATCAGGTATTAACTGAATTTGTAGGAGCATCTGAATACCGCCCTTAGCCAGGCTAAATCGCACAGTGTTTCCTGCTGCCTCAACGACGAGACGGTGAAGACGATGTGCAAAGCAACCACGTTTTTTCATAGATGGCAGGGGGAAGTAGCTCAACACACGGACGCTCAGAGACAACAAGCCGTCTCAGGCAAGGCAATGGGGTCCAGGTCATTCGGATCCGCTTTGCTTCAAGGTGATTTGGTCATGGGGACAGGCAAGACCGTCGAGGTCAAGGCTGGCAGGAAGCACAAGGTGAGACCGCTGTTACCTCAGATATTTCGCTCTGTTAACAGTTCTTTCCAGCGGTCCGCTCGTAAGGCTGCTATGGACGAGAGCCCGTATGACGAGGAGGAGGAGGTGGTAGTCGAGGGTCTGCTTAAAATTCCAGATTGTATGGTTCACAACCCAGCATGCGAGATGTGCGCTCGGACTAGTAAGTTGTGCATGGGGATTCTGGGTCGCACTTGTGATCCTTGCTTCAAAGCCAAGGCCCAGTGCAACAAGTCAAGTGGTCGGGGTGCTAAGAGTGGGCCGTCAGTTGAGAAGTGGAAACCAGTGGATCCGAAGGCCAAGGCTGCAGGTAGGACCTCTCTCCTCGGATCACATCAACTCGGCTAATCTTTTTCATAGTGTTACCTGTTATCACGGTTACCATCCTGGCTTGCAAGGCTGTGGTCAATCCTTCACCTGCGTCTCCTCCAACACCGGATGCGCCCAAGCCGCTCTTTTACGAGTCCAAGCCCATGTCTCCACTCCCTTTTCAAGATGTGGGGGAAGAAGTAGAGTCGCCCAAGAAGAAGTCTAAGACTGGCTCGCCGTCTGAGCCTTACGATGGGGTGGACAATATCCAACGTGCTATTCTCTCTCTGGAGGCGAAGTTCCTGTTGACCAGGTCCTGCTTCAAGGAGCTCCAGGCCCATGCTTCGGCCATGGAATCGTATGTCACTTTGCAGCAGGGAGAACTGGATAGGGTAAAGCTGGTGTTTGGAATGTCTTGAGTCATTTCCAGCCCATCCCTACTTGTATGATAGCGTATAGTCGATATCTGTATCCATATCTGTGTCTGTGTCCATGTCCAAGTGAGATCCCTAAGTATGAAAACAAGGATTAGAAGGGTAACGAAAGAATACGAATGAAAAGAGATCTGAATGAATGACACCTGAGTGTGGGGTTCTGCCTGTCTTGTTTTCTTCAGTCATCTATTGCGTCTTTGCCTACTTTTGTAGCCTTTATCATCTATATCGGTCGAAAGCAGATTGGTAAAACTATCACCGGGTCAAAACATGTGTGTGCCCCATCACGCATTTGAAGATGAAAATCTAGGTATTAGTTTGTTGGGGCAGGAGGGGAAATGGATAGATGTCTGTTTTCTGTTTTTCTGGTTTTTCTTTGTTTACTTTTTTTTTTTTGATCTTTTTGGTCTGACTGAGTGAGAAAGCGGAGGATGTGAGTGAGTGCAGTTCTATGGGGTATTGTAAGACTTTTTATTTGCTTGGATATCATTTTTCTTTGAAATCAAGTACACCGGACGAAACCCGGGGTGAAATAGAGAGCACTGGACTAAACTCAGGATAGAATAAATATGTATCGGGCGGTATAAGGGAGGCAGTAACAACAGAAGGCTAGTCGTGTGAGACATCGCCCTCATCTTCATCTTTGTACTCGACATCCTCAGCATCAGAGTGGTCGTATTCCTCATCACCTATTCCGGTCAGTTCAGTAACCGGAATAGTGATTTTTGTCCGTGGAAAGTAAGGTAGCAAGTGAAACGCCACATACCTCAGTTTTGAAATGGCGCCGTCCAACTCGGCTAGCAGATACGATCCTCCAGTAGTCCTGCGAAGGACCACCATTGGACCAAGGTAGTGTGGCTTCATTTTCCAGTTCAGCTCCTTCTCAATCCATGTATTTCAAACCAAGACAAGGTCACCTGGACTAAACTCTTTCGTCCATATCTGGTTCTTGAATTGCGCCTCAAAATCTTTAAGGGACACAAACCGTGATGCCAAGACGCATTCTCAGATAGAATCGATATCTGTTTGACACTTTTGGAGCTGACGAGCTCTCCAAACTATCAAGCTTTCACTAGAAACCGGGTCAGCATTAGGAACGGGAATGAGAAATGTTGCCTCTGATAAATCGAACGGAAAAAGTGGCTCAACACCATGTACCATAAAGTACAGCGAAAGACTGGTTGCTTTGATTACAGTGATGCGTTTGGCCCAGAAAATGGAGTGAGTGATCGTCGGCCAGCGAACTTCCCCTCCCAGGGTACTTTTGACAATGGCCTCCCAGACATCGAGATGACACCGTTCGATGATGCCATTCACCTGAGAGTTGTAAGGGGAAATCTGGATATGGTGGATACCGTATCGGGTAGCCAAGTTGTCGAGTGCCTGTACAAATGCTGGACTGTTGTCCGTAATGAGCTCAGAGATGGCTCCCCAACAGCATAGGATATCTTCAAAAATAAAAGATGCAATGGAGGACACATTCTCGGATCGCAACATGTGCTATTCAGGATATGCAGTAAGAGTGCATTGGGCCTGAACTATATACCGGTATCCGCCTGATCAAGGCATTACCATCGTGTCAATGTGGACTGTGTGAAATAGCCCGCCCATAACTGGTATGGTAGGAGGGATATGAAACTTCTGCATCTGTCGAATTTGACACTCATGGCAGGTACAGGTATACCATTTGACGTCATCAATGAGCAGGGGCCACCAGAAATGTAGCAGTAACTGTGTCCGAACCGAGAAGACGCCTTTGTGTCCAAGGTCATCATGCATCTCCTTAATGAGTCCGTAACGGCGTTCTCTTGGCATGACTAACTGGTGTCGGCCGTGCGGTTCTCGACAACAGAGAGATCTGTTTAGAAGGAAGAACCGGGTTGTGGAATTAACGAAGGAGGTGAAGTTGTGATCTGTCAAATCTGGAGGATGGACCCAGTCATCGAGGAATAGGCGAATCTGATCAATGCGTGCTTCTTTTGCCAGAGCTTTGGGGGAACGGGGGATAACCGGTTCTGGTTCTGCCGGTTCTGCCGTAGGAGAAACGAATATGGATATGGACTGGAAGGAATGTGTGATGGAATGTCTGTTAATGTGAGCAAACTGACCCACTGGTGACAACCGGTCGTTTAACAATGCCATAGAGAAGGAATATGCTTGGTCCAACCAATCCTCGAAATCATCCTGTTTGGGAGGGTCATTCTCAGATGGTGGACGACAAGAGAGTCTATGTTGGGTAGCAGGGACGTGAACAAGGCAAAAATTGAATAACAAAATGCCCGCGATCCACCTATTAATGGTTGTGTTGGGCTGGAGGTCTGGGTTATTGATCATACCCTTAACGTATTTCGCGTCAACTTCCACTGTGAAATTGGCAACACCGAACATGAATATCTGGACTGCTCGCAAAGCGCAGAACAATCCGTATAGCTCCAGTTTGGTCTGAGAGTAGCGGCTCTCGACCTCTGTGAGACTAATTGAACCGAAGCAGTTCAGGTACCTCTTGCTGTCATCTCCTTCCTGCGATAAGATATAGCCAACTGCGATGTACGACGTATCCACTGCAAGGATAACCTCATTCCCGGATTTGTAATCCAGGCGACGAAGAGCAGGGGAGTGACAGATCACATCCTTGAGTCACAGCATAGCAATTTGTTGGGGTTCTCCCCATTCAAATGAGACGCTCTTTTGGGTCAAGTTGACCAATGGTCAAGCAATCGTAGCAAAACTTTTGATGAAAATTCGAAGAACACTGCACACGCCTAAGAATCCACGTACTTGCGTAAGGTTCTGACACTCAGGCCAGTTGCTCTTTTCATGAGGGATATGGCCATCAGCCATACACTTGTGTCCAACTATGGTCGCGTCTGGTGCTGCAAGTATGAATTTCTTAGCAGATACCGTTACTCCGACATTTGTAGTCATTGTAGGATGCAATGGACTACAAGGAGGTGCTCCCAGATAAAGCAACAAATACCCGGGTTTTCTGCAATGGTTTCGTAAGAGCCATCCAGATTTTGGTAGCAGGTCGAGACTGTTTTGACCAGCAGATCATCTATGAATGGATAGGTATAACGAGGTATCTCGTCCTGCAAAATAAACGACATGTCGGCCTGATAGATTTGTACTGCATTTGTGTACCCCATGGGTACCATAGTGAGCTGGTGTAGAAAAGAAGTAATAGGTGATAAGAAGAAAGGTGGGGCAATAGGTTCGTCCCAAGGGGGGTTATATTTGAAAGAATGATGGATTCAGGTTTGTCTATGAGTCCTAGAGGCTGCTGGACGATCCGGAATGAAAAGTGGTCGATGTAAAAGTGTCTGCGTGGAGGCGAGGCAATGAGAGTATTGATTCGAGTAGATGAGATGCAGAGGAATGATAGGATAAGGTAAAAGAGAAACTATCCAGCTCACTCACACATGGGAGAGTAAACAGGAGATCTCCTGAATGCAGAAAGACAATATTTTTGTATTAGAGACATGGTTTTATAGTCCTGGGCATAACCCAGGACTGTTAAAGGTAATCTGACCCTAAGTAAGTGTACAGGATCGATGTAGGGTGAGTATGCTAAGAAGGAGTGTCAAACCTTGTAGATGACAAAGAAAGAAAAGGTGTTAGGATAGTAATGACCTGAATAAGGCCAAATCGAGTAGAACAAGTCAAATCGGATGGAGCGGAATACGTATGAAGGAATCAGATTGGATCATGTTGACTCAGATTGGACTTGGATTGGACTCGGATGATCTGTAAATGCTAGGAATGAAACCGGGCTGGCACGAAGTCGATGGCGGATGAGACGGGAGGTGATATGACATGATGAAGAGCAAGGAAAATGTATCCTACAACCATAGGGAGTATCTAACTGCTACACCCGAGGGGAACTTGGACGCCAACTGTCCTCAGTCAGTCACGTGATGTACACGCGAGCTGGGTTTGAAAACTGAACAATGCGCCACCGGACATTACTTGAACACATCGCATCCACACTGCTCTTCCATTCTCTGTATCTTTTATACTTCCACTATGTTGTATGCTGAGTCAATCCTCAAATATGTGGACACACAGAAAGCGGTCGATCCATACGAACCACACGTCTTCGCCAAGACAGAGCTGAAGCATGCAAACAGACGCACCAGGGACTTTACGAAGACGATCCCGGACGATAGGGAGGACCTGGCCGAGGAGCAGACGATGTGGCGAGAGGAATGGGATGAGATCCTAGTACGTAGTTAACCAATCACGTCTCGTCATGTACTAACCGCGAACTATTCGTTTTTTACAGAAACATCTCAGCAATTGCCTTCAACAGGCTCGGGATGCCGGCGTCGAGGCTTGGGTTGACAACGTGGTCACCCTCGCGATTCAAGAGTCGCAGAAGGCGATGGAACGGTGGGACATGGCCAAGAAGCTACGAAAGGCAGCTGATGACGCAGTGAAGGCGACGGCGGCAGTGCACGAGAGTGAGGAATGAGAGGACGCAGGAGATGAGAAGACGTGAAGGAGGCACAAGGAGAAGGGGAAAGCACCAGAGGGGAGAGAGAAACGGAAGGTGCATGTCCGGATACATATCCAGTATGCATGATGCTAACTAGGTTATACACACAGTGTCCTATCGTGATGGAGAACAAGTTGGAGGGCGAGGATGAGCCGATCATCATCAAAAGCAGCATGGCCAAGAGCACGCTGCCGACCCATACCGATTCGCTGCGGGAGGAAGGTGACATTGACCATGAGGTGCCGTGCGAGCGGTGCGAGGGCGCAGGGTACCCCTGCTTTGGGGTTCCTAGTCGTGTATGCAGATGCTGCAGAAAGGACCGCCAGAGCTGCACGTATTAGCAGATGTGGCGGCAAGAGGGCGAAGACGGATGGGAAGGCAGAAGTGACGAGGGTCCCAGGTGAGTAATAATGCGTTGCTCATCAGTCTGCATGTATTAATACACGGTTTAGCTTCGCAAAAACCAGTGGTATTCGTACCACCGCACCGACTGTTCGCAGAACCATCCAATCCGGTGTAGGGAATAGGTATTCCCTGTGCTCGCATAGCACGTTTCCGCACCCTGTCGTCACCCGATCCCAATCCTGATCTGTCTGCATGTGCGAACTCATCCGGATTGCTGTATCCGTGCCCGTTTTGCCTCGGACTCTTTTATTTTATTTTTGATGCTCCTTATTCATACTTAGCATTGGCTAGACCATGTCACGCAGCCCTTGCAGGGACGTTCGGGTGCCTCTTGAACTTTATACCGTATGAAAACCTTCTTTTGATTATTATCCTTACTTAGGACGAGTCTGAGGGTATTCCTGAGGACTATAAATTCACTGTATTGACAAAATACAGTAGCTTTTGCCCGTGTGCATCTGTCTCACATCATTTTCGGTCAACGTTCGTTTTCTCTCACTCTCCTCGTATTTTCTCGATCCAGATTGGACTGCTGTGTCCACTTTTCTATCCGTTTTAATCTGGATTCGCCCTGGATTCATCTCGGACTACTCAAAAACCATTATTTGTCGTTCACCAACTCAGTGTTGTCCCTGGGTTGAACGGAATCACATTCCTTCACCCTCTTTCTATTTCTTTCAATCCCCCTGAGTATTGCACTACAGCTGGGATATATTACCTTCACCGGTTCCGGATACGTGCAAGGCAAGGCCGAAGCTGCGTCCTAAGGCTAAGGCATCCATCGTGGACAACAAGGAGGCAGAGGATATGGGCCCCAAGAAGAAGCAGAAGATGTCAGGTCAAGACGGATCCACGTGCTCTCAGGTCGACGCGGCCAAACGGGCCGTGCTTGCTATGGATGCAGAGCTGCTTGCCTCCAAAACCGAGTACAAGACGCTCAAGATGCAGTTGGCGGATAAAGGGGCGGCAATCGCGTCGAAGGAGGCTGAGTTGGAGAAGGTGAAGGCCATACTATGGCTTCTGTAGATAGAGTCGTCGTTCCCACTGTGTCGTAGTATAGCAATTGATCCGTGTCCTCTGTCCAATCTGGTTGCGATCCCTAATTCAGCAACGAATGGAAAGTGATTAATAAAACGAAATGTGAGTGAAAAGAAACAAGAATAATTAATATGGGGTGCAGTTGTCCATCCAGCTTGTCTTCTTTGGTCATCTTTCGAGTCTATACCTGCACGAATCACTTCGCCGAGCGGCCGGATTGCATATGACAGTATTTGGTTTTGGATGAGAGAAAAGAAGTAGTAGCGAAAGTGAATATCTAAGTAACCACGGTTATGATCGAAGGCAAAGGAACTGGCAGTATACGAATGGTTTCGTTGTTTTATTTTTCTGTCTTGTTGTATTGAAGGAAAGAGTGTATCATATGAATTGTCTGTGTGTTTAGCGGCAGTTTTTGTTGTTGTAGAGGCACCGGATCGAACCCTGGGGTGAGATAGAGAGTGCCGGTTGAATCCCGGGATAGATACACATACGTATCATATGGCTGACTGTATGTTTTATGCTTTGAGACGATGCTTGGACCATTGCCAAGTAGTCGTAACGTCGACTAACAACGGTGGATCATCAGGTTGAACTATAAAATCAATGAACCGATTAGTAATGCGCAGAAGCAGATCTGTATACAAGCAGATGGCATCGAAAGTACGCAAGGGAAGTGTTATATGTACTCGCAGATTAAGCAGTGACAGATGAGGAATAGGCGGATTAAGTTTTGAAGGCTCCGCAGTGAAACCGGCTGCCAAGGTGGATGGTGAGAACGAAGGCAAAGCGGCCGTAACGGAAGACCGGATGTGAACGAGGGGAACTTGAATGGTAAACAACAGGAACATGGATGAATGAATGCAAGAAGGAGGTGGATTAAAATGGGGTAAGGACTCGTGTGTAGGTAGAATGAGTAGTTGAAAGGTGCCCAAACGAACATTCAGATGTTTCGTGGGCCTTGGGAGTATGCAAACGGCAGCAATCCGGATACGACCGGTTAGGACTGTCTCAGCCAGCAGATCATGATGATCCCTTACAAACTGGCTGACACTCGTTCATCCTAAAATGTTAGTCTTGCTCAGGTATGAAACAAAAATAGATAAAAATGAATGCTTGGGACGATCAGGGTACAGCCGAGGCGGCTCATGTATGCTGCGGATCGAAACGATATTACCGGCCAGTAATGCCTGACTCGGTAATAGCGGTCCGCGGATGAAGCAGCTTTAGTAGGAAAAGGGAAAATGATCAGCACGAATGGGGGATGGGTCGATAGGGAGCATTTGAGAGTGATTTTGGGGGAATGGGACGAGAGGCCGGATTGGATGTGAGACCAAGTGCAGACACGACAATGGGGGTATTTCGTAGCGGGGAAATGGCAGGGCTGATTATGGGTTCGACCGATCCGTCATTTGGATCGTCCGAATCACGATCGGTTTTGATTGGACGTGGTGCTGTGTCGTGTACTACCGGCCGAGTTGTTACCGAATATGACAGAGTGTCTGGTTCGGTGTCAAGTAGGTCACAAGGACAGGCTGACTGCGTGTCCATGATGTTGAGAGGTGTCGTGATGATGGTTGTGCGAGGTGCAATCGGGATTGAGAGTGGTGAGACCTGTTCAGTTAACACAGTTGAATCGATAATAAAATCCGTCAGTTCTTCCGTAACTGACGGTCGTGATGACAGAGCAACACATGGGTTGATGTCCGTAACCGGTGCAATAACCGCAGAACTATATGAGTTAGTAGGCGGTCTTTGGGTTGATGGTGAAATAAAAACGGATGAAGACATGGGTCGGTTATACAGGAGCAGATTGTAAGTGTCAGGTAGTGAAAGTGAAGGTGATCGAAGGCAAAGCGAAGGTGTAAGTGTAAAATAAGAATGTGATCCTGATAAAAGAAACTCAGCTGCATCACGAACGTCATTGAGCGCATACGAGGCATCCGGGTGGATATCCGGTCGCAGGATCACTAACCGTCGACGAATCTCGTACTGTAAATCGACTGGGAAACCACTAAGAAAAAGAAAGTCTCGATCAAGAGTTGCTATTCATTGTCGGGTGAGAAGGAATGATGATACTTTTGTAAATTCCCGAATATACTTCCCTAGCTCGTCAAGGGAGCGCATTGACTTGGATCGATAGTGATTGACGAGATTTTGGAGATCCTCGAAATGGTACCGGTTATCGAGTTCCAGGTAGAGTGTCTTGACGGCTATAATGAATGCCTGCCAATCCAGCAGATTGGCCACCGCTTCAGGTAGGGTCTCCCAAAGGTCGTGTATACTGGGATCGACGTAATGCAATGCATACTGTACTTTCTTCGATTGGGGCAGTCCAACACATGTGCAAAGAAAGTCGATGTCGTCTAGATATGGTTGGAGATGGGAAGCTTTTCTGCTGAAGGTTGGTGCATCCGGGGTGCCTCGATACAGCATCTGGATTATGCTAGCCGCGATCATGATGGACGGAAATGGTGTCAGTTGATTGTCTGATGCGCTCGTGACCTTCGTAGCTAAGGGCAGATGTATCGTGAGACACGGAGGAAGGGTTAGTAATGGTACAGGGGTGCGAGCAGGGTGAACGGGACCTAAAAGTCAGAAGGTATCATAACCGGATCCGAAAAAAAATAAGGTTTGTGAAACCAGATAAGGCACAAGTCGGGGACGGGTGTAGGTGAGGTGCACGGCAAAATGAAGGAACAGAAGTAGGAGAGCAAGATGTCCAAATCCGAACCTTCTGAAACCACCCCTCGCGGTGGGCTCCAGTTGTAGAAAAGAAATAATAGGTGATAAGAAGAAAGGTGGGGCAATAGGTTTGTCCCAATGGGGGTTATATTTGAAGGAATGATGGATTCAGGTTTGTCTAAGAGTCCTAGAGGCTGCTGGACGATCTGGAATGAAAAGTGGTCGATGTAAAAGTGTCTGCGTGGAGGTGAGGCAATGAGAGTATTGATTCGAGTAGATGAGATGCAGAGGAATGATAGGACGAGGTAAAAGAGAAACTATCCAGCTCACTCACACATGGGAGAGTAAACAGGAGATCTCCTGAATGCAGAAAGACAATATTGTTGTGTTAGAAAAATGGTTTTATAGTCCTGGGCATAACCCAGGACTGTTAAAGGTAATCTGACCCTAAGTAAGTGTACAGGATCGACGTAGGGTGAGTATGCTAAGGAGTGTCAAACCTTGTAGATGACAAAGAAAGAAAAGGTGTTAGGATAGTAATGACCTTAATAAGGCCAAATTGAGTAGAACAAGTCAAATCGGATGGAGCGGAATATGTACGAAGGAACTGGATTGGATCGCATTGACTCAGATTGGACTCAGATTGGACTCGGATGATCTGCAAATGCTAGGAATGAAACCGGGCTGGCATGAAGTCGATGGCGGATGAGACGGGAGGTGATATGACATGATGAAGAGTGAGGAAAAGGTATCCTACAACCGTAGGGAGTATCTAACTCCTACACCGGTGCAGACCCATTGGACTGTTGAAAGTGGTGAGGTCGCGTGAATCCGGGTGTAATGGATGTTGGTCATATTTGGCAAAATATTCCACAAAGTGTGTAACGAGGGGTGGGGTAGAAGAGTTGCAGATTGTGACTGTGTTCAGCAACTGCAAGTCGTGGACGAGTCATAGCAATTTACTGTCCTGTTTTAGGACGCAAAACCACCACGATCGATAGGCAGATGTCGAGGGTTTATACACGCCGGACGCAACTTGGTCCTTGATAATCTGGATTGTGACTGTGTTCAGCAACTGCAAGTCGTGGACGAGTCATAGCAATTTACTGTCCTGTTTTAGGACGCAAAACCACCACGATCGATAGGCAGATGTCGAGGGTTTATACATGCTGGATGCAACTTGGTCCTTGATAATCTGAATCGTGTCAGCCCACATTGCAGGGGGGACTGGGATGTTTCACAGTATCCAAGGCATATGAGGTATGGTAGGAATTTTGACAGGGGGGAAATATTGTTCGAGGAGACGGCCCCGCTCGGTCAGTATCCAAGCAAAGGCAGTTTCATGTTCACGGACGATCCATCGGATTAATTTGACTTCTTCTGGCCATAGCCAGTTAGCCGGGTCAAGATCTAAAGCATCAGCGCATTCCTGTGTGAAATGTTGTCCAGGGATAAAGTTGGGTGGATGAGTAGGTAAAGGTTTCAGTCCGGCAATAGGATCATCTGGCAGAGATCACATGATACGAAACTCCTCACCGGTAGGAACAACTACTGACTGAACTTTACGTGCTACCAGTTTATAAACCAGCGTGTGCAAAGTGGTATTATATGAATAAACGGAAGTGATAGCGGAAAGAACGTCCAGATTAGGGTCTGTACACGTGGATGATAAAAATGAGTAATCAGTCGAAGGCAGGACTGGTCCAATTGAAAGAGGCGGAAGCCATGTGTAAGAAGTTGGGAAATAGAGAGATGAAACGAATGATGGTTTTAAAAAAAACGAAACCAGATGTGATGCGGATAGAAGATTGAAATTTCCCTGATTGGTATATGGATCATCGATAGCTAAAAACCCAAGTCCATTTCGACGACAGTCCAATGGCTGTTACACTGTTTCTTTTCTCAGCAACGGGGGCATCCTTCCGTCCACACCCGAGTAGACAAAGAGAATTGCTTCCCTGTGTTAGGGTCGTGCAGCGTAATCATCTGTGCTCCATCCGGGTAATCGTCAGTAGTCGCACTCATGAGGCAATGAAACAGTCGTCCGAGCAATAGGTCAAAGTTTGCCCTGGCCAGAATCTGGACCTGAAGCATCACTTTGCCTGTACCAAAGTCTACGGATAGGTTCTCCAGTACCCCCACTGTTTTGTCAATGCTTGTGGTGGCAGGTGACATATTCATCATGTGATCGGACCGAATTGGGATACCGAGTGTCTCCCAGATACGTTTGGGCATTGTGACAATCTTGGACCCAGAGTCCAAGACGCATCGGATGGGTCATCCAGATTCTCCTATCTTGGCCTCGATTGACCGAAGGGGAAGACTGTGATGTGCCACTATGAGTCCATTGTCATTTCTGTTTATCTGGTCACCATATTCACGTTCAATTGCAAACGGTGAAGGTAATAAATCCCAGCTGTAGTGCAATACTCAGGGGGATTGAAAGAAATAGAAAGAGGGTGAAGGAATGCGATTCCGTTCAACCCAGGGACAACACTGAGTTGGTGAACGACAAATAATGGTTTTTGAGTAGTCCGAGATGAATCCAGGGCAAATCTGGATTAAAATGGATAGAAAAGCAGACACAGCAGTCCGAACTGGATTGAGAAAATACGAGGAGAGCGAGAGAAAACAAACGTCGACCGAAAACGATGTGAGACAGATGCACACAGGCAAAAGCTACTGTATTTTTGTCAATACAGTGAATTTATAGTCCTCAGGAATACCCTCAGACTTGTCCTAAGTAAGGATAATGATAAAAGAAGAAGGTTTTCGTACGGTATAAAATTCAAGAGGCACCTGAATGTCCCTGCAAGGGCTGCATGACATGGTCTAGCCAATGCTAAGTACGAATAGGGAGCATCAAACATAAAATACAAGAGTCCGAGGCAAAACGGGTGTGGATACAGCAATCCGGATGAGTTCGCACAAGCAGACAGATCAGGATCAGGATCGGGTGACGACAGGGTGCGGAAACGTGCTATGCAAGCACAGGGAATACCTATTCCCTACAACAGGTCAAGACCCGTGAGCTCGTTTACCTGCACAGCATGAGTGGATAGGTTAGTCATGACTTGTTTAGTGGTAGTAAGGTCCCGAAATTGTTTTTGGAACTCTGGTGTGACCGCAAATAAATCTTTAACGGGCACGGGTATACTTGTATCCAGGACTCGGTCCAACACTCATTGTGGAGCTGAGTCATCCTCGAGCAGAAACAAGTACCTATATTGCGTTGTAGGGTTAAACGAGGGGTTAGTTTGTGCTGCACGGAAAGGAGGATTACTTTTGTCATTGGCATGACTAGAAGAGGAAGAACCGGACGGTCCAGCTATTGTGGATGCGGGTGCGGGTGATGAGGCCAGTGGGGAGTGTGATGGCATAGATGATGATGATGATTGGGGGTTAGCTTCTTTGGCAGTGTAGGAGTCAATGACCCCTTGAGGTGATAAACCCGTGTTCCCACTTTGTTTACAGGAGGCCTGGATTGCCCATATCGATTGTCCTATCCGTCCATCGTGGTCCCATGTCCATCCGAGTGAATCCAACCCATATTCGTATGTTTTGTTCTTCGTTCCTACACGTTTTCGCGCGAGGTGACCGAATAGGGTTGCTCGATCGGGATCGCATGACGTACACTAATCAACTCTCTTTTTGTCCAAGTTCTATTTTATTTCGTTTTTAGACAGTTCCGTGTTATCGACACGTATCCGATTGGTTATAAGGAATGGATAGTCGGGTCGTATGACGTTTTAAAGGTAGTCCATTGATTCACGGATCAAACCTTATCCCATCTTGACAGAACATTGTTTTCCTTTTCACGGGTCGATCTCCATGAGAGTCGGCTCCGTATACGTACGCTTTCCTTATTTATTGGATACTTTATCCGCTGTAAAAGTCCCGGGGAATACCTGAGACTATAAAATTTGTGTTCGTAAATAAAAATTTCATCTTTCAATCCCCATTTTCTCTCGCGTTCTAAGTCGCCTCGCCCGTTTATCTATCTTTTCTATCTGCCCTTACTCGTACTCGATCACCGTTGTGCTCGAGTCTCTGCCTTGTCACTGAACTATCCGACTGTCCGCGTTTCGGCCGGTTTTGTCGACCTTCATACGGTTTCACCCGGGAACGTGTCCGGATTGCTTTCAAAGCTCCTGTCAACGCCTTGACACTTCATCTCCAACCGCAGAACCCCTTGGGACGAGTCATACTCACGCCCATCCCTTTTCTTTCTATCTGACAGTTCTACTAACCCTGTTCCTGTCACACCAGCCTGTTCTTTATTTCTTCAGCGGTCTGTAACTCTGGCAAGATGATCTCCTCAGACACCGTGGCCGACCAATTGTTTAGTTTCCGAGGTGGCATATATACACCGTCAAACCAAACACATTTACCCTTGTCCTTGGTCACCTTATCTGCCTGGAACATAGCCCAAGCCTGTGCAATGTACAGCTGGAAATCCGGGTTGGCTACTATGGATAGAGGTTTGCTTTCCTCATCCGTTTCCGTGAGTGCAAAGGTGGCCGGTTCAATGTCTAGGACCGCTGGTGTTCCTGGATGCGCGGATGATAGAATGCCTGCCATGATATGTTGGGGTAAGTCCCTGGTAGTACTGCTGGATGACATGGATGCGACAGGGGGGTGAACCAGTTGGTTATTGGCCCATGCGTAGTCGACACTGTCCTTGAAACATTGTCCACCCGGCACTTGAGGGATGTTAGAGCCGTCTGGCATGTAGAGCTTGTTATCTGACCCTCTGACCACCTTCACCGTATTGAGGTATTCAATGCAGATGGGGCAAGAATACATATAATGGCCGGGTCCACTGCAGAACGTGCAAGTGGACAAGGTACATGAGGTTTGGTTTGTCTCTACCTTCATTGTAGGAGCCGGTGAGTATGAAGGAATAGGTGCAGTTGGTCAATACGTTGATGCGGGTGGTGCAGGTATTTGAGTCGGTTGATGTGGCAGTTGATATGTAGAGGTGAACAGGGGGGGACTGAGTGTGGGGGTGAATGTCAGGCAGAATGTAGAACCTGTTAGGAGGAAAGTGGCCGCCTTCGTGGAATCATCCATGGAATATGGGTCATTAGGGTGGTGATCTGGTAGTATGATGTGTAACCGGTCACAGATCTCCCACTGTCGCTCAGGTGGGAACCCGTTTAGGTATAGGCCATTATGGTCAATGTCTGAGATTTTTTGGTTAGCAATTAGTACGGAAGAGACCTTATGAAATGCTTGAGTATATTTCCCGAGCTCATCCTGGTTATGCATCTGCCTGCCATGACACTTCTGAGCCAAGTACTCGAGGTCTGTGTGACCATATCGGTTTGTACCCTCACATCTGGGGTATAGTTTTTTAACCGCTGTGCGTCCCAATCCATCGGGTTGGCTGTTGTTTCCGGCAGGGTTTGCCAGACCTCAGCTTCATCTAGGGCTGCATAGCATAATGCAGCTTTTACCTTGTTCGTCAGGGTGAGACCAGCCGCATCGCCAAGAAATTCTATGTCCTCCAGGTAACACAGTAACTTGGACAGCATTTTTCTGTCAAATTTAGGGGCATTGGGTGTGCCTCGTAAAGGCATTTGGAAGGGTTGTTGCGCCATCTGGTTCTGTGGAGGTGGGGTAGGACAAGACAGTTGTGAAGGGGACAATATGGTTTGAGAAGGGGATGTAGGGGACAGATTAAGTAGAGAAGATAAAGAAACGGATGAAGAGGATTTAGAAGATGGTTTAGCAGGGGTAGAGGAATGTGAGGACGGTAACGAAGGAAGAGTTGTTAGAGGAGATAGATCAGGGTTGGGTGAACGGTATTGAGTAAAAGAGGCTTCCGGTTCAGAAGGAAAATTAGTAAAACCGCTGTAGAAGTCAATGACCCCTTGAGGTGATAAACCCGTATTCCTGGTTTGTTTACAGGATGCCCAGACTGCTCATATTGATTGTCCTATCTGTCCGTCGCAGTCCTGTGTCCATCTGAGTGGATCCAACCCATATTCATATGTTTTGTTTTTTGTTCCTACATGTTTTCGTGCAAGGTGACCGAATTGGGTTGCTCGATTGGGATCGCACAATGCACACTAATCAACTCTCTTTTGTCCAATTTCCATTTTATTTTGTACCTTCTTAGATTCTTTTCAGATGGTTCTGTGTTATTGACACGTATCCGATTGGTTATAAGGTACGGATAGTCGGGTCATACAACATTTTAAAGGTAGTCCATTGATTCATGGATCAAACTTTATCCCACCTTGACAGAACATTGTTTTCCTTTTCACAGGTCAATCTCCATGAGAGACGGCTCTGTATACGTATGCTTTCCTTATTTATTTGATACTTTATCTGCTGTAAAAGTCCCAGGAATACCTGAGATTATAAAATTTGTGTTCATAAATAAAAATTTCATCTTTTGATCCCCGTTTCTCTTGCATTCTAAGTCACCTCGTCTGTTTAACTATCTTTTCTATCTGCTCTTACTTGTATTCAATCACCATTGTGCTCAAGTCTCTGCCTTGTCGCTGAACTATCTGACTGTCTGCATCTCAGCCGGTTTTGTCGATTCTCGTACGGTTTCACCCAGGAACACGTCCAGATTGCTTTCAAAGCTCTTGTCAACGCCTTGACACTTCATCTCCAACCTCAGAACCCCTTGGGACGAGTCATACTCGCACCCATCCCTGTTCTTTCTATCTGACTGTTCCACTAATCCTGGTCCTGTCACACCAGCCCATTTTTGTTTTCTTCAGCAACATATATTCCTTTGGTAGTATCATGCTCCAGGTGAGTTTCAATGCTTCCCTAGTTGAACAAGCGAGGCTGACGTACTGTCTCCACACGATGCTTGTCTTCTTGATATACAGACCTTGACCAGAAAAATACTGTATCATTACCTTGTGGACGGCACTGTCATCCTCAACATATCCCAAGGAGAATATCCAAGGCAGCCCAAGAGCAGTGTCATGATGGACACCCAGTGGGAGTTCATGATCTGGTGTTGGTTGTTTGAGCTAATAGATCATCTGCCAGATGTGGACATTTTGATGTTTGTGCACAAACAGCTGATCAATGTGGTGTAGAAAACTAATAATAGGTGATATGAAGAAAGGTGGGGTGATAGGTTTGTCCCAAGGGGGGTTATATTTGAAGGAATGAAGGGTTCGGGTTTGTCTAAGAGTCCTAGAGGCTGCTGAACAATCCAGAATGAAAAGCAGTCAATGCAAAAGTATCCAGGTGGAGGCGAGGTAATGAGAGTATTGATTCGAGTAGACGAGATGCAGAGGAACGATAGGACGAGGTAAAAGAGAAACTATCCAGCTCACTCACGCACGGGAGAGTAAACAGGAGATCTCCTGAATGCAGAAGATACTATTTTTGTGTTAGAGACATGGTTTTATAGTCCTGGGCATAACCCAGGACTGTTAAAGGTAATCTGACCCTAAGTAAGTGTACAGGATTGACATAGGGTGAGTATGCTAAGAAGGAGTGTCAAACCTTGTAGATGACAAAGAAAGGAAAGGTGTTAGGATAGTAATGACCTTAATAAGGCCAAATCGAGCAGAACAAGTCAAATCGGATGAAGCGGAATACATACGATGGAACTGGATTGGATTGCATTGACTCGGATTGGACTCGGATTGGATTCAGATGGATTCAGATGATCTGTAAACGCTAGGAATGAAACCAGGCTGGCACAAAGTCGATGGCGGATGAGATGGGAGGTGATAGGACATGATGAAGAGCGAGGAAAAGGTATCCTACAACCATAGGGAGTATCTAACTCCTACACCCGAGGGGAACTTGGATTCCAACTGTCCTCAGTCGGTCACGTGATGCACGCGCAAGCTGGGTTTGAAAACTGAACAATGCACCACCGGACATTACTTGAACACGTCGCGTCCACACTGCTCTTCCATTCTTTTTATCTTTTAAACTTCCACTCTGTCGTACACCGAGTTGATCCTCAAATATGTGGACACACAGAAAGCGGTTGATCCATATGAACCACGCATCTTCACCAAGACAAAGCTGAAGCATGCGAATGGACATGCCAGGGACTTTGCAAAGACAATCCCAGACGATAGGGAGGACCTGGCTGAGGAGCAGATGATGTGGCGAGAGGAATTGTTATAATCACGTTTCACTCATTATCTTTTCGCCTTCCTACTCAATCTCTACTCCATCATACAAGATACACAATATCTATTACAGCATACTTTGCCTCATGTGAAAGCTATACTCAGGACCATATCCTATTGGCTCCCACATCATGATATTTATATCATCATCATTAGACATGTGTACTCACACAATGTCATAACCCATGCACAATACACGTGTATTCACACGTTATCTCTTATCCATGATTCCATATGACTCATAACTATTATTAAAGCAGTGCTTATCTCATAACATGCTTATACTGCATTGTTACAGCATTGTTCCCTCATGTTCTTATCTATGACTCACATACATGCTGATACTTCATGTTATCACACCTTATCTACCAATCAGGACACTATTACTTATCTCATGTATTCATACTCTGATTACAACTCCAATGTACTTTTAGTATATAAGCAAAGTTGACCTTTGGATATTCCCCATTGTCTCTCATAGATGGATCTCCTCTGTAGTTCTCACCTCACTCATCAGACTCACTTGCATTCATTCCTTACACTGACCACTACAACCACTTGCAAGTAACTCATAGTCTATGTTTGTTCTAGGTTGTTACAGGAATGGGATGAGATCCTGGTATGTAGTTAACCGATCACATCTCGTCGTGTACTAACCATGAACAATTCATTTTTTACAGAAACATCTCAGCGATTGCCTTCAACAGGCTCAGGATGCCAGCGTCAAGGCTCGGGTTGACAACGCGGTCACCCTCGCGATTCAAGAGTCGCAGAAGGCGATGGAATGGTGGGACATGGCCAAGAAGCTATGAAAGGCAGCTGATGACACAGCGAAGGTGACGGCGGCAGTGCATGAGGGTGAGGAAAGAGAGGACGCGGGAGACAAGAAGGCACAAGGAAGGCGCGTGGAGAAGGGGAAAGCGCCAGATGGGAGAGAGAAATGGAAGGTGTGTGTCCAGATACATATCTGGTATGCGCGATACTAACTAGGTTATACACACAGTGTCCCATCGTGATGGAGAACAAGTCGGAGGACGAGAATGAGCCGATTATCGTCGAAAGCAGCATGGTCAAGAGTACGCCGCCAACCCATACTGATTCGCTGCGGGAGGAAGGCAACATCAACCACAAGGTGCCGTGCGAGTGGTGTGAAGGCACAGGGTACCCCTGCTTTGGGGTCCCCAGTCATGTATGCAGACGCTGTGGAAAGGACTGCCAGAGCTGCACATATTCAAGCGGACGTGGCAGCAAGAGGGCGAAGACGGATGGGAAGGCAGAAGCGACGAGGGTCCCAGGTGAGTAATAACACTGTAGGCAATAGGTATTCCCTGTGCTCGCATAGCATGTTTCCGCACCCTGTCGTTACCCAATCCCAATCCCAATCCCAATCTGTCTGCTTCTGCAAACTCATCCGGATTGCTGTATCCATGCCCATTTTGTCTCGGACTCTTTTATTTTATTTTTGATGCTCCTTATTCATACTTAGCATTGGCTAGACCATGTCACGTGGCCCTTGCAGGGACGTTTGGGTGCCTCTTGAACTTTATACCATATGAAAACCTTCTTTTTATTATTATCCTTACTTAGGACGAGTCTGAGGGTATTCCCGAGGACTATAAATTCACTGTATTGACAAAATACAGTAGCTTTTGCCTGTGTGCATCTGTCTCACATCGTTTTCGGTCAATGTTCATTTTCTCTCGCTCTCCTCATATTTTCTCAATCCGGATCGGACTGCCGTGTCCGCTTTTCTATTCATTTTAATCTGGATTTGCCCTGGATTCATCTCAGACTACTCAAAAACCATTTCTCATCATTCACCAACTCAGTGTTGTCCCTGGGTCGAACGGAATCGCATTCCTTCACCCTCTTTTCTATTCTTTCAATCCCCCTGAGTATTGCACTACAGCTGGGATTTATTACCTTCAACACGTTGCTCATCAGTCTGCGTGTATTAATACATGGTTTAGCTTTGCAAAAACCGGTGGTATTCGTACCACTGTGCTGACTCTTCGTGGAACTGTCCAATCCGGTTCTGGATACGCGCAAGGCAAGGCCGAAGCCACGTCCTAAAGCTAAGGTATTCATCGTGGACAATGAGGAGGAAGAGGATACGGGCCCCAAGAAGAAGCAGAAGACATCGGGTCAAGACAGACCCACACGCTCTCAGGTTGACGTGGCCAAACGGGCCGTGCTCACTATGGATGCAGAGCTGCTCGCCTCCAAAACCAAGTACAAGATGCTTGAGATGCAGTTGGCAGATAAAGGGATGGCAATCACATCGAAGGAGGCTGAGTTGGAGAAGGTGAAGGCCGTACTATGGCTTCTGTAGATAGAGTCGTCGCTCCTGCTGTATCATAGTATAGCAATTGATCCGTGTCCTCTGTCCAATCCGGTCATGATCCCTAAGTAAGCAACGAATGGAAAGTGATTAATAAAACGAAATGTGAGTGAAAAGAAACAAGAATAATTAATATGGGGTGCGGTTGTCCATCTGGGTTGTCTTCTTCGGGCATCTTTCAAGTCTATACCTGCATGAATCGCTTTGCCGAGCAGCCGGATTGCATATGACAGTATGTGGTTTCGGATGAGACAAAAGAAGTAGTAGTGAAAGTGAATATCTAAATAGCAACGGTTATGATTGAAGGCAAAGGAACTGGCAGTATACAGATGGTTTTGTTGTTTTATTTTTCTGTCTTGTTGTATCAAAGGAAAGAGTGTACCATATGAATTGTCTGTGTGTTTAGTGGCAGTTTTCGTTGTTTTAGAGGCACCAGATTGAATCCCGGGGTGAGATAGAGAGCGCTAGTCAAATCCCGGGATAGAGACGCATACGTATCATATGGCTGACTGTATGTTTTATGCTTTGAGACGATGCTTGGACCATTGCCAAGTAGTCGCGACGTCGACTAACAACGGCGGATCATCAAGTTGAACTATAAAATTAATGAACTGGTTAGTAATGCACAGAAGCAGATCCGTATACAAGCGGATGGCATCGAAAGTGCATGTTATGTGACTAAAAATGTGAACAACTGAGCTTGGTATTAGGTACCAACCAAGCTCACACCGAGGGGAACGTGAAATGATGACCTCCCAGGCATCGAAAGTATGCAAGGGAAGCGTTATATGTACTCATGGATTAAGCAGTGACAGATGAGGAATAGGCAGATTAAGTTTTGAAGGCTCTGCGGTGAAACCAGCTACCAAGGCGGATGGTGAGAATGAAGGCAAAGCGGCCGTAACGGAAGACCGGATGTGAACGAGGGGAACTTGAATGGTAAACGACAGGAACACGTATGAATGAATGCAAGAAGGAAGTGGATTAAAATGGGGTAAGGATGTGTGTGTAGGTAAAATGAGTAGTTGAAAGGTGTCCGCACGAACGTTCAGATGTTTTGTGGGCTTTGGGGGTACGCAAACAGCAGCAATAAACTGGCTGACACTCATTCGTCCTAAAATGTTAGTCTTGCGTGGGTATGAAACAAAAATAGATAAAAATGAATGCCTGGGACAGTTAGGGTACAGCTGAGGCGGCTTGTGTACGCTGCGGATTGAAATGATATTACTGGCCGGTAATGCCTGACTCAGTATAATAGCAGTCCGCGGATGAAGGAGCTTTAGTAGGAAAAGGGAAAATGATTGATGCGAATGGGGAATGGGTCAATAGGGAGCATTTGAGAGTGATTTTGGGGGAATGGGACGAGAGGCCAGATCGGATGTGAGACTGAGTGCGGACATGACAGCGGGGGTATTTCGTAGCAGAGAAATGGCAGGGCTGATTATGGGTTCGACCGATCCATCATATGGATCATCTGAATCACAATCAGTTTTGATTGGACGTGGTGCTGTGTCATGTACTACTGGCCGAGTTGTTACCGAATATGACAGAGTGTCCGGTTCAATGTCAAGTAGGTTGCAAGGACAGGCTGACTGCACATCCATGATGCTGAGAGGTGGCGTGATGACGGTCATCCAAGGTGCAATTGGGAATGAGAGTGGTGAGACCGGTTCAGTTAACACAGTTGGGTCGATAGTGAAATCCATCGGTCGTTCCGTAACCGACAGTTGCGATGACAGAGCAACACACGGGTTGATGTCCGTAACTGGTGCAATAACCACAGAACTATACGAGTTAGTAGGCGGTCCTTGGATTGATGGTGAAATAAAAACAGATGAAGAGATGGGTCAGTTATACGGAAGCAGATTGTAAGTGTCAGGTAGCGAAAGTGAAGGTGATCGAAGGCAAAGCGAAGGTGTAGGTGTAAAATAAGAATGTGATCCTGATAAAAGAAACTCAGCTGCATCACAAATGTCATTGAGTGCATACGAGGCATCCGGGTGGATATCTGGTCGCAGGATCGCTAACCATCAACAAATCTGGTACTGTAAATTGACTGGGAAACCACTAAGAAAAAGAAAGTCTGAATCAAGAGTTGCTATTCATTGTCGGGTGAGAAGGAATGATGATATTTTTGTAAATTCCCGAATATACTTCCCCAGCTTGTCAAGGGAGCACATTGACTTGGATCGATAGTGATTGACGAGATTTTGGAGATCCTCGAAATGGTACCGGTTATCGAGTTCCAGGTAGAGTGTCTTGACGGCTATAACGAACGCCTGCCAATCCAGCGGATTGGCCACCGCTTCAGGTAGGGTCTCCCAAAGGTTGCGTATACTGGGATCGACGTAATGCAATGCATACCGTACTTTCTTCAATTGGGGCAGTCCAATGCATGTGCAAAGAAAGTCGTTGTTGTCTAGATATTGTTGGAGATGGGAAGCTTTTCCGCTGAAGGTTGGTGCATCCAGGGTGCCTCAATACAGCATCCGGATTATGCTAGCCGCGATCATGATGGATGAAAATGGTGTCAGTTGATTGTCTGATGGGCTCATGACCTTTGTAGCTAAGGGCGGATGTATCGTGAGACACGGGGGAAGGGTTAGTAGTGGCACAGGGGTGCAAGCAGGGTAAATGGTGACTAAAAGCCAGAAGGTATTGTAACTGGATCCAAAAAAAAAATAAGGTTTGTGAAACCGGATAAGGCACAAGTCGGGGACGGGTGTAGGTGAGGTGTGCAGCAAATGAAGGAAAAGCAGTAGGAGAGCAAAGACATCCAAATCCAAACCTTCTGAAACCACCCCTTGTGGTGGGCTCCAGTTGTAGGCAACTCATAATAGGTGATATGAAGAAAGGTGGGGCGATAGGTTTGTCCCAAGGGGGGTTATATTGGAAGGAATGAAGGGTCCGGGTTTGTCTAAGAGTCCTAGAGGCTGCTGAACAATCCAGAATGAAAAGCGGTCAATGTAAAAGTATCCAGGTGGAGGCGAGGCAATGAGAGTATTGATTTGAGTAGATGAGATGCAGAGGAACGATAGGACGAGGTAAAAGAGAAACTATCCAGCTCACTCACGCACGGGAGAGTAAACAGGAGATCTCCTGAATGCAGAAGATACTATTTTTGTGTTAGAGACATGGTTTTATAGTCCTGGGCATAACCCAGGACTGTTAAAGGTAATCCGACCCTAAGTAAGTGTACAGGATTGACATAGGGTGAGTATGCTAAGAAGGAGTGTCAAACCTTGTAGATGACAAAGAAAGGAAAGGTGTTAGGATAGTAATGACCTTAATAAGGCCAAATCGAGCAGAACAAGTCAAATCGGATGAAGCGGAATACATACGATGGAACTGGATTGGATTGCATTGACTCGGATTGGACTCGGATTGGATTCAGATGGATTCAGATGATCTGTAAACGCTAGGAATGAAACCGGGCTGGCACAAAGTTGATGGCGGATGAGATGGGAGGTGATAGAACATGATGAAGAGCGAGGAAAAGGTATCCTACAACCGTAGGGAGTATCTAACTCATACAGTGGTGGCCCATTGTGAGTCACTGTCATGGGGATGGCGTAAAACCAGGAGGCCAGATGAGGTGGTGTTGGCAGAGTTGTTTGATGTGATGGCATTAAATGAGTCATGAACATTGTTGTTATGCTTGATGCGGTTGTTGAATTATTTGGGTACATATATTTGGGCACTGTGGTGACCTAAAACATACATGGCATAGTCTATCCTAATTGACATCCATTTTTCACTGCCAGTGGGAACTTCAGGCCTCACCCGATATGCCACCTGCTCACCTTCCCTTGGCTAAAAATGCTAAATTAGAACACAATCCCAGTGCCCTCAGTGCATACAACATTTGTCTCACACTTGAAGACAAGAGTACTACTGAGGAGAATCACATGCATGTGTGCATACTTGGCTACTTGATTCTCTATGCCCCCCCTGTTACGGTAGTCCCGGGCAGGGCCTAGTGTAGACGCAAAAGCGCTAAGTACCAAGCGGCTGCGATAACTCAAACAACCACCACTTGATATGTGGCGCGCTGTAGAGTTCAAGGAGGGTTACTGGTCAGCAGATTGCTACCAGTGAGATGAGTTAGAACTTAGGACGTTGCCTAAGAGCGTCCTGTTGGGAATCTATACCCGAAGGACCGAGACTTCCCCTTGTGATCGGGGTGGACCGAGATGCTGGACATTGGTCGCAGCGACGAGGTTGGCTTAGGTTAAGCCCAAAGAGGAACAGTGATACTAGCTAGATTGTGTAGATCAAGACTGAGGTACAGGAGTATCACTGCGTGGTGTTTATACTATGAAAGTAGTGCACGGACCAACAGTCCAAAAGGGTGGCCAGGAAGAGCGGAACAGTCAAAGGGCCAAAGGAGTCGTGTGGGGCGGAAGCACTGGACGGATGAAAGTGTAAAAGGTAAAACGCGGAAGCTGTCCAAATGACAGCGGAAGTGAAAGTGATCCCTACCAGATCAGGAAGCAGAAGAAAGGAAGCGACGACGGAACAACAGGTTGGGCCAGAGTTGCATAATTGGATCAAAGAAGGAAAAGGTAAACGGGCAAAGGGTTAAGCCCTTGCTGAGTAATCCAAGGCAAGGGTAAGCCTTGCAGATTGAACATAGGAGGTACCTGTAGTACCGAGCGTAGTGAAAGTAGCAAAAGAAACGAAGAAAAAGATGAATCGTAACACCCTCGGGTTCCACAACCGTGCTGGCCAAGATCGTTAGAGCAATTCACTCCTGCTCTCAAGATGATCAGAACCTGCTCAATCTTGGAAAGTGCTTTCGTCTATGGTTCATTCTTCCATGTAGGTTCCATGTCAGCCTTGCTGGGCGAGGGAGTTTGTTTTGACCTCTTACTCAGTCAAGAAGGCCAAAGGGCGGACACCAGCCCAATCAGATCACCCCAGTCGTCCATCTTTTGACAGGTTGAAGGAGAATCTGAAGGCAACAATTACAGAGGCACCAATGGATCATAGACAAGCAAAAGCCCAGGTTGATTGTGTATCAGTAGCATGTATCAACTAAACTGTGCTTCAAATCACGGGCTCTTATTCGAGATCATTATCAGTGTGTGGCAACCGGACAATATGACCTGATAGCACACAAGGAATCAATTGTTGATGTCAAAATGATCATGGCTGCAGGCACTCCAGTGCACATGGAGTTGGCCCACATTTTACTGGAGTCTACTTACTTCAGCATATCTAACACATGCAGGAGCTCCCTGGAAAAGGTAACTCTTTGCATTTTGGCACTGTTGGGATGTTCATCTGCCCTAGGACTACTCTGCCTTAGTTTTGGCCATCATGCAGTATTTCAGCTACAATGTAGAAAAGGTGAATGGAGCAAAAGTGCACTCCCTCTACAATGTCATGACAATGAAGAAGAATGTTCACAATTGGTTTGATCATCTGGAAATGTGGTTTGAGAGCACAGTACATAGCAGGTGGTCATGGTCAATATTATGTAGTCCCTAACATCTCTGAATACCAGGATGTCATGAATCACTATCATATATGAACTCTCTGGCCAGAGTTCAAGGCACCAAGAGCAGAAGTGACATTTACATCACCAAATTCTGTTGTCTACCCTGTCCCTTCTCCTCAGCTCCTCGCCTTGCATGCCACTTGTGCAAAGGTTGCCCATCTTTCAGGTGCGGGCGAATATATCGATAAATTTGATCACAACACAGATAATCTGAGTGTATTGGCAACTGATGGCAGTTCGTGGGCCATCTTGACACATGCTCTCTGGAAGTCAACAACATCCCCCATCGGTACTGAAGCATGAAGTAATTGTGTCCCATTGCAGTCTTGATACATGTTTGTTACAGTAGTTGTCTTGTTAATTGTGGGTTTTTGAGTCATGCTCAGGCTGTCGACACCATGCAGTGGATTCATGTGTAACATCTGCATTCAGACTAGAAGATAAAAATGTTATATATACATATGTACTTGAGCGACTCAGAGATTGATCTCACCAATACCCTGAACATCTTCCCAGTACGCTGTCAAACCAGACAAGGAACATACTGCATGCATCCACCGCATCATTCCCATGCTGGGTTCACTCTGCGTCGCTTCTCAGGTATCACATGGGAAGGGTGTGACACACCGCACATGCCCCACCAGGATCCAGCTATATCATCCCAGCTTGGCAGTGACATTACCCTTGATAACCTCAACGAACCTAACATGTGTCTCAACACTCTGCACAAACACTTCTGTCACTTATCTTGCCTACCTACTGTTAGCTATATTTCCATTTTGATTAGGTTATGAGTGCTCTTTGCTGGTACCCTAGGGTGCATTTAGAACCCCATCCTAGGGTTTAATAGATCCTAGAATAGGGTTTGGTAATAAATTTATGTTCTATAAAAGGCCTTGAGTATAGTGAACTGGGTAGTACTCAGACTGTATTGACTCTATCTGTGTATAGTGATGTGATTGTAAGTAAGAGTGCTGTGAAGAACAGTAGAAAAACAGTAAACATGACAATTGCCACAGACATGCAAGCTTACCATCTAGGACAGAGAACAGCACACAGCTTACATGGCATGTGAGAATTGCTACAGATACCAGCCCGCCATCCTGGAAGGAGAGCAGCACACATATCTGCATAGGACATGACATTGATCATGGACATGTACCACAAGCTCTCCTTCCTGGAAGGAGAGCAACACACATGGCTGCATAGGACATGACACTGATCATGGACATGTACCACAAGCTCTCCTTCCTGGAAGGAGAGCAGCACACATGTCTGCATAGGACATGACAATGATCATGGACATGTAATGTGAGCTCTCCTTCCTGGACAGAGAGCACACATCTGTGGGGATTGTCACATGCCATGCTTGATGTGTGTGCTGCCCTCCATCCAGGATAGCAGGTTGACATGTCCATGGGGATTGTCACATGCCATGCTTGATGTGTGTGCTGCCCTCTGTCCAGGACGGTGGGCTGGCATGTCTGTGATGATTGTCACATGCCATGCTTGATATGTGCTGCTCTCTGTCAAGGGTGTAAGGGAGAATGCAAGTCCAGAATGGCCAGAAAGTGACAAGTTGCACAATATATTACTTGGAACAATGCGAAAGATTTGTATTCCATGTAATAGCGTAATCTAACACAGAATACATTACAGTGTTGCCCACATTGATTTGTCAATCACAACATGCTTGGCACCTGTAAAGGAGTGAACACAACTGTGCTTTCCCAGATCAAAAGTACAGTAAAGTAAAGTAAAGTTTAAGGGGAAGGGCTAGGGTTTGAGTGGTGCCAATAGGGAAATGCAAGTACAGTTGACTCTCACTTAAGGAATAGGGATTAAAAGTGATACTCTCTCATAGTGTATACCTTTTGAGATTTCCTGGCTCAGAATGTGGGACTTCACTGCATAATGAATACCCTCTTAGAACACATCCAATAGGGATTTCTCAATGCCATAACTGATACTACCTTCAGAATGATGCTAAATTAGGCTGTATTCTAGTACATTTTTACAAATAGATGGGGGTTTGACTATGGTTTGGGTAAGGAAATGAAGATATGTATGGCGCACTTCAAGGTATATGTGATATGCACAGAATATAATAATAAATTGTTTGGACTGGACAGACAAGCCAACCTGCACACTTCAAGGGGTACATGATTTGTGTGAACTAATGTGCAAAATCATGCAAAATGACCATCAAGTGATGCAAGGTTTTGCAGTAAATTACAATTATAACCCAGCATAATTGAAACACAATTTGACAAAAATCCAACCACCTAGCCATCCAGCCATCCAGCCATCTAGCCATACATATTCCAAGGATAATTTAGTGCAAAATCAATCAAAATTAGACAAAATGAGGGTCAAGTGACGCAAGGTTTTGTGGTAAGTTTGACTATGACCCAGCGTAAACCAAATACAAATTGACCAATTTTTGAGCAAAATTCAACCACCCAGCCATACATCACCAAGCATAATTCAGTGCAAAATTAGACAAAATGAGGGACAATTTACACAAGGTTTTGCGGTAATTTATGACAGTGATATGACCAAGGGTAATCCAATTGCAATTATTCAAGCATAATTTGTTGAAAACAACATGGCAACTCAGACTAATATTTATAGGGTCATCCTGGAATTAAGATTCAAAATAAAAATGTCAAAATGGTTGGAAAAGTATATGATAAATAAGAACCCATTGATGTGATCATTTTGAGCCCCTTATCAAGGAAAACAGCGGTCAGGTTGTGGAGATAAAAATGAAACAAGGGTATTTAAAGCATGGACGCAAGATTGACATGAAGGGTATTTTTCTGAGACTTGTGAGTGTGACCAATGGATTCAGAGGGTTCGAAAACCCCCTAGAAAAATGCTAGCATGGTTGTAGAATGCTTCTTTGGTGTGACATCTATAATTGTTGATAGAGGAAGGAGAAGACAGTGATGCTGTTCGCTTAGCTGCTTCTATTGGGCTTAGAAATTGTTACCATCGTGTTCAGAGGGTTCAATATAGGCAGGGACAGGTACATTCTTATTTTTAGCTAGCGTTCCTGAGGCTAGAAAAATCGAACTTTGTTGAGGGGATAGGAGACAAGGTAGTCTCATGGTGTGAAATACATTTGCAGAGACCTCAGGAGTGTTTCTAGGCGACTTCTACAGATACATTAAACCTGGGGAAGATGCCAAACCTATTTTGTGAAGATGAAAAATCAAACAAGGCAATGTTATGGTATAGCAGCAAGATGAGTATCAAGACAATTTCTCTGGGTCTTGTCCATGTGACCAGTGGAATCAGAGGGTTCAGAAGCTGCCAGAATAATGCTAGAATAATAGCTCAATGACCATCCTTTGGTATAATATGCCAGAATGTCATATAGAAGTTAGGAGGAGGAAATTGTGTTCTTCACTAAGCTGATTTTATTGGGCTTAGAAAGCATTACCATTATATTCATAGGGCTTAATATGTGTAGGAACAGGTGCATTCCTATTTGTAGCTAGTGTTCTTGAGGCTAGACAAATCAATCTTTGCTTGGAGGGCAGAAGGCAAGGAAATTTTATAGTTTGAGATATTATACCAGGGACCTTGGGAGTGATTCTAAAGGACTTCTATGTGTGATATATGCCCAGGAGAATGCCAAATGTGTTCTAGAAAAAGTGCAAAACACAAAGATACAGATAAGTACAGCAAGGATAGCACTGTTGGTATGAAATGTAGTGAAAGTGTAGTAAAGTGTACCAAAAAAATGTAGTAAGTGTTGTGAAAAGTGTAGTGAAATGTACCAAAAAGTGTAGTAAAGTGTGTGAAAAAGTGTAGTAAAAGTGTAGTAAAGTGTAGTAAAAAGTGTAGTAAAAGTGTAGTAAAGTGTAGCGAAAAGTGTAGTAAAAGTGTAGTAAAGTCTTAGTGATGAACGTCCACTATGTAGAAACATATATATGTACTGTATATAATAAGAGTAAGAAGCTCAGAGTTTCAGAAAGAAAGTATACAATATTTTCTGCATCACATACAGTGACTCCCAAAACCGTTACAATGTTTAATCCTAATGCAGTGCATGAAGCACGCTGCAAGCACCCATGGGAATATCACTTAGCTTTCGTGAGACAAATGATAGTACACACTCCTGGCTGCCTATTGGTACCTGGATCATGTGATTTGACCAAGTGGCTGTGGAGATATGGCCAATTTAACAGGAACTACATTGCAGGGCAAATGCGACCAAACAAATGGCTGGGCCCTATATGTGGGGGTGAACACAACAAACACATTTTGTAATCAACCAAGCTTGTTTAACACTTTTTTAAACCACAACCAATGAATGGTCTATGAAGCTAACTAATGAATCTAATCGATCATTAGGATCATTGTTAGTCAGATCACTTTGCTTGCTGGTCAATTAGGGTTATCCTAGTCGAACTACATGTGGTGTAGGCTTTCACTTGTACCAATGGACGGTCTTCAGATGCTTTCTGATGGACTAGCTTGATCTGCTAGCTCATCGTTGGCTAGACCGCTTTGCTACAAGCTGATGGCCTACCTTGTCAGTCATTGGTAGATTTGCTAGTGTCGGCGTCGTGCTTCATCCTTCACACTGGGGTTTTTATCAAGCTGGTGAAGCGCTATTGTGAGCACAACCGATGAACGGTCCCCTGACGCTAATCGATGAGTTTGATCGATCATTAGGCTCGTCGTTAGTGAGATCGCTTCGCTTGTCGTTCCTTTAGGGTTTTTCTAGTCAAGCTACATGTGGTGTAGGCTTTCGGCTGTACAAATGAATGGTCTCCAGATGCTTTCTGATGCGCTAGCTTGATTTGCTAGTTTGTCGTTGGCTAGACTGCTTTGTTACATGTCGATGTCTACCTTGTCAGTCCTTGGTAAAAATTCCTCATCTCGGTTCACTTTGGATTTAATCAAGCTAGTTAAATGCTATTGCGAGCACAATCGATGAACGGTCCCCTGACGCTAATCGATGGGTTTGATTGATCATTGGGATCATCGTTAGTGAGATCGCTTCGCTTGTCGTTCCTTTAGGGTTTTTCTAGTCAAGCTACATGTGGTGTAGGCTTTCGGCTGTACCAATGAATGGTCTCCAGATGCTTTCTGATGTGCTAGCTTGATCTGCTAGTGCATCGTTGGCTAGACCACTTTGCTACATGTCGGTGTCTACCTTGTTGGTCATTGGAAGTGCGAGTAGTAGAAGGGGGGGAGGGGGAGTTCATTCAAGGTTGAAAGCAATGGTGTCTGGAGGCAGACTAGTTTCAAGTCTTGCTCTTTGGTGCACCTTCTGTCAAGTATGCCTTGCTATGGCTAGCTTCATCTGAATCCTAGTCATGGACGTGCTTGCGTAGTCGAGATGAACTG
>JAHNUO010000053.1:0-108595 GCA_019787685.1 Chiua virens
ATATGGGTTCAGGTTGCAGTGAGGTTCTGGTCTAAAACTTTGTTCATATATGTACATATATTCCATATTCCAATATTTATAGGGTCATCCTGGAATTAAGATTCAAAATGAAAATGTCAGAATGGTTAGAAAAGTATATAATAAATAGAACCCATTTAGTGATCATTTTGAGCCCTTATCAAGGAAAACGGTGGTAGGTTGTGGAGATAAAAATCTACAGAGCCTGGGTAATTGTAATTACAATTTGAAAACCAAAATCTGGGTGAAGTAATGATTGGAGATTGTTTATATATATGTTAGGATGCCCCAAATAAGTTTTCTAAGAAAACGGCGGTCGGAATAATTTTGAGCAAGGTAAGAGGGGAGGAGGGGGAAGGGTGAGATGCATCTCTCAAATATTTTTTTGGTGCAATTCTATGTATTGTATCATGGTTTATAGGTGTTACATACATGTGGGGAACATCATTTGCACCCATAATGGACCATCCTAATTTATTTGAGACCAGTAGAGGGGAGAGGGGGTAGGGTAGGGTGCATCTCTCAAATATTTTTTTGGTACAATTCTATATATTGTATCGTGGTCTATGGGTGTTATATACATGTGGGGAACATCATTTGCACTCATAATGGACCATCTTGATTTATTTGAGACCAGTAGAGGGGAGAGGGGGGAGGGTAAGGTGCATCTCTCAAATATTTTTTTGGTACAATTCTATGTATTGTATCTTACCATATTTCTCTAATGTTGTTAGGTTAGACCTAAGGTTCCAGTAGCAAATCATGTATATATTTGACTGCAAATATGAAATACTGATGATGCAGACAATATTGAATGATTATGAGGTATCATACTGACTGTTAATATGATGTATATTCCCACATGTTGACAACATGGTTGAAATGCAGGAAAACAAGTGACTACAATGTATAAATACAGTGAACAATACAATGATATAAGTGTGTGTACAAACCAATGATGTAATCTAGACATGTCTAAAACAGATCACGTACCTTCGTCGTCAATGGGCTGTGTCCTCACGAGACCACCACTGGCTGTGTCGATATCTTTCCAGTACATGGACTCGTCGTCGTCATCGTTGGTGTCGTTGTTGTCGTCAAGGGCAGACTGATGGATGCACACTGGCATGTGACCACTGGCAGGATCGTCGAGAGGGACCGTGATGGCTGCTGGATTCGCTTGAGTGGAAGGAGGTACGAGAACGGTTTGAGAGAGAGGGTCATCTTCGTGCATCGTATCTAGCATATGATGAGACGAGATTAGATCCGATGAATGAGACGTGGTGCTGGTGCATGGTGGAAGGTGGACGTGCGTGCCGATGCCAGTGGTGTCGTCCGCGTTGTCGTTGCCGCCGGTCGGAAGAGAGACCCCCAACGCTTCAATGAGTTTCTCAATGCGTTTGCGCGGTTTGGACGGGGGGAACAAGAATGTCGTCCATTTGTGCTTCAAATCGAGTTTGTCGTCGGTGTCCTGTTCGTCGTCGATCACGTCTTCGTCGTCTTCGTCGTCTGAGTCTTGGCGCTGCTTGAATTCGAATTCGAACCAATCTTGCTTTGGCATAAGGGAAACGTCGACGTCGAGGGACAGGTTGAATGATTTCTCGCGATGTTCGTAGGCACTGTCAGTGAGTATCTGGTCACGACGACGACGACGACTCGGTCAATCAGAACAGAACAGAAACAGAGGACTCGTGTGGGACGAACCTTGACGATCTCACGCAAAGGAGCATCGAGCTCTGCACGGACGGCACGAGACTTGGACGGCGTGTCCTTTCTGGACTCCGATCCAAGAGGCCAGGCGGGGGGGCACGACTGAAGCGCATTGATGACCTTCTTTATGGAGTCGTAGTCCTTCTTCCTGGTCGCGATCCGGATGTTGCGCCTGTTCTCCTCGACGCTGTTGAAGACGACGTCCTTGAGCTTCATGGTGTCGACGTCGATGCCGTCGGGCCAGTGGATGATGTAGCGCAGGTCGTCGTCCTCGTCGTCGTTCATGATGCCGCGTGACTTGGAGGGGTCGGTGTGCATAGAGTGCGATCTCCAGAGCCGAACGCATGAATGCAGACGCACTGTCTGCCTCGTGAAGGAGTCGGGCATGCAAGGCGGTCCACATGCCGTGAACGCGGATGTTCTCGTCGAGGTAGGATGAGTTGTCGAGTGCAAGGCGTTCGAGGCGTTTCAGACCGGTGGCGAGCTCGTTGAGACGCGCGAGTCGCCCACCACGTTCCTCTTCAACGTCAACTTTCACTTTGACTTCGCGAATCCATCGACGCTGGAACTCAATGCCTTGCGCAATGATCGCTTCTTTCAGGCTGAAAACATGAACGAGGTTAGTTTGACAACGAAGAGAAATAGCATGTAAGAGCATCTCACCGGTCATTCATGAGTTCGGTTTGCGCTTTGAGCTCGCTCTCGAGCCTCTCATGGCACACCTGAACTAACTTCATCTTTTCCTCTGTAATGTATTTCTCATAGTCCTCCTCTGCAGTGCGAGCTTGTCCTGTTCGAGGAGTTTCGTGCTGTACTCGCGAGCCTGCTCGTCGAGTTTGACTTCGAGCTCATGCTCCTCGTCTTCCTTGATCTTGTCGAAGCGGGTAGCAAACTCCGTGAGGTCGGTCCTGACGTTATCGAGGATGCCCTTGGCCTTTTCGGCTGCGGTAGGGTTCGCGTTGAGGTATGAAGCGAGGTCGTCGATGGTGCCTGCGAGATGGGAAATGACAGGCTCGGAGATAGCGACATCGGAAGCAGCCGGGGCGACGAGAGGCAACACGTCCCGAGCAGGTTTGGGGGCAGCTTTAGGTTTAGAGAACCCAGGTGGTGGTTCAAAACCAATGGGAAGAGGCGCTGCATAAACGCTGGGGTCGTCTGATTTTTCCATCAAGACGAACACCTCGACGTTGGCGAGTGCAGGGGTCGATTCCGGGGTGGATTCTATAGGTACAGCCAATGCGACTTCTGCTTTTCGAATCAGTTCGTCAACCTCGCTCGTGAATTGTTGTGCCTTGTGCCTGGCGAGCTCAGCAGATGGTGCGTATGCCTCTGGGGAAAGCTGGTCCAAAGACTTGTCCACGGTCGCCTTGAGAGCGGCAGCAGTCGACTTGATGCGCGCCTTTGTCTCGTGGAGCGACGATTTTTTGCTCTCCCGCGGGGTCTCCTTGTCCTGAGCTGGTGTGTCTGTCTTTTGCGTCCCCTGACTGAGCTGTCGTTGCACAAAGCCGTAGACGGACTTGGCAGTGTCGACCGTGGTGACGACCACCTGCTGCACGGTGATTTCGTCCCATTGGTGCTGTTCGGCGTACTCGACGAGGACGTTTCCCAGAGGGACATGCTTCGTGAACAGGTCGCGGTACTGCTGGCTTTGGTGCGACACGAACGTGCTACCGATGTAAAACGTGCCGGTTGCGGTGACGGAGCAAAAGACAAGTTTCTGGGCGACATTGCTGAGTTTCTTGGGTGCTGACGAGACGGAGGCTGAAGTGCTGGTCGCATTGGTGCTGGTCAGACGCTGTCGAAATTCAAAGATGAACTTGAAAAGAATACAACAAGTCGCTCACCCCTTCGCGTGGCAGTGCTGCCACCTAGGGAGTCGGGACTTGGCACCTCGAGCAGTACGACAATGGGTTCGCATTGACGAATGGGTGCTCGTCCAGTTTCTTGCGCAGTTCCTCTCTCCGCGACCGATGCAGTTTCAACAGGACGAGCGCAGAGCGCACTTCAATCTTGGAAAGCGTCCTGTGTGAGGCAACTTTGGCCTCCTCTGTCCATCCACAACGAGATGCGGCAGCATACAGCCGGAGAGGCTGTTCTGCGAGGGGTGATGTGAGGACCGCAATGCGCACGAGCGAGGTTGGGCCTGGCGTTTCGTATTTCTCGGAGGCAAATAAGAGGGCGTCGACGGTGTCGAACAACGTGAGTGGTTGGATGGGAAGACCACTGATCATGCGGAATAAGAGCTCGAGTGTGGTCGAGTCCTCATTGAGGTGGATCGTCTCTGGATTTGCGGCCGATGGGTTCAGCGCAGAGCGTTGCTCGCTGCCAGCAATAATAGCGCTCGTGACTTCAGGGCTTGACGTAGAAGGACGGGGAGCGAGAAGAGGGAACGGAACCACCCCGAAGTGGTCTTTAGGGTAAATGAGTGCATTCGGAAACGAACAAGGTCGTGGGAGACTAGGACGACATCTGCGTCAGGAGAGTCGAACGCAGAGTGCATCGTGGGCTCGAGTTTGAGAGGTGGTGAGGTAGTGGCATTCTCCTCCACTGAAAGGGCAGGACGGTCTTCCGATGCGGACGCCATCATTGAGGGTTCAAGAAAAAGAGTATAACGGCAAGTATTGAGATTCTGGGAAGGTATACGTGTGTTGCGGTCGTGGAATCGTGGGTCGTGGATGAATCGATGAAGCTTCAACGTTGGCTGCAATCGTCACGCACCTCCATTGAACTTGCCAGTGGCAGCGAGCGCGTGACTCGGGATTTCCCACAATAACCGGTGTAGTGAATGCCGATCAGAGTTCAAACGTTCAGGTGTATACACGGATCATACAGTTCAAGCTCAAGTTTTGCCGTCACTCATCGAGTCGCTCATTTATAATCAAGTACTCTCAATATCTTCGAGCATTCTGCTCGTCTTCCGACCCTACAAGTATCAATGGAACCATATCCGGAGCTCATAAGGAAGGATGTCTTCCTTCATTCTTCTGACGCGTCGTGGCCGACCTTCGTCGTAGAATTCGACCAATTCCTAAGAAATGAGATGAAAATACCCAGTTGGTTCAACCAGGTAACCGTTACCAAATTGGCTTCACGTTTCGATCTCTGAAAGAACGTTCTGGTTCAGAATGTCAGTGGTGTCGCTCACCTCGATCGACTTTTCGCCTCGGATGACACGTCTAACGACGATCTCTGGGATAGAGCAGACAACCACATCGACGAGCAGGCAGAACAACGACTACGTATCATGTTTAATACGGCACTCATTGACTGTGCCAGAATTCGAGCAGTCATCGAAGCAGAGGACCTCACAGATACCTCATTTCCAAAGGAATCCTTCCTTGTTATTCTCGTGAGAAATGCCATCTCGGAGGTGTATCCAGGACTATCCTTGCTGTACGTCCTCGCGTCGCTCTTACATCTTGTCTCGCCCATTCCAGTATTCGTTTAGGGAGGACATTCCGGTGGTTCTTCCACGACATTTTAGTGGGCAGCCGATCCAAATTCTGAAATACATGAAGAAGAGGATCTATGCACCACTTGTCGTTTCGATCGTCCAGGAGATGCCGATGCCAATTGAGGAGAATCAATCTGACGTTGGACAGCAACTGAGTCTTGAGGAAGATGCTCATTCTGAATCTGAACCTAAGCCGTTCGAGCCTCCCACGTTATCTGAGTGGCTCGATGCTTGCGAAAGGCCCAAGACGCCTGAAGAGTCCGAGGATGAGCAAGAGGAGGGATTTCTTTCGTCACAGTTCGAAGCTTATTTCCTTGCATATCCCTCATCCGCCACTCCACCGTCTCTTTGCCACATCCCTGTACTGTGCATGGCCGACGAAGATCGACTGCCGGTGTTGATGTCTAGCTTACTCTATCAGCGGCGCGTATGGCATATCAGTGATCCATTGATCGGTGTGGAGTTCTCAAAGTACGACACGACAATCAGATTATATGTAGGATGGTTCGAAGGGAATCCGCCCTCTACTCGTGCTCTCGTAAGTCATTTCCTTCATCGATTTTTTCCCTCTAACAGTTGATTCTCGGTTCAAGCCACGTGTTCATATTGGGGAGATTAGAACCCCCTTGAGGCTCGATTTATCGGTTCCCTCGGTGGCTCTTGTCGTTTCTCGGTTCCTATACAGCCTTGAGTCACATATACGCGGCGTGTGTAACTCCATCAAGCACTCTGTACACGGAGTTATCAGCGAGATGCGATCACATCTGTCATTTCCGTGGCGGATTGATACGGATTTATTCCAGAAGGAAGGTCCAGGTTCCATTTCAGAAAGCAATAATGGCCGAGACATGATTATTCAGTGGGTTGAAAGTCAGAAGTACTCAGTATCCCAAGCGCAAGTCCCTTCTTATCATCCCCGTTGTTGATGCCTCAACGAGTCACTAGGTCAATGGTGGGTTCCCACAAGCAAGACACGACAAGGTGCGCCTCTTAATTTTCCACATCGTGCGTCATCTCACTTGCCATTGAGTAGATCGGGCTCTGCAACATCGTCAGTAACGCCACAGCACTCGAATTCTACACAATCATCGTGAGCCCATTCACACCTCCTACTGAAGCTTAGAAGTCATTTTTTTGTCTCGTAGATATCCAATACCTGCTTCACAAGTCGGATCTGAAGGAACAACTCTATCATTGCCGTGAGTGTTCATGGAGGTTATTCTTTAGTAGCTGACTGATCATCTAGAGAAACTCGAGAAGGAGCTGCGCAAACAACAAGCAAACCATCGCACCAATCGTACTTGCCATGTTCAGAGTGAGTGAATTCAATGGACATGCAAAATCTCGATGATCATCAGCAATGCTCAGATTTGCAGACACGACAAAGCAGACTGATTATCGGATGTTCCGTTGGATGTTCGATCGTCGGGTTGTACCCCAGTGTATTCCGATTGATTTGAAGTTTCGTGAGGAGTACAGTGCTGTCACGGGTCTTATATGGCCCGAGACATGGAACTCTAGGGTGAGTAGTATGCTGTATATGTCCTGCAAGGTGACTTATTGCACTCGCTAGGAGGACCTCCCATTGGTCGATGCTGCACTCGAACCCTGCATAGAAGAGCTGTTGGAGAGTGTAGCCGTGCTGAAGACGCAACCTGGTGGGGTGAAATGCATCCCTGTGGACGAGTTTCCTGTCGATTTGCGAGTCCTCGAGGAAAGCTTTTCGGCGATATTTCAGGCGTCCCGCCGGTCTGATGAAAAAACAAGAGACCAGGACAACCTCCCCGAAATGGCTTGGCGCCATGACCATGACCGCTTATTGTTCGATTTCTTCGTACGCCTTGTCCAACCAAGGAAGGATGACGAAGCCCACACCCCGATTGCTAACTTCCCTGTTGCACGTTTTGAAGATCCACTTTCCCGCCCAACGTACGTCCTCCTGAATACATTTGATATACATTTCCTAACGTTCCCGCAGTTTGGAGACCACTCTTCGGCTACCCAGGAATGACAATTTGCAAATGACAAGCCAGGGGGGACTCCAGATGTCAATCCTTCGCATGCTTCGCCGTGAAGTTGTAGATCTTGAGGCTTGGTTAGAAAGTCGCGGTATTTCTCCAGATGCATATTTTGAGGAGGCTGACCATGCCACATTCGTCGCGACTCAGTGGGGTTCTTGGAGACAGGAGATCAATAATGAGTCTGAAGATTTGAGGATTTCCAACCTTTCTCTGTTTTCGTGTCAAGGACGATGCGACGCATTGGGACGCTTACTGGTTAAGCTTCCAGGCGTATCAAACACGACTGTTGACCAACTCGCATTGATTGCCTGCCCCACTCAAAAACCTCGAGCTCGCGGGGGAGCAGTAGAAAACAAAGTCTCATCCAGCTCTTCCATGTTTCCGACATCCACAAGCAAGGGGAAAGGGTTGACGGCAAGCGGTGTTGCGGGCGTGAAGGTGAAGAAAAATGGAACTCGCTATACTATGCCATCATCCCCCGCCTCAGCCTCCATGCACTCCTCTCACAAACCACAAATAGGCACGGACTTGTCGGGATCCATGGATGCACTGGCCTCTGAGGTTCAACGAATGCAACTCGGAACGGATTCTCCATATTTGGAGCTGCCAATTCTGGCTGTCGAGTACAAGAAGGCCTCTGACGGTTTGATGAAAGGCACAAACCAGCTCAGAATGTACCTCACCGCATCCGTCAAATTTCTCCAGGCTGTCGGAATCACAAACACTGCTGTGTATGGGGTACAAACGGATGGCCCTATCGTCGTCTTACCAGCTGCTATTGTTCGTGAGGACAAGGTGCGTAGCGTTCCTGTTCACGATTACATGTTGATGTTGATTTCTTGTATAGTTTGTCTATCTCTTTGAACGACTGGTGGAGAAGCTGGACATTTCTACACCTGTCGGGGCTTGGCACTATGCAACGATACTCTGTCGGCTTGCGCAAAACCATGCCCAGCAGCTAGGGGAAAAATTTGACGGAGTCCGAAGCAATCTCGTTGCCTCCCTAGGAAAGGACGACCATTTGGAAGCTTGGACACTTGAGGACCAACAGGTCGAGCTGGGCATTAATAAAGAACCAAAAACGTCTGATAGAAAGCCATGAGGAGCTGGAACTTGAATGCCAGGCTACATTTTAATACGCCTCATGCATGATTTAAGGAGCTTTTTGCATGTGGGTTTTGGTTACAATAAGGTTCTGTTCTGCATTTTGATTGATATATGTACATATATTCCATGTGCTGATTTGTGCAACCATGTACAAAAGTTTACTAGCTGAATGTGTACAAACAGTGCACTGCCTTCTTTTTGCATTCAATGTGTACAAACCAGGCAATACCATTTGTGTACATGATAAATGGCACATTGCCATCAACAGTTGATAACATATTTAATGTCGATGGGAAAACCATCCATTGTGTACAAACTAGGCACCGCCTTCTTTGTGCATGCCAGATAGTCCAGGTGCAAAACCATTCATTGTGGATATATAATTGCTATCTACAGTTTATTGTATAACATATTTAATGTTGACAGGAAAACCATCCATTGTGTACAAACCAGGCACTGCCTTCTTTGTGCATTCCAGAGGGGCCAGACAGGAAACCATTCAATGTGTACAAATCAGGTGCTATCCTTTTTGTGCATGATCCTATTGCTTATTCTCCAGATGGAAACCACATTGCCTCTGGCTCTTCTGATGGCACCATCATGATCTGGAATGCAAGCACTGGCAAATGTGTAGCAGGTCCATTTCAGGGACACACCAGCCCAGTTGCTTCCATCACATATTCTGTTCCCCTCTACACCTCTCAACTCACAAAGCCCGTCTTCCACGACAACCTCATACTTACGGCTACCAGCAATAACGTGCTTGCCGCTCTCAACACTACCGATGGGCGCATAGGTCTGCTTGGTTTCGTTCTCCCTGTCCAACACAGTAACCCCGGTTCTTGCAGTCTGGCGAAGCATACATGATGCCCAAGATGCCATCATGGGATTCAAAGTGCACGACGACAGTGTGTTTTATTTCATGTCGGTGTGCGCGCTCTCGCTGATGATACCTCAGGCATATATGCGCTCTCCGGGCCCGCTGGGTCCAGTCTGCGCGTCTACGATATATCGACAGGCGACCTTGTGCGTGAAACCCGGCTGCACCCTCCCACCAAGGCCAAAGCGAACGACCAACCCACGCTTGGTATCGCGTTGGCTCAGAGTGGGGACCACGCAGTCGTGCTCACGAACGGGGATACGGTGCGATGCATCCATTCCCGTACTGGAGACATGGCATGGCAATGGCAGTCAGAAGACCAAGGGTGAGTCAAGACGTGCATATAACCGCGCGTTCACATCGAGCTTTCCTAGTTCCCTCATCATGTACACTCAGATCTACGCCAATACCCCCGCCTCGACGCTGTACGTCGCAGGCTTCGCGAAATCCGTCGCATCGTACACGCTACACGTCACGACGCTCGATTTAACTATGGGGGAAGTTATTTCCACTGTGAACATACCAGCAAGCATAGCCAATACCTTGACGGATTTCCTCTTGCTCGGCCCTTCTAAAGCCTCTACGACGAGTACGCGCTCCGATGCTAACGCTAATGATTTTGGGCCCGCTCTGGTTTGGCTTTCACCATCGGCCACATCAAAAGATGCACCTCTATCTCTTTTCTCGGCTGCACTTTCTCCTTCTCTCAAAGGCAAAGTTCAGACTGTTCCTAACACGTCGTACAAACGCATACGAGACGTCGACCTTTTGGGACATGGTTTGTTTATGGCTCTCCGGGACGACGGTGTTGCAGAACTTCTGGGTTATGAAGCGCGTGGTTCGGCAATTGGTCGGGTATGGGACTTTGGGGATGTGGTACGTCGCATTTGGTTGATGAGAGTTGGGCGAAGAATTACTTACTGAGCGAAACACATATAGACACCATCCGCGTCTATCCCAGAGTCACACTTTTTTGCGACGCTGAACCAGAACGGGAACCCGTGTATAGGCAAGGTGGCTTGGTCCAACATTCATAACGCACGTGCTTCGTTTTATTGAACACATTCGAGAAGGACAAATCAAATTGTAGCAAGCGATTCATGAAACGTTCGAAGCAAATTTGATCGGGGGAACTGGCCAAAGGACAGCCTTCCCAGTCCTCTTTGATACCTATGAACACGGCACTATCAAACACGTATGGGTCTTGGGTTCGTTCTTATTCCCTGCCAATCTCACTTTTATTTAGGTCGCGTTCTCTCCCTCTTCCCCTACACCCACGTCGATCAACGAGACCACCCACAAACTCTTTATTGTAACTTCAACAGGATCTCTGCAGTTGTGGGACCACGATGTGCTTCAGTGGGTACGCGAGGAGGCTCTTGCTACTGTGCAAACCGCTACCGTTATCGAGCTGCCGCCTACAAGAGAGGAGGTTTTAGGCGGTGTAGGAGCTGGTGGTACGAGGGAAAGCTTTTGGAACAAAATTGTACGACAGGTTAAGGATATTAAGGTGCGATTACTTCTAGCTAGATCACTGATCATTGTACTAACTCATCTTTTCAGAACCCACCCCACTACATCGTTCATTTTGTGACACGATTTGTAACCGGGTCATACGCGTCTCCATCTTCTCCAATATCATTGGCTTCATCTGTCCCTTCCACATTCACGATACCCCACTTCGTCCCTCCGCATTTTCCTGATGCTCTTGCAGCTCTCCATGATACCTTTTCTTTCCATCAGCTACTTATTACTTCGACGGCACATGGGAAGATCTTTGCATTGGATACCTCAACTGGTGCGATTGTGTGGAGTCGAATCCTTGGGCTTGGGTGGGCAAGGCAGGTCGGTGGGAGGATCGTGCCCGTGAAGGCAGTCGTGGTCCGCAGTGTTGAGACAGGAACGGAAGAGTGTGTTCCTGAAGCTCGAAAAGAGATAGCATTGATCACCCAGAGAGTCGCTGATGATGTTCGTATTTCTTTCTATGGGTTTGGGTCCTGCATCTGGTTGATTGACGGACACTCTAGATAGACATTGGTGGACACTGTTGTTTTCCACTTTGACCCTCTCACGGGAGAGGACATCAAGACCGTCACATCAACTGACGGGGAAATCGAAAGTGCTCGTATCAATGTCAAAGGTGCGAACGGCAGATGGCTCAGCCCCTTGGAAGGCGTGGATGCGATTGCCGGACCATTGATAGATGTATTCGTTGTCCCTGATAGCAAGGATACGATTGGGACGCTGGATGAATTCCTACAGGTCAGTCCCAGACGTGTTACTATAGTAATGTATTCGTCTAAACCCGCCCCCCAGGTCCGACTTTACCCTGATACCCCTGACACACGTGCCTCCCTAACAGAGTTGGCCCCGAAAATCCACCTTGCATTGCGAGCTGGCACACAAGTCCTTGGTCACCAGCTGGGTTTGAATGATGAGCTATCATTCTTCCACGTTGCCTTCCCAACATGGGGTGTTTCCTTTGGCGAAGAGGAAGAAGTGACCTCGATTATCAGGAGCTCCCACAAGCACCGCGACGTGGCGAGCGTTGGGAGGGTGAAGGGAGATCGGACCACGTTGTACAAATATCTAAACTCCCACCTGATTGTGGTGATATCTGCTCCGTCGCGCGGTTCCTCGTCATCTTGTGGTCTACACGTGGTCGATACTGTGAAGGGCACGGTATTGTACCATGTCTCGTTGCCCGCCATCGATGAGAAATGCGACATCAAAGCCGTCCTGGATGAAAATTGGCTGGTGTATTCGTATTATGATGACAGCAACGAAGTCGGTGGTGCCAAGGGTTATCGTGTTGTCTCGGTGGAGATGTATGAGGGGTATGGACCGGACCAGAAGATTTCGAGGTGCGTGCATCTTGATGTCCGATACGCTGAGAGACCTACATGTTGCGAACAGTTCGGACATCACCTCGTATTCGAACAAGACCATCGAGTTCTCAGTATATGAACAAGCTTTCGCAATGCCACATCGCGTTACTGCTATTGCGACGACGTCGACGAAATTCGGAGTATCGACCAAGGATATTATAGGTAGGCCGTGATCCTTTAAGAGGGATCTCCACCTCGTGTCTCATTCGCGCAGCATCAAGTCACAAAAACAGCATTCATTCCATTCCACGACGTCTGTTAAACCCGCGCCGACCAAACAGAAAACCAACCAGCGAATAAACAGAGGAAATGCTCGTGCAGTACGACCTAGTACTGCCGGACGATGGGCAGCTTGTGTTGTCCCACTATTATGAGGTTTGTTTGTCAACCGTTATATTCAATCGCGCCCGGTCCTCCTGGGCACGCCTGACCTTCTCCTCCAGGACCTTTCGATCAGCACCCAACTCAGCTCTCAGAGCTTCGTCACGTTCCTGTGCAGCCTCCTCCATCTCCCTCTTCAGGTCCGCTAGCTCCTCGGCATGCTTCTTCATCAACTCCTCGATGTCTTTGTTGATAATACGACCAGCGTCCATGTCTCCTAATGTCTTTCCAATGACACCTGGTCTTGGAGCTGAGTGCTGACCGCTCTGAGATGGACCAGCTCGGCCATAATTGCCTGCGCAGACTGGGCGTTGTTAGAGTGGCAGCGCATCTGGGCTCCAGACGCGAGGAGGGATTGGATGGCGCCTTTCTTTAGGTGTTCCTCTTGCTCGAGGCCCTCCTGCTCGGTGACGCGACCCCAGTTCGTACTGGCGATACGAACGTTACAAAGGCTCTTCTCTCCGCACAGAGCCCGGAACATTTGGAGGTTCTTCCTGGCAAGACCCCCCATGCGAGGGTCAGAGATGTGGTGCATGTAGATGATTCCATTCAACTTCTTCCCCTCCCTACAGATTTCTGTTCGTCACAAGGCAGGAAACACATACGCAATCAAATGCACTTACTCTTTCTCTGGCTGCAGGAAGTCTATGATCTTCTGTAGGATATCAGTGTCCATAACTCCATCCCGAGAATCGTCGAAGCCGGGGGTATCGATTAGTATGACGGAACGGCCAGTTTCCGCATCTGTGTAATGGGCGGTCTGGACTTCGGATGTCTCGGATTCGGGGCGGTGGCCGATATGGATCTTAGCATCGTTGGTGAGATGTTGGATAAACTACAGTGGAACATTAGTTGAGATTAGGCAAAGCTGTGAAACGCATACAGTGAATTTTCCTAGGATTGGGAGAAGGGCGTGAGCTTGGATGGGCCATGCATGTACGTCGTAACGAAGCATACGTACCGGTGCCAGTTGCACCATGACTCTGTAGTCTTTCATTAGTCCGACAGGCACTTCAAACGGTCAAGGGTTCAAGTACATATGCAACTTCGACATGACTATCCTGTGACATGACTAGAGGATAAAAGAGAATGATATGTAGTACTAAGAATGAGGGCGAAGCTGGTCGTACTGCCAGTGACCTTTCTCCGCTCCTTTATCTCACCCAAAAGCACTTGTAGACGTCATCGTCCAGATGGCCTTGCAGCACCAGGCACCCCAAACATGGAATTGCTGAAATGGACCAAGGTTTTTCGGAGCGTGCAGTAGGGTTCGTCAGATCGGGCTGGAGTATAGACGGACCATGTTTGCGTTCCCTTGAACTTATTGAGTCGTTCTAATCCGTCGAAGTGAGGTCAGGGTAAGGAATTCAACTTCAAAAAGGGAACACATCACCAGAAGTGCGCATGCAGGGCCTCACTCGATCTCCACGTGATGCTGACCGCAGTTTTTGGACTATCAATGTGATAAGGTCCACTTGGAAGGACGACTGACCTCACGCCCTTTGCTCACCATCTTGTCACGTCACTGACACTAGTGTGACGCTTTGCATCGATTCTGTGATCCCATTTCTGTATTCAAGCGTCAAGCTCCAAGTGAGAGGGGAAACAAAACTGGGTCGTGTTAATAACTCATACTACGAACAGGCGTGAGTGAGCGCACGCAAAAAGAATAAAACAGAAGCCACTTTCTTTGCGCTGCCACAGTTACGCAGCTCGTGTCCCTCGCTTCCAGGCTTTGCTGGCTGATCACAACCTCAAGTCGAGGTCACCGCGTCTTCAGGGCTTGAGCGCTCAGGTTCCTCCCCGAAACGTTCATGTATCCATGAGGACTCATCAATGATGTTGTGTTCATGCAATGGAAGCCAAGTAATCGACCCAATAAGATCATTGGTCAATAACTAACCACAAGGGGCTGCCACGGTTACTCTGGATGGTAGTCATGAGCACTAGAAGCAGCGGTATGGACGTGGGTGTAAGGTACACTGACTCATATAACGACGCCTAGAACGGTCCGAGTTGGCGTGGCTGAATGGGCGCTACATCAATAACAAACGCACTGCTTGAAGTTCCATACCTTCTAGTGAGCCGATCCTGGTAGAATCTTGCAAGAAAGCAGGGTACCGTTGTTTTGGGTGCTTATGTAATCAACTTAAAGCGTACATTGCAAGACAATGGTTCACACCCCTGGGACAATTGAATAAGTCCTTGTAACATAGGCTGTACATAGCTACAAACATATTCCGCCTAGCTAACTACTAATGTGGTTGAAACATAATTAACAACAAACTGACAAAATGTTGCTAGTTTTGCTTGCAGGACTTAGGCTTGGGAAAAGGTAAAATATTATGCCTAAATTTAGGCATAATAAAAACCGGGCCTCTGTTTCGTGAACTCATTATCACACTTTCTTAGAAAAAGATCATGCATTTGATAATAAAACATTTTTGTGTACAGATTCTCCATATGCGATGGGAACATTGTCGGAGACTGAGCCAGAATAAGTATACAATTTGCTATAAGGTCATGTACAAAATAAGTTCATTAGATAAAACAGCGTACATATCCAAAAAGAGTCAAGAATCTGTGAACAGTACATTTGCAAGATCCGATTTTGAATATGATTAGAAAACATACGAGGGGACCACTCAGAGGACCACTCAGAGGCCACCTGGTGGACCACTCGGGGGCCACTCACTGAGGCCCCACTCGGCAAGCACCCAGCTGTCCATAAGGATCCTAACGATTTCTGAGTTAGGTGTAGTCGCATTGTCCACTGATAATGCCTACCAGTTTGGGGAACTCAATGTCATCTCTGGAGGCGAGGATTGCACGGTGTTACAATCACACAATATACTATCCTAATCCCTCTATTTTTTTGCCTATTTTTCCATATTTTTCCCTTTGCATTTGAACTTGCTATAAGCATTCCATTCCTTCCGAGTTTCCGAGTTTCCGGAGTTTCCGAAATTCCCACGCTCTCGGAAACTCCGGAACTGAACACTTAGCAAATACAAAGTGATATATGATTGAAATACATTGACCCATGCCTTGCTATGGTCTAGAACCACTAACCCTTGACCAGCCTAGACCATACAAGCCCTCAGACACCCTCTAGACTCATAGTATGTCATTCCATTCTACACATGCTCACCTCATGCCTACCTCACCTCATGCCTACCCTCATATCCATTAGGTTAGGAGGCCGAGCCGAACCGGGCCGAAGGCCCGGTGAGGCGAGGACTTGTTCTGATTGGTTAGACCGTACTAAAGTATCCTGCCCACATCGACTCGGTCGAGAATCTGTGTATATCGGCACTTCCCGCCTTTATCGGCTCCGCACTAACTGTACCACAGTTGTGGGAAAAGGAAGCTTAATTGGGGTAACGGAAATCGTGCGGGGTTTCGTCCTCTAGGACTCATCAGCCAGGGTAGCACACCCTGAGACCCCACACTGTTGTTACCACTATTACCTAGAGGGTCGTCGGCCGGCGGGATGGGTCATCCTGCCCGCCCCCCTCCCAAACACTCTTTCTCCCTTGGTGGCCGTGCTCTGGTGGTGGCTGTGCTCTTTCTCCCTTGGTGGCCGTGCTCTGGTGGTGGCTGTGCTCTTTCTCCCTTGGTGGCAGTGCTGTGGCAGTGCTCTGTGCCTTCTGAGATGAGCCAATACCCCTGCACTCCCTTGCGGCCATGTTCCATCTTGTCTCTGCAAGTGGCTGTGAATCCTTTCATTCTGTGGCTGTGCAGTAGCTTGCATGGCCATACAATATGCTGTGGCAGTGCTCTGCTCCCTTGTGCCCATCCTATGCAAGTGGCTGTGCACAGTCATTGCTCACAGTCTGGGCCTCTATCCTAGGTGGCTGTGCAGTAAGCTTTCAGCATCAGACATGCTTTTCAACACTTTTTGACATCAATGGCAATTCACCTTCTCCTGTCTTTCAACTTCTCTTTCTTTCACTATACTTTGAACAAATTCGTTACGATCTTAACATTTATCCCTCATATGGATTATTCTTTCAATTCTTTCTAAATGTTCATGCCTTATGTCAAGGCTGTCCACAGGATCATATCCTGTTGGTCGCCACATATACACAGCATTCTCTCATGCTGTCACCATCCATGACTCGATTCCTACACGTGTATTCACATGTTACTCATCATGACTCATAACCCGCCAGATACCTGTGCAAGGCTATGCTCTTATCTATGACTCACCTTTGTTATCATCCAATAGTATCTCTCTGTAGTTGACACTCAGATTAGAACTCCGACATCCATGTAGTATATAAACCCCATGAATTGAAGCCAGAGGACTCTAACAAAGTTCTCTTGGAGTTTTCGCCTCTTTGATTGAACATTCACATCCTCTCTCAGTCACTCGACAACTACTAGTTCAATCTCTGTTCTAGGTTGTTTCAAAATTAATGTCAAGTCCTTGGGTTTATGCCCAGACTTGAGCAACTTGGTAAGTGAAATCTGGGGTACCTATGGTTGTACTTGCACTTATACCCCATTCAAATAGGCATACCCCTTGACAGTACTTTTTTTTGAGATTCCCATGTCTCAAACAGACCTATTATTGTCTACAATCAAAACCTATCTTCCACATCAGCAAAACAACCCTTGGTCTGTCCAGTCTGGACAGAGCTGGACAAAAAGTAGACAAAATAATCTGCCTATAAACTTGTTCTCAGATTTTGACAGAGCAATTTTTACATCAAATGAAGCCATCTGACACAGGTTTCATGACCCTAGACACGACTTTGCTTGTGTGGTAAGCCCAGACTTTCAACAATGATAAGGTGCTTCCACTGATGCTACACACTAATACACATGAACATCTTGTAGCAATGACTTGTTACGATTCATCTTTTCTTTTCCTTTTCCTTTGATTTCTCTATGCTCCGTACTACAGGTACCAACCTACATTCAATCCGCAGGGCTTAACCCTTTGCCCTGTTTCCTTTTCTTTCTTTTGATCCAATTACATGACTTCAGTCCAACCTGTTGATCTGTCTTTGCTTGCTTGCTTCCGCTTCCTTTGATCCACTAGGGATCACCTTCATTTCTGCCCATCACTCCGATGGCTTCCACATTTACTATTTTGCTTTCATTCCACCTTCATTCTGTCCATCGCATATGTGCCATAGTACAACTCCTTTTGGCCCCTTGACTCGTTTCTGCTCTTCTTGGCCAACCCTTTGCCCCGCCTTACTATACATACAGTAACTCCAAAAACTGTTGCAATAACTAAATGCAACACATGACCCAAGGGCCATTTTGTAGCCAAGCGTGAGTACTATCTTTCATCCCACTAGACCTAAGCGAAACTCTTACCCCTGTTTGCAGTGTGCTTTGTGCACTGTGTTGCATTTAGTTATTGCAATGGTTTTTGGAGTCACTATATATAAACCCACAGCGATACTCTATACTCCTTAGTCTTGATCTCCACAATCTAGCTGAGTATCTCTGCTCCTCCTTGGGCTTCACCTGAGCCATTCCTTCATCGCTGTGATCAATGTCCAGCTCCTCAGTCCACCCCGATCACAAGGGGCAGTCTTTGGTCCTTTGGGGTATAGATTCCCAACAGATGCTCTCAGCAACACCTGAGTTCTATCTTCATCTCACTGGTAGCAATCCGCTGACCAGTACCTCTCTTTGAACTCTTCAGCGCACCACATATCAAGTGATGGTTGTTTGAGTTATTGCAGCCACTTGATACTTAATGGTTTTGTGGCTATGCTAGGCCCCTACCCAGGACTATCATAACATAAGATCAAGACTTGCTTCCTCAAGCCTGCCACTGTGTAGTTAGCTGCCCACCATTTCTTTGGGACAACCCCCTACTTGTCCAACCCTCAACCCTAGTTGGAGTCTCTGGACATATAACACCCCTTTATCTGATTTATCTGACAATAACCCTGAACCCTCCTCACCTTCTTCTGAACTCCAGGAGAATGACCTCAATATACTACATGTTGACCACTCTGAAGATGAAGATGAAACTGAATATCTTATCACCTCACTCAACATACCAAGTCTCGCTTCCTTCACATCACCTACGACCCCAAGGAATCCTATTCCCGGACCAACATCAATTCGACACCTGGCCATCGTATACACTCCTGCATTACTCTCACTATCCACCACCTTGTCCACTAGTAACATGTCTAGTAAAGCTGTCGAGCTTCACCTCAGAAAACCCTCTACCTTTGATGGGTTCTATGACCATGTCATACCTTGGTTGAACAATGTGGCCACATACCTATTCGTCAATGACTCCATGTATGACACTGATAACAAATGTGTCACCTTTGCCCTTTCATCTATGATGGAAGGATCAGCTAGGACTTGGGGGTGGACACATTCCATGCCAAATCCATCCCTCTCTGCTCCTTCAGGAGCTAGACTGACTGGGAGACAGAGTTCCAAAAGGACTTTGAACACCACGACACCATTGCCTGGCTCTCTACTACCTGTTATGATAGTCCCGGGGTAGGGCCTAGCGTAACCACAAAAGCGCACTAAGTATCAAGTAGCTGCAATAAACTCAAACAACCACCACTTGATATGTGGTGCGCTGAAGAGTTCAAAGAGGGGTGGTCAGCGGATTGCTACCAGTGAGACGAAGGTACATAGAACTCAGGCATTGCTGAGAGCATTGTAAGGAATAGATATTCCTTGTGCTTGTAAAGCACATTCCCACCACTCACTGTCATCATCTGAATCCAAATCTGAACCATCCATCCACTTGAATCTGCTGTTATTTGCTCGATCATATGCGTGAACTCATCTGGATTGCTGTATCCACGCACATTTTGCCTCAGACTCTTTTATTTTATTTTTATTGCTCCTTCTTCATACTTAGCATTGGCTAGACCATGTCATGCAGCCCTTGCAGGAACATTCAGGTGCCCCTCAAACTTTATACTGTATGAAAACCTTCTTTTTTTATTATTATCCTTACTTAGGACGAGTCTGAGTCTGAGGGTATTCCCAAGGACTATAAAACTCACTGTATTGACAAAATACAGAAGCTTTTGCCTGTGTGCATTTGTCTCACATCGTTTTCGGTCAATGTTCGTTTTCTCTCACTCTCCTTGTGTTTTCTCGATCCGGATTTGGACTGCCGTGTCCACTTTTCCATCCGTTTTAATCCGGATTCACCCTGGATTCATCTAGGACTACTCAAAAACCATTTCTTGTCATTCACCAACTCAGTGTTGTCCCTGGGTTGAACAGAATTGAATTCCTTCACCCTCTTTTCATTCTTTCAATCCCCCTGAGTATTGTACTACAGCCAGGATTTATTATCTTCAGCGTCCTGTTTGGAATCTATACCTGAAGGACTGAGGAGCTGGACGTTGATTGCAGCGACAAAGAGATGGCTTAGGTTAAGCTCAAGGAGTGAGCAGAGATACTCAGCGTAAGATTGCGGAGATCAAGACTAAGGAATACAGAGTATCACTGCGGGTATTTATACATAGGGGAGTGAGCACGGACCAGGTCCAAAAGGGTGGCCAGGAAGAGCAGAACTAATCAAAGGGCCAAAAGGAGATGGTACAGGGCAGGAGTAGTACCAAGCATAGTGAAATTGAAGTAAAAGAGAAGAAAAGAATGAATCATAACACTACCTGGGTAACCTGCAATGAGGATGTACCTTCGTATATCTCCTCATTCTGCAACAAGGTATCCACCACCACCCTCACTGGATTGGACTCTGTTCTGATCAACTTCTTTTCCACCAGCCTGAGCCTCCACCCTTCACTTATGTGCAGGATCCAGGGGATAGACACTGTATCCACAACCATCGACAAGTGGTACACCCAGGCCATCCATTTCAAGACACAGTGGGAGTGCACTAACGAAATTGCTCGTCACAACAAGAAACTCACTGCCACTGTCATCTTCCATGACTCTTCTTTGCCTTCCTGTAAAAAGGAATGTGACCCCAATGCTATGGACATGGACTTAATCCATGTTACCAAGATGACTGATGCTGAGTGCAAGCAATGCATTGACAAGAACCTCTGCTTCCAGGTCACTGCACCTCCTCTTGCCCCAGTCTTCACAACCAACTTCCTCTTGCTCTGCTTCCACCCCCAACAAACAGGTCCAAAAGGCCAAGGCCAAACCTGAACCTATCCCTGCTTTGCAAGAGGTAGAGGATGATGATGACAACTCCATGTCCCCTGAACCCATCATGGGTTTTTAAGGAGGAAGACTGATTTGATGCTGGTATCTTCCCACTCTCACACCCATGTATTAGTAGCTGAGTTGGCATCACAATCTATGCAGATCCCCCCCATTTAGGTTGAATGCAACTGCTACCTTGGAAGATGTCAACACCCATGCCCTTATTGACTTTGGGGCTGGGATCAACTGCATTAACTGGCACTTTGTCCAGAAGAACCAGTTCCTCAAGGAACGTCTTCCAAAACCTATCCCAGTTTGGAACATCAATGCTACTGTACCTTGAACAAGAATGGTGACATCAAGTTCACCACCACCCTCTAGATTGCTCTTGGCAGAGTACTCCAGCACATTAAGTTCCACATTATCCACTGTGGTTCTGAAAACATGATCCTAGGCCTACCCTAGCTCAAAGCAACCAACCTGATCATTGATTGAGTTGCCAAAAACATCACCATCACCTCCCCAGAACCCAATGAACCCCCTGTCACCACCAATGAACCCTGCCACTCTATCAAACTCGCACACCCCCCGCCAATCCTCCCGACCCATCACATCAATGTCAATCCCATCTGGGACAGCAAAATCTATGACTACCTCAGTGCCAAAACTGGGCATTGTTTCACAATCCAATCTGTACAACACTCCATGAACCACATCATGCATGTGAGTCAACACTTCATGCAGACCACTCTACTATAGAAGCTCACCAATGCTACTGCCCTTGTGGCTGCAGCTACCAAAGCCAAGGTCGCTCTCCCTTCGGAATACTTGGAATTCAGAATCTGGTGTGTTGTTCACCCAGAAATGATTGCGGAGCGCTTCTTCTGGGTCATGAGGGGGTTCCTGCTTGGCCCAGTTGACTTCTTTGCCAGTGGGTGCTTTTTTCGTTGATGGAAGGGTGAAGCAAGTCACTGTAAGGCCCTGTCAATCCTGGTCTGTGGAGATCTTTGCGCATGAGATATGTTTGGTTGGATTGAAGGATTTCAGCATGGGAACTGTGAATTCGCTGGTGTGTGCAGCAGCAAAGAAGATGGTGGTGAGACAGGCGAAAACAGCTGCATGCAGGGGTGTGGATAGGTCTAACTGTGCCCGTATAGCTGCTATGGTTGCTAGGGTGTATGGTTCACACGGAGGACACTTGGAGGATGGTGGGACAAGGTTGTGGGCAGCTTTGTAAAGAAGGTTGGTTTCTTTCTTGTTGATGTCCCATAGGAGCCCATGGATGTCATGCCATGCTTGGATTGTGTTGATGTAGTTGACGACGGTGGAAGGGGCATAAGTCCCGGCTAACTGCACGATGAATGCAGACATTACATCCGCTGCCACCGGTGCTCACTCCTCTTCCAGAATGGATTTAAAGTCGCAGAAAGTATGGAATGCGAGAAGTCCTGAGCTGTATGTCTCCTTCGTGGAGTCGGCCCAAGCATACGGAATTATGCTGAAATAGGTGTTGAGTATCCTCGGGCTGCAGTGGATGTTGGAGTGTGCACATACAAAGTGGTTTCCACATTAGGAGGTGGTCCTTGGCTGTGCAGTATGGACAGAGAGTGGAGGAAAGAGGCTACATGCCCCATGCTTGTGGGGACTCACCATCACCAGTTGTGGAATTAGATGGTGGGGGTCCCAGGGCTGGTCAGGGCTGGTGGTGGTGCTCTTTGCTCTGTGAGGGCTCACGCTAGCAAGGTGGTGCATGTCGCTTCACTAGAAGTGCTTCCAGGTTGTGGGCATGCCTGGGGATTTGAAAGCTTTTGGATGGATGGTGTTTATGAGGCAGGGTGGGTCATGGAGGTGTGGGGTAAGGTCACTTGGGATGTCGATAGAGGGGAGAAGTAAATCGAGGGAGGGGTAAATGCTGCGTGAAAGAGGGTCAGCTAGGTTTCCACTGCTGGGCACATACTGCATGATGATGTAGCAATCTCGGTGTATGAGCTCCAGTATAAGCCACTTGAAAATGCTGTTGACCTGCTTGTTCCTACTGCAGCCTCACTGCCAGGCTTCAACCATGCCCTGGTTGTCCCCATATATGAGAATGGTACTGTGGGGGTGAATGAAGTGGAGAAGAGTGTGGGTGAGGAGCTCAAAGCCGACTGCCTCTGCCCAGCCAATATCATGGCCATCCTGGTTCCAGCCGTTACATAGTGTCCATGCCTGCCACCTGTTTTGAATGGTGATTCTAATTCTGATGGATGAGCTGGCATCTGAGAAGGCATGCAGATTGATAGAGATACAGGTTTGATGAATTGGGATGGGAGCAGGAGGGGCTTGTGTTGCCAGGCAAGTTTCCCACCAGTACATGTCGTCTTGAGTGCTTTTAGAAGGGGTGCGTGGGACAAAGGGTTTGTTCCAGTCGCTCCTAAGCAACTCTGAGGAGTAAGTGTACCCTACTTGCACAAGTCTATCTCTGGGGTACTCCAGAGACACTCAGAGTTGACATGCGCACCCAGACTTTCTATTCCTTTAGTTCTTCTCCTTTCGGACTCACTTATTTTAGGTTTAGATTTCTCTATCTTATTCAAGCATAGCTCCACCCATAGGTATTTATTCAAACCTTCATCTTTTTCACTCCTCAGTCATTTGCTACCATCTTGGGCAGTGGCTGAGGTGAGTCTCTAATCATTGCATTGTTATTACCTTACTCATTCATGTAGTGGGCATATCCTACCCTTACTTAGGTAAATACATCAGTCATTTGCTACCACCTTGGGCAGTGACTGAGTGGGCATATCCTGCCCTTACTTAGATTTTGACACCACGAAGGTTGCAAGCATTGCTTCTAGGTTGGTGAGATGCAGTCACCCTTCTGGGAATATTTGTGACGTGTGTACAAGCTTGCTGAGTAACTTCTGGACCTCGTGGAGTGTGTAAGCACACTTAGAAGTCCAGTCCTGCAGGGCTGCTAAATACTTGACCTGCTTGGATTCCGCTAGTCTAACTGTGGTTCTCAAGATCCCATGTAAAGCCAATGAAGGTTGGGGTTGATGAGAAAGAAAATGTGGTCAATGTCCAGTAAATCATACATGAAGGGGTTTTCTGGGTCAGTGTGCTCACTGTTCCTTGCAGAGATGAGATCTCACAAAGGGAAAGTACAATCTTCATCATACTCCTTGTGTGAACCATCTGGTAACTGTTTCCCTTTGAACCAGAAACGACCACCCTGTACTGATGGCCCATTGTGAACTGCAATTTGTTCTGCTGTTTTAAGTCGTACATTGTTGTATTCATGCAGATGCATCTGTGGGATGCACAGGAAAAGGTGATCATCCACCCATCGCAGGATCGGTCCCATGCCTAAAAAATGCATGATATCTGCTCCTGCACTGGCAAGGTTGCCATAGATGCCTGCTGAAGGGGTGAAACCAAAACAAAGTGCAGTGTCAATAGTGAAGTGTGATTCTGATAAGCAGACTACTAGACCATGCCACTGTGATGGGTGTACAGGGACAGTACGGTAAGCCTCAGCTACATCTCTGACGGCACCTTGAGATCCTGGTGATAGGGAAGCAAGGAGTAAAGCTACTATGGGAAAAGTACATCCAGTGACATGGCTGCATTAATGGATTTGACCTGCATTGGACCTGAACTTCTCAGATGTGACAAGTCTTGAATCATGCAATATTTTCCAGGTTTACCTGGCTTGGGTATCAGGGAGAGAGATGAGGTTTGAAAGTGCCCAACGACCTGGTGCACCTCCAGTAGAGTGAGGGGACCTATGTACTGCTTTTTCGCAAACTCTTTGTCCAAAATGTCATTAAAAATGTCTTTGTATTGTAGGGTGGAGGGGTGATTGGGGGGGGCATATGTTATAGACAAGGCTAGGACTGAAGCATGAAAGCCATGGGCTAAGCCTTTGACCATGGTCAGGTATCATGATAGCAGCCTTGCCTTTGTAAGAAAGGCTTGCCATGCTTGTGGATTATATGGTGTTGTCGCCCTCTCGTGGCTGTGCTTTAGGGCATAATTGAGCGCCGTGCGAGAAGTTTCCACAGCCTGAACATGCATGCTTGGCATTGTTGTGAGGTCGCGAGCAACCTTGGGACTTTTTCCAATCATTACACAGGATGAGCCTGCTCGGGTCAATGAGGTGGCCTTCTGGCATGCATCTGGCATGTGCTGGGAAATTGTCCCAGAGGAATTCGACCATGCAGTTGTAGTAGTCATGTGGGCCCCTTCTGAGACAGGAGGGGCAGATCAATTTGGGACGTCCACTTCCTCGTGTTGAGTGCTTTTGGGGGGGCTTCATGTCTGAGGAAGGACACAGGACATCTCTGCTCAACCCATTAGAGCTGCAAAATCGCTGCTGGGGGGGAGAGAGGGATCTGGAGTTGCAGCAGTGATCTCATACTGAGTCGATGCATGCCAATTGCGTGTAGTGTGAGCGCCTCTGGCCCGATGTTGGGGATGCCTGTGCGAACATGAGATTTTCAACCTGTACAGGCCACCTAGTCAAGGGGCATCCGTTAGAACATGGGCCATGTGAAGCAAGCATGTGAGGTAAGAGCAGCGTGCGTAATCGAGCATGCAAGTGAATGAAACGCATTTGTCTTAGTGCTTGCTTCACATTGGGCACAGGAGAACAGGACTAACCTTCCCAAGCATGGTATTGTTCACCTCAGTCACTACTTGTTGCAGCAAGTGGTCGTTGATGAGCACTATGTTGAATACACTAGCTGAGTCTGGATTGACTGATAGTTTGAGCTTGTCGTGCCATAAGCATCTGATTTTTGCTGTGTAGGTAGTGAGGATGTGGTCTCTATGCCTTGTGATTGTGCGGTATGGGTAAGATTCAAGGTTCCAAAAGAATTTGAACAGCACATTGATGTGCTTCTCCGGCCAGCCTGCTTCCTTCTGTGAGGGATAGTTCATGATTGGATTTGGCATTTTTGGACGCCTTGACTGACGCGACTGGACACAAAGTGAGAATGTTTTCTGTCAAGAGTAGACCATAAGTGTCTTCTGGCTGTGAGCGTGCTTGCTTCAGAGCCTCAAAGCAGCCTTCCTTGGTGAAGTACCAGAGTTCCACGTATTCGAATGCTTGGAGTTTGCTGAGGGTGTACTGTGAAGGTCTAGTAGGGACAAAGCTGGGTGGGGGCAGGTCTTTGTCAAAGTCTGCTATGGTCTTCTTCTTGTTCTGTGTGGCTTTGGCTGCTGCCCTTGGTTCATCCTCTGGGACTTGAACTGCTTGAGCCTGCTCTCCTGCTGGTTGTGGTGGTCGCAGCAGGTCTGCAGGTTGCTCCTGCTCTGGGTGAGCTTGCCGCTGAAGGTAATAAATCCCAGCTGTAGTGCAATACTTAGGGGGATTAAAAGAAATAGAAAGAGGGTGAAGGAATGCGATTCTGTTCGACCCAGGGACAATACTGAGTTGGTGAACGACGAATAATGGTTTTTGAGTAGTCCTAGATGAATCCAGGGTGAATCTGGATCAAAACGGATGGAAAGGCGGACACAGCAGTCCGAATCCGGATTGATAAAACACGAGGAGAGCGAGAGAAAACGAACATCGATTGAAAATGATGTGAGACAGATGCGCACGGGCAAAAGCTACTGTATTTTGTCAATACAGTGAATTTATAGTCCTCAGGAATACCCTCAGACTTGTCCTAAGTAAGGATAATAATAAAAAAGAAGGTTTTCATATGGTATAAAGTTCGAGAGGCACCCGAATGTCCCTGCAAGGGCTGTGTGACATGGTCTAGCCAATGCTAAGTACGAATAAGGAGCATCAAAAATAAAATAAAAGAGTCCGAGGCAAAATGTGTGTGGATACAGTAATCCGGATGAGTTCGCACAAGCAGACAGATCAGGATCGGGATCGGGTGACGACAGGGTGTGGAAACATGCTATGCAAGCACAGGGAATACCTATTCCCTACACTGCCACATGTCCTGCAAGTGCCTGATAACTCATTCCTCATCCCAGCCAAAGGCGAGGATGAGGGCCTCTCACAATGGATGCACATTCTCCACTGTGAAGTCCGGCATGGGTTCAGGTTGCTGGTCCATAGTTAAAGGGAGTGACTAATTGTGGTAAAAGTAGCAACTAAAGAACGAGGGATCTAAGGAATGTGAACTACTTAGGGAAATGCGAAGCAAGATGTGACGAAGCTCGAGGGGGAGCTGGACTCAAGCGCACAGCCGGTGTGAGTAGCTCTGAATAGAGAAGCATGGGAGCTCCTCACTCACTTGTCTGAAGATCTTATGTTGTGACTGTTCGTGCCTCACGCTGTTGCAACATGACTAATTAAAGATAGACACCAATAGAAAGCCACCTTCTGTTGGAATATGTATAAAACTGTTCTGACTGTTCTGTGTAGTTCCCACGCTTCCAAGGCTTCTGCTTCTGGAAGTACCAGAATGACTATAGACTTATGTACCTAACTGGCCAAAGCTGTTTATTTACTGTATATTTTTACTATTAAACATATGTCCTTGATATATTGGCCCTAACTATTTTCACTTGACTGCTCATATGGCATGTAAAAACATATTGTAGGAAAAGTGATGTTTTGCTAATAAAATAAAAATGCAAACATAGAGGCAAAGACAAGAAAAGAAATAAGTTGTAACATATGAGATCTAAATTAAATGTAAGATGGAATGAAAAGGCTCTGAATATGAGTTTTTTAAAAATTCCTATTAAAAGAGAGAGCTTTTAATGGTCTAGAAGTTGGCTACAATAGAAAGAAAAAAGGCAAGGAGTCTAAAATATGTCAGAAAAAGAATGGCTTTTAATAAAAGATTGAGTAGAAAGGTTGAGAAGAATCCCAACAAGAAGAATGACTATCAATACAATAAAGGGTATTAGAAAGGGTTGGATTGGTCAAAGGGCTCCCAAGTAGAAGACTAAGAGTTAGGAGAAGAACAAATGACAGGAAAAATACCAAGGAGAGAATGCTATCAAGAAAAGAAGGAAGGTTTGTAAGTAGAAAGTGATGAAGTGCTACTTTTCTTTAACAGTAAGTGGAACTTGAATAGTGTCTGTAGTATCAAAATGAAGTGGTAGTATGGCCACAAAAGTAGCCATCAAGTGGCTATAGGATTTGACAATGTCAACTTGATTTATCAAGCTTATTGAATAATAAATACCTAGTGATTGGTAAACTAGCTACACTTATCTATTGAATAATATTTATTATATATAGTTAGTACTAATTTGGGTGGTTTTATAGTAAAGTTTGATTATGTAAGATGGTAGCTGTATTACCGTATTTTGAACGTAAAGTCCAACAAATCTGTTCTTCCTTTCTGTCATATCCATCCAAGACCAAAAATCACCATGGATTTAGACAAAGAACTTCAGGCATTACAAATTGTCTTTCCGTAAGTCTTTTTCTTATTCAAGTCATATATCCTTTAAGCTCTTTGGGTAGCAATTTTACCTTTGCTGAGCATATGATCAATGCTGCTCAAGAGGGTCTTGTCAAGGGTTCTCCCTTCAAGATCTTTACCACCGTGTGCGGCATGTATAATGAAGAGCCAATAGCATATATGTAAGTCCAAGACATTAGCATCACTTTCATGCCCATACTTAAAATTTATTAATATTCTAAAAAGCATTGAAAATGAAACCACCTCTTTAGAGAAGCCAGTGATCGCCAATATCAAAAAGGTCATATTTCAGTCTCTGGGAATGAGTAAGCATCATGCAATTAGCATCAGAAAATGTCTTGTAGTTTGAAATGTTCTAACTCTTTTGATCCTATAGAAAAACCTATACCATCTACGATCTCTGTGGCAGCACAGACCACTTTTGATGGGATAGATCTTGAAGATGACTTGGAGGAGCTCAAGCCACAAGAAGATGTAGAATTATGTGACAGCTTTGAACAAGAGATGAGTGAAAAAGTTGTTCAAGATGTCCAGGAAGAGATAGAAGAGATAATCAAAGGTACAGTCCATTTTCTTTTGTTTAAAGATAAACTGGGAGCTCCTAGCATTTCAAATAGACCTTTCTATTTCCCTTACTCTAGAAGAGAGTCCAAAAGCTCAGGATAGCTATCTTACCTCTGATTGGGATGAGGGTAGGGGTAAGGGTAAAGACAAGGACAAGGACAAGAATGAAGAACTTGAAGAACTTGAGCAAGAGTTATCAGATGAATCTGATCTAACAGATACGAGTAGCAGCATGATGGCTGAACCACCCCAGAAGAAAATCCGATGGGTTATGGACTACATCTTGGTCCCCCCTCTGCCTTCAAAGGAAAATGGCAGTGAAATACATGCCAGAGGTCTTTTGCCAGCAGAAACACTCCGACAGTTGCAAGATTTGGGTGTTGACCCTTTCAATATCAAAGGAAGAACTTCTAACCGACCCCTTTTTCCTGAAGGAGGGTATGTACTGTTGTACTAGTTTTTAATAAACTAATTGATTGATCTATCTCTATTTCCCCTTTCTAAGACAAGAAGACAATGCTCTCATGTTCCAGCTTCCTCCCGATCTCACCCTCACTCCTGCAACCAACAAGCTGATCAGCCACCCAGCATTAAATGCTATCCAATCAGTTTATCTGAAAGACTACGATCTACTAGTCTGCCAGCACGTAGCCAATGGAGAAAAATGCTGCTATGCTGTTCCACTAGTCGCTATTGCTGCTCATGGATGGTCTGTAGCCCCCACTGCAAGTCGTCCAGTCCATCGCATTCACTCTCTTCGCCACTCTGGTAACAAAAGGGGTCCATCTCATATTCAAGACATTGTAAAGGGAATCCTTGAGGTTAGTTCTTCAGTTTTAAACAATTGTTCAATTCCATTCAGTTTTCTGATGAAAATTCAAAAGATCTTTCCTAACATAGTTCTCACGTATGAAGAATTGAAGGCGATTCGGCCCCTACCTAATCAAAGCGGCCCGATCAAACATATTCTGCCTCCAGTTGATGGCTACCAATGTGGCCGTTGTGAATATAGCTGGATCAAGACCAATCATTCTGGAAGGAAGCTATTCAATCGACACTGGAAAAAATGCCATCAGAACAACAGACAGCAAAATCCAGAGTTTGTTTCAGTTCAAGTTCAATCCTTTAATCATGACCGGGGTCGATTCTGTTTCTTTCCTACAAGATCTGACTATGCGCCTTCTGCTTCTACTAGCAGTAGTGTGCAAAAGGCCAATTTGGCTAATAGCTCCTCATCTCTTTTGATCCAGCAATTGAGAAGGTTTCTTCCAGAATCCCCTACTGTTCAACGCTCTCTACATCAAAAGGCAATTTTGCCCTTTTTCATTCAAGTTGGAGCTTTTGATTTCATCAGAAGCTTCAATCCAACAGAGCTTATTCAACTTGTCGCACTTCCAGGCCGATATGCCGCGGCGGCCAATCCTGGCCCCCAGGATTCTATTTTCAGAAGCTTCAACGGGTCACCGTGTTTCGCTTTCAAAGGATCTGCAAAAGCATAACTCGTACAGACCTGACTGTTCGAAAACAACTAATGCTGACAAAGTTGTAAGTTTGAGAATAGTAGGGAATGGGCTAACAACCGACTCAACTAATTTTTTGTTTGAAATTTCCAGGGGCATGCCTGGCATAATAGAACGATTTAATGCACCTCATCACAACACTCAAATTGCATACGCAAGTGAGGAGGTTCGACTCTTGTGCTTTGTGTTCAGATGCCATCTTAAAGGCATTTGTTACTTGTACGCTGAAGAAAAAGGAAAACCAGACTCAAAAGGGCCTGGTACTGGTTCTAAATTCAAGGCGTTCAGGCTACCTATTACCAAACAGCTACAAAAGGCCTTGAAGGACCTAGAAGCCGCTCTGAGGTTGTCCTCCGAGAGTCCACCATCTCAGACTAGCGAAGCTTTGGACAATGTTTTAGAGGCCCTATATCTCCCAAACAACACATTGGACCTCTTTCAGGACAGATATGCTGATCCGGTGGCCATTTTTACTACTTTGCGAGCGATTCATAAAGACGGCGGATTCAATGCCCCAGAATTGCTTACCTGTTTGGCTGTTCGGATACAATTTTGTATCCGACTTTTCATACTGGACTTTCTCAACCGAGGGTATACAAGGTTCAAAAAAGCCTGTCAAGACAACAATAGAGAGGAGTCGGATGCTGATACTGGTGGTCAAAAGGACTTGGGACTTTCTGATGAAGATGCTAGCAGCCTAAGCAATCGTAGCCCCTGTGGTTCAGACTTGGAGGGCAGCATCAAAGGGAGGAGACCAAAGGGAAGTTTTGACCACGATGATGTCAAGAATAACGAGGAGGAGGATTCAGAGCTTGAGAAGGAGGATGCCTCTTCTATGAGAGGCTACTGCGAGGATGAGAATTCTAGCGAAAGCGACTACCTAGATGAAGAAGACTCAGATGGAGATTTGACCAAGGTTGTATCAGAAGATGATGACGATGACGATGACGACAAAGACACAAAGCCTGTGGAAGAGGCCAACTCAGACGTTGCGGAAGATATGGAAATACTACTACTGACAAAAGGCTTGAAAAGTACCGGGCAAACATGGGCCAAGTAAGTGAATAAACTTATTTTGGGGAGCTTGGATCATCTTATGGCTTTGCTTCATGGCATAGATACGTTGAGTCCATCATAAGAGAATGGTGCTCAGAGTTGAAGCCAACTCCATTTGGCACTATACGAGAATGGATTCGGTCACTCAGTAGAGTGGTCCGAAACACCCCTGCTCGAGCAAACATTCTGTGGCTCTCCGATTCCAAGAAAGGCGATGCTGTTCGTGTGTGGAACCATACAGTCTATATTGATAGCTACCTGGCTGCAGTACAAAAAACTCTGGAGGAGTGCCTGACTCATCTACAAGAGAAGGTCTTTCTTGGCCTCGACGTTGTACTGGCTGGACTACCTGCAGAGGATTTACAAGATGAACACACAAAAGGCTTTAGCCTCTTTCCCCTGGACTTAGAGGCAGATATTACGCAGGCCAATGAATTCCTCAACCGACTTTGCATGGCTACCCAAATTGGCCTTTGTCAAAAAGATGAAGAAACAGGAGACGTTGTATGGAATGTGACTCTCCTTCAGACATGGCTTCAAGACATCTCGCACTTGGAGCTCTGTCTATGTTTTAATGCATTTGTTGTCCCCACCAGCTAGAGGAACAGAGGAAGAAATGTGGCAGCACTCAAACAGCCCAGAATCCCCTCGTCATCTTTTTTATTCACAGAATCTTCAGACGCTGGTCACCAAAAGCAACTACAACAAGACCTCGAGCACTGCCAGTATATACAAGGCCATAATTCGCGTCATTCCCTATAAGCTTGCTCTCATCCTCGCTACCCTTCTTCAAATAGTCAGACCTGTGGAGCTTGCCGCAGTTCTTCAGTTTCAAAGCGGTTCCCCTGAGCGTGCCCTAGAGGTCGCTAGTCTTTATCAGACACGTCTATTTGTTTCCTCAGGCCAAACATGGACAGCTGAAGGAATGTCCAGGCGCTTCATTCTGGTTCAAGGAGAAACTTGAAGTTCATTCTCCCTAAGTTACCACCGCCAGTTTGCTAAAGCATTGCAGCGAAAGTATTTTTCCTTTCAAAAAACCAAGTCACATTCGAAGTCGCAGAACTAGCTTGGGCTGTGCAAACTCAGCTTTCGGCAACAATGAGGAAACAGGGGAAATGCATTTACGCAAGGCTGAGGGGGAAGCCTTGGAGTTCTCAATCTGTACAGGAAAAGTATGAAATGGGTAGGGCGTTAAAATGGAGTGAAATGGCACGGTCTGCAAGCATCCCCATAATAGTAGACTTTTTGTTCTTAAGTAGTCCTTCTCGATTCTGTATCAATGCCTTTCTGGATAGAGAAATACTCTCCCACTGAAGCATAGGGAGAACGTGGCCAACAAACTTAACCTGCCCTGGTACAGCCAGCTCTGAGAAATGATCACCAGTGCTGTCAGAAGAGCGCTGTCCAAATTTTTAATACAGGCGGTTATAACCCACCTTAGTAATTCCCAGACAATCGCCAACTACTCTGATATCCCCTTGCAGAGGGGGGGACAAACCTGGTAAACAGCACCAACGAAAGATGACCTGTCAAGGTTGTTGAGAAGAAAGACTTATGCCTTTTACTCCAGGAGGCCTTTGAGGCTTTGGGTCCCGCCAGTTTGCTGCCTCCTAGGCAACTGCAGGGGTAAAACCCCGGGTACCAGCAGCTATACCCATACCCGTACCCGCCAAATACCCCTACAAATGGGTCTCGGGTAATGATGGGTACCAGCCAACATACCCCAAGGTCATACCCCACGCGGGTATACCTGCGGGTATCACTGGATGCGGCGAGAGGGGAGAAGGCGATGACGACGCGACAACCGCGATAATGTGGTTATCGTGTCATTGTCGTCGTCAGGCGAGGGAAGGGCAAGGAGAGGAGAGGAGAGGCAAGGCAAGGCAACGGCAACAGCAACAGCAACGATGAGGGCAACGATGACAACACGACAACCACATTATAATGGTTATCGCGTTGTCATTGTCATTGTCATTGTCTTGCGGCAAGGTGAGAACTTACTACCTGTAGCTGTACCCATGCACCGGCCATGGGTACTGGGCACGGGTCCCAAGAGTGCAACCGTACCCGCGCAGTTCCCTACTACTGCCTCCTCATGATTCAACCATTGGTACTGAGGCTGTCAGAAACCATTAGCCCAACATCAATTACAGCCTGGCATAGTTGTCCTACATACCTAGGGCTTGCATCTCTAAAACCTTGGCAGTTAGCTCGGAGCCAGGCAGAAATTGCCTTTTATATCCAAACCAAAGCGGGTTGCCCATTTAGTTTGGATATAAAAGGTAGACTGCCTGAGTTCCTCGTCGCTTTTCCAAGTCCATCCATTCAATCACGTTCCTTGACATGTCCCAACAAGGATACTACAGCTAGGACTGCTGACGTCGTCAGTTCTGCTGTATGCCTTTCAACATGCCATAAGGTGAATGAGAGCATACTAGGTTGAGGTTGGAGATTTGCAATAGTTGACTAGACGAAGGAGGGCAAAGTGATCAGATGAGAGAGTAGTGGGCTTGTCGCGTACTTGCATTGCTAGCAGGAAGAACAAGTACTCAGGGTAACCGTTTTGACAAAAGTCCTGGTTTTTTTGGGGTGCCGGTGATCCAAAACAGGAAATACGGACACGTCGCGCGTCGCGACTGGTAGCTGTCTATCGACGGCTTACGCAGTTGCCTCTTTTAGACGACTGGTCACGAGTCTAACTTGTAGTAAGGTTGACTTTCACTACGGGGACTACTCCGGCAACATGATGTCTGTTGTACTATGCTTCTTTGCTTCCGTCTTAAATGACATCTCTCTGGGCCATATCGCTCATGAGTGCTGAGAGTAAGTGGTATTTTCAGCAGTTCCTGGTTACGGATTTGGGAAAGGTGTCAGGCCTGTTGTGTTCAAACGTGAGGATGGTTTTAGTGTTCCAATGTGGACAATGCGGGGTCTTATTTTGAGTTGCATCCTGGAAGATTTCGAGTTTTGGCACAAACTGCCAATCATAGAGAACAGTTGATATCTGTGGGGTGTCTTATCGCTGTTATTTGTGGTAGGAGCTGTGTCGCAGAGTAGGATAGGATGGATAGCACACGATGTCCTCGGCTTGCTCACTTTGACTGCCCTTACCTCGCCCTCACGTCCTCCGCTATTCCATGCTTCCCGCAGAGACTATGAGGATGTGCCGTCGACGACCCTGAATGCCTCTCTAAAGCATGCAGCGGTTGCTGAGAGAAACAGGGATATACTGAGCGTGCGTGGCCTGTGAAAGCAATGAAGAAATGTACTCCGATAACTTGCAGCAGCATATCAAATGTCATTGATGATGGTTGCAACAGTCGAATATGGGAATTCATGCCAGCGTAGTCCAACAGTTAATGAGGGGCACTTACCACGTCACCGGCAATTCTGTCCGCGAATGCGAGTAAGATACCTGACTTGCACGGAAACACTCTAGAAGCCCTCGCCCCGTCTTGCTCTATGGCTATCAGAAATGCGGGTCATGAACTCATCCATAGCGGTGAAGTCGAGATGGTTATCCTTCCTAAATCCCAGTCAACACCGAACGGGTGGAACAAGGATGGGCGCACGTGAAGTTGGCAGATGAATCCCACTTTCCCTGCTCGTAAAACACCTCTCGCTTCTCCACCCAAAGTTGCCCATCTCCCACTCTGTGCGGACCGTCGAACTTGGTTACCCGTTGGTTGATTCCATTCGTACAGATCTCAACCTCCCAGCCTGCACAGGCCACCTCTTTCATCCACACTTCGTCCCCTCGTGTATCCGCAGCATCGAATGCTGTCAGCAAGCTAGCATCAAACCTATCCAAAGAAGACTTGAGAGATGCGAGGCAGAGATCCCAGGTGGATATGGGCTTGACTGCGAGGGAGAAAAATCGTGCAACAAGGTGCAGCGAGCGAGCCTGTGTGAGAAGAGCAGGAGTGGCATCCGAGTGCAGTGACAACACGACTCAGATATGAACAATGCGAAGACGGTGTGTGGGGTGCATTCGTGACAGGCACGAGGGGAAGCAAGAGCGCATGGGCTCGAATGTACTTTGCACGGAATGTCGGTGTGGAGTTTCCCAGAACATACATGTCCGCGCTGCTCAGCGGGTGCCGAGCTAGACAAGTCCAAGAGCGCCCGCGGTTGGGCAGAGGCAGAGGTAAAGTCGCCAAAGTCGTCGTCGTCGAGGGAGGAAACAGCGAGGGTCGTGGGGCATTGCCGTTCTGTTTTTCCTTTTCGGCTTTGCTCTGGCGTCGAGCTCGTTGAGGATGATGTCGAGCCCGAGTTTGTGGGTGGCAAGGTCCACACAAAGATGGAGACGTGCTCAAGACAAATTAATTAGCAGGAGCAAACATCAAAGGTACTGTAGCCCGAGACACATACCGATCTGTCATGCAGTTGCCTTTGCTACCACTCCAGCAGCGCTCTCCATACATTGACTGTTCGTTGAAAGCATCGCCTGGCCGTTTCCCATGCAGCATGAGATGTCACCATCACATATTGAACAGCAACCTTGTCCCACGGGCACCTCAGGCAGCACTTTTCAGAAGCAATAGCGATCTCTCAGACCAATAAGGGTGCCCACGGGCTGTCCATGCACCCACCATACTAGGACATGAGTGTGTTGCGCTAGAGTGCATAGATCCGTGCCACATACCGACGGATTTTTGAGTTCTTCACCAGATCCTTCCCGTGTGGACTGGTTGGTCTGACTCGTAGGTATGCCAGACGCTGTCCATCTTCTACGTGTACACTCTCCGATAGTTGCACTAGAAGGCGGTGAACAGGACCGCCATACTAGTTGACATTGTGGAAACAATAGTAACACTGCGATGATGGGCTAAGATGTCTGATATGTACGCGTGGGATGATGGCAAGGAGTGCTGAAACTCGAAGTTCTTGAATTAGTATTTTCACGCATAGCCGACTCGCATGTGTTGGTGTGACTGACAAGTAAATCACCCTTTGTCACCAACGTCCAGAGGCTTATCTCCTGCTGCAGCTACCATCGGTGGGTGCCTTGAATAGTGTTCGTTCTTTGGATCTCTGTGTGATCACAATTTCCTTCCCATACATATATGAACTCCATCTGTAACTGTAATTCCTCATCCTCTACCTCCTCCTGAGCCCGCTTTTGGAGAGCATCGAATTCGTCATTTCTGAAATCGGGAAGTTGGCGGAACTGGTCTCCAAGAGTCTAAATCAACCACATCTGAACAATCACCGTTTTCGACCCATCTCCTTTCGAATCGCGGGTCTTTGAAAGTGACAATGTATGAATAATCTCTCCATAGCCAATCGATGAGACATACCTTCGGCCATGTTCCTATTGGAAGGAAGAATGGCTTGATGTCACCTTTCTCGAAAAGTGGAGCGCTCCCTGAGCTGTCTTTGCTGTTGTAAATCACGTGCTCGAGTTCATGAGCTATGGACCATGATTTGGGTTGTTCATCAAGCGTCTTCGAACGAGGGATGTGCAGGAGCTTGTCCAGCAAATGATCACTTCGGCAAGTGCTGGACCGCACTTCTGCAGTTTCCTCGAGATAGACTGGTCAGGCTCGAAGAAAACAAGGAATCCTCCTTTAGTGAAGAGGAATGAGAAAAAGGGATGGATAATGCGAAAAACAGGCAAACTGGGTAGAGAATAACGATGTATTTTGATCATAAGCTCGCTTCTATCTGGAATCTGGGAGGAGTCAGTGGGTTGAATCGTTTTGACATGGTGTATGCCGCGTGCACTTGGTACTGCGCACATCTGGATACAATCAAAAGACACGTCTTCAAAAGGTAGGCCTTGTTCTGGGTTGCGAGCGGTTTTGGTCATAAGATCAAAAATTAACAAATGCCTAACATATTGATGTCGTGCTGAATGAACGCGACGAATGGGGGTGGGGCCACAATTCTGGTGGAATATAGGATTCATTTCCTGCAGGCCAGCAAGATAAACGTGACTTACGAAGGCTTGGATATATCAAGTCCAATGACTCTAGCGTTTGGGAATTCATTTGCCATCTTTATGTTTGGCATGAAAATCGAAAGCTCGAAACGTTGACTGAACGACACGTACGTCTAAGACCCAGTGACTACTTCCACAGAAAATGTCCAAGACATCCCGAACGTCTTCCAAATTACGGGTCAGTTGAGAACCAGGGATCATTCACTGCTGTCCTACCGGTTTCATGGGGAGGAACTAGATAATTCCCTCCTAGTACGGTAACATAGACAATCAGTTCAGTGCCAACGATGAACACTGGAAAGGCGGTGTACCTATAAGGTTCCACAAGACGTCATTCAATAACCCCAGGTGTTCATGTTCGGTCAGGTCATTCCTATACAACACTTCATAGTCAGCAGGTGCGAGTATGCTACTCGTAGAACTCGACTCACGGCAAACGGTAGTTACTATCTGTGCCGTGATATTTGCACATCTCGAATGGCGATAAGCATGCAACTTCGACACCTCTTCGTCGGCTACATGTGTTGAAATGGAGATGCTGTTGGCAGTGCGAGTGATGAGAAAGCGCTGTGCTGCCGCATCAAGATAAAGTATGTATTGAACTTGGCGGAAGCGGCAAAGGATGATTCACTGTTGGGGAAAGTAATATAAGCCCTGTCTTATCACCTACGTGTCGTCGTGTCGTCAAAGTCTACAACAAAGATCGGGTTCAAGGCGTGTCAATGGGCACTCCTCGGAGGCAAGGCGAGGCTACTGTTGAAACTGCCTCGGCCATCCCCGAAGGGACCCAACTTACTTACATAATGGTGAGACTTGAATTTACTCACCACTTCGATCCAAGTCACCAGTAAGTAATCCTCATTCGAATGCTTTCCACCGGCAATTTACTCATAGGGAAGATGTGGGTTGATAATCATATTGAAGCTAGTTCCATTGTGCTCTGATGCTGTGCAGCTCGCATTAGATCCATATAATCACCATCACCATCAAAATCGAGTTTCCATCTCGATCCGGGTTGCCAACTTGGAGACAGATAAGTATGGACGACCATCGGGAATATGGCGATGAGCTGGAGGTAACCAAGGATACAGAGCACCCTGATCAAACCTTACTCACATTATAATATTATCATACTTGTATGTACTTTCTAATGCACCATTTGTATGTGTTGAAAATGCTTCGGATGGCTCGTCGAATGCAGTCGCATAAGTTGGGATCGAGCAAAAACATATCTGAGGAGCGCATTCTGACGACGTGGATTGTCTTAATTTGGGAAGCTGGCGGTTATATTCCATATTTGTACATATTAGGTTTCTGCTGTGCTGCCAATACCCTTAACCCACCAAGATCTGCGGCTTGGAGCACCCGCCATCCTCAGTTTCATTCGACATCCGAAGCTCAAAGTATTCCTGATTTGGTGAGTAGAAACCTGTTCAATAGTAGCTCCTTTCTGACTAGAGGAGGCTTTGGTAGTGAAACTGCGGCCTTGACATGTCCACTGATACATTTGGTGTGAATCAGCAGAGTGCTCAAGCAAGCAAGTACTCTCCTCTCTGCGTGATACAAGCTGATAGCAGAGTGACTAGTTGGTTCCACTACACCGGAGCTCTGCCATGCATTGCAGCAGCATGGCTGCCGCCTTGAGCACCTCGAGTCTGACATGGCGTCGGTCAAATCAGACGTGAAAACCCTCAAATCAGATGTGAAAACCCTCAAATCGGACCTGGGAGAGATGAAATCGAGTCTTGCGGATGTTGGAACCAATGTAGTGGCCATTCAAAGAGTTGTGGATGCCACATATGACTATGTGAAGGCGTCTCTCGATATGAAAGCCAGTGGACGAGATGTACGGGACCTTGGGAATAGGATTGAGATGCTGGAGGACAGGGTGAATGAAAGAATGCAGGAGGTGGTCAAGCAGCAGCTTGAGGCAACTCAGACGTCCCTCCTCGAACGCATCATGGCCATAGTTAGAGTGCGTAGTTAGATTGCAATGCATAAAAGGGCACTAAGGAGCAGTCAGTGGACTCGGATACGATCTGGTAACTGAATGGACATGCCTAATTTGTTCTCAACACGGAAGTGCTTGGTGGAAATCTTGTCGTTTGCTGGGCTTGCGAAGACTGCAGCCTCAGGGTCCTTGATTAGGACCGTCATCTCAACGCGCGGTGGGCATCACCAAATTTGCCAAGTGACGATAATAGACAAATATAATCATTGTCTACATAGCAACGCTGGACGTTCGCCAGCGGGAATATATTTTTTCGCAGCAGGAGTACACGAGGTGAGCCCTTGTGAGGGCCGGGGATGATGACTATGAATTTTTGGGATCCCCTGATACAGGTTGACATTTTGGCAGCACCGCCATGCAAAGGGGTCAATTGGTCGCAGCTTGCGACCCCTTCAAATAACCAATCTGCCGCTGAGAGAGAGTCGAGTCACGTGGCCCAGCACACGTGCAGCATGACTTGCCCTGTATACTGCAGTACCAGCGGCAGTGGTTACCACGCACCGCGCAGTTTGATCGACTCGGACTTGGTTACACTTACACCTGACAGAAGGCCTCAAGGTCTCATATATCTCAAATGCAGAGCCCCATCTTGGATGAGGCTTTTAACTCAGACTCTGTCAGAGAACACGCTAAACCCGATGGTATGGATGAAACCCAAGTAACCACATCTGACTCTGAGTCTTTCTTGAAAGACTCGTCCAGAAAATTGGACTTTGATTTGATTTTTCAAGTTCGTCTCGCGTTTGCAGAGCAACACTGCAAAAGTCACAGTAAGTTTCACTTTCCCTGGATCCTTTTTTTGGGAAGGAAACATACCTCTTAGGCATGCCCCTGGATGACAGTGACAACCTGAGTAATGATGGGGATTCCTCGTGCCAAAGCACATCCTCGGCCGTTCCTACACGGGCAAACTCAATGTCCCCAAAGCCTGCAGAGTGCACTCCTACTGGGCACATGCGTAGCTCAACATTCGGTAATCATCATTGGACCACGATCCACGAGAACACGACGCTGGCTGTAGTCTGTGGTCCTCTTGGGATTCAGTACACACTACTAACATTATGGATGTTTGCAGGAGGTCACCTCACCCATACAATCACACAAACCGCTCTCGTCTGATGAACTGGACTCGGACTTTTCAAACGCCACCAAGCCTACCTCGCTGCTGCAAACTTTATCCTCCCCTTCAGATCTCACGCCAGAATATCCTGCATCCATCACTCGGGCAGTAAATTTCCTCAGCACGGTTGATGAGTTAGTCTGGCGGCGAACCTTAGCCCCATCTAGCGCTCAAAAGTTATCGCCGGTATCTTCGGAGGAAAATATAGCTGCTCTTGTGACTCATCTTGAGCTGTGGGCATGTACAGCCCAGGGATCCTCAAGGACTTGAAGCCTGCTCTCGCAAAGTATGCTGGACTGTTCACGCCATTCCTTATTCTTACTGTGAAATTATTCTGTCAGAGCAATGAACTTTATCCATTCAACCTATCTTGATACTCCTTTTCCTGAGAAAAAAGTTCAGGTAATGGTAATCTGAATACGCATTTTTAAAGAGGGTGGTGGCTCCGCTCGGAGGGCTGTTTGAATACCAGTAAGCATCTAGATGATGCTAGCCCTTGCATTCGCCGTCATCTCGGCACGTTCGCTCATGTCGATGAGCGATGCGGCCGCGGAGAGCACTGTCTCGAACCCACACGCGGTGAGCTCTTTGTCCGCTACATGAATCTCCAGCTCCACATGCGCATCCTCTATGTAGTCGTCAATGTGCGCTAGGGTCATCTTGAGATATTGGCATAACTTAATTTGGCTATCCGACAACGCTGTGAATGAGGCCAGGGTGTGACGAAGTTCTTTGAGCGCAATTGAACAGTCATGAAAGGCGCATTGAAAAGTATCGCAAAGACGTCGCGTACTCCCGAGTTCAGAAAGCAGTGTAGAAAGGGGATTGGGCAGGAAGATGGATCTGGTAGAACACGAGATGGGGTGGACCCTAATGTCAAAAGCGCAGGCACGTCCTCGGCAAGAACTTCTGGTCTCCACTTCGCTGGTGACATAGACATATCTGCTGTCGGAGACTCTTCTGTGCGGGAGGGGTGGACTCAAGATCCTAAGTGGAGGTTGGCAATGGCAACTGGGAACGCACAGAAGACAAGCGATATTCCTCATGAGATAGTAATGAAGCTGGTAATGGGGGGTCGAGATCCTGGGTGGAGGCTGGCGACGGCAACTGGCCTGGCTGAGCTTCCTCCAACCTGCCGCGCTCAGCCCTGGAGTCATCGTACAGAGTTGTCGAGATGGGAGAAATACATGTTAGGGAATCCTTGTTTCATAAGTGTCAGTTTCTACCGCCAAGGAGTGTGTGAAAGTTTGAGCTCAATGTTTCTCTCACTGGTGAGAGAAACATCGAACCCAGGCTGGGACGTGGGAAACTTAAACCGACTCTTTCCATACAGTCTAGGCTACCTACAATGTAATAAATATACTTTATCCTAGCCATAACCTTGCCCTTGTGAGACATGATTGGTTGGATGAGCATCTCTTCTTCAGGGTGACACATCACATCCATGTTTCAATATCTATAATCCAGAAAACAAAAAAGCTGTGCACGTTTGTCCGTTCGTGAGATTCTGTTGGAGAATGCTACTCACGTTGTCATATCGACCCAATGTGATCATCATATCCACCCAATGAAAAGCATGGGCCCTAATCGTCTGACGAGAATACGCGCGTTTGTTCTTATGCATGCTTCTGGGTCACTCTGAAGGTGTTCAATATGCCACAGAAGGTCGTTGTTGAGAATGCGATCGCTAAGCTGCACTCACCATGTTTGAGAAGCATCGTAGAGAAAGAAGAAGAGACATACCTTTGGGGAAAGAAGAATGATCGCGCGAATTGCTGCTTCGCGGATGACAGGAACCGTGTCCGTAAAGCCAGATTGCTCGTCCGTCCCGATCAGGATAATACAGCCAGAAATAAAAGGAGGATAACACATACGAGATTGGGCCAGATCTTCTCTGCGACACCTTTTTTGCCGAGTCTGTCCACACGTTTGGCGAGGTTATCAAGGAGTACCTCGATTGGGGCTTGCAAAGAGTCTGGTGAGAGGAGCAAGAATTATGTTCATGTGCTCTTCGGGCGATACATTCTTGCCGAACTGTAGAATCAAAGGAACGATGGTAACTGCAGATGCGCCTCTGTACCTGAGTGCAGTCACGAGGGAAGGGAGAATGCGGAAGGATGCAAATTCAGGAGGGAATGAGGAACCAGATTCTTTCAACACACTTCATCCGTATCGCATTTAGTTCATAAGCTCACCACGAGAAATCAATTGTACTAATTGATTATCAGAAACATCCTGAACCGTCGCCAGCCGTCTCCGCCATTCCGCCGTCCAAGAATGTTTTCAGCGTCATACGGCCCTTCGGATTCGAGTTGAGAAGTCTCTTGAATGATGGAAATATGGAAGGTGGGATAGAATTGCGAGACGAAGGCTGAGGTGGTGGATGTGGTGGCTCCGCGGTCTCCAGTGGGGGATGTGTAGGGTTGAAGACAGAGTGTAGAAGGAGGCCAAGTGGATAGCCGTCCACGGCAGACACTGGACTACTCGACGCACCATTAATGTGGGGTTCAGCGAGCACACTGAACTGACTCACTCCTTGAACGCGGACCAGCCGCTCTTCTTGACCTCCGGCGGCGTGAAGCTCATCAATCCCGGAAGCAATCCACCCATCGTCTAGAGTGAACTACGTTAATGAAGGTGAGCATGCCTTGACTAACACGAACTTACATAGAGCACCGGGTTGTTGTCTTTGGGGTTGCTCAAGACTTCAAAACCACCCAACCTCCACTCTCCGGACGGTGATATGAAGAATGCGTTTGGCCTGACGCTGCCGTGGGTCATTGATGAACGTGAGGGTGACCTATGTAGAACCATGTATATCGTAACAGTAGTATAGCATTGTAGAAGACGTACCGATATTCGATGCAACCCCCAGTCGTGTTATTCCTGCTGGCTCTTGGATGCCCATGCCTGCAACATGGCTGATAGCGGTCGGACGCGTTCCGTCACGATGAAAATTGCAGTTTCTGATTTGACGACATCCATGAATTTGAGCACATCAGGATGCCAAAAACTGAAACATGGCTACCATCGTCCTATGTGCTGGTGAGGTTAGCCTGTATCAGAGTTGGAATGTGTGTGACTGTACATGTTTCGTGGCATCGTCCAAGACCCAAAGTGTTTCGCAGGAGGGGACCTTTGGACCGAGGGTGAATGGTAAGTTGATACCAGATTTTTGGACGACTCGGGTTAATACAGCTGCTGAACCGAAATTGCGTAGGTAGTCCATACCAAGTGCCACAAACTAAACGTCGAAGCTCTTGCTGTGGGCAGTGGCACTGCTACACGCCCAAATTAGGTTTACCCTAAGTGAACAATTGACGGAATTTGTTAACAAAATAATACGTAGATAATATGTAAAGATAGGTATAATATGCCTGGATCAATGTAATCACTGTCTGCGGTGTGGTAAAATGACATATGTGTGACAAAAACGACCGGGGCTGTTCAAAAAAGGGAGAGGATCAACACCGGAACATCAACGGTGATTGAAGCAGAGCGGGCATACCATGCATGTCGGCCATGCCCAAATGCCAAGTATTCCAGAGATGTGGTGACAAATTGATGCTTTACGCCTTCCCCATCCTCTTCGCGCATGTTTGCGAACCAGAATGGATCAAACTTGTATGGGTTACCGTACAATGTGTCATCATAATGCAATGCAACGAGACCTGCATGGACCCTTGTGCCTTTTGGGATTACCCTCCCGTCAGACAGCACAAAGTCCTCGATGGCCTTGCGTGCCAAGCCCACCGAAGGATAGAATTAAATGTGAATCGGAAGGACCTTGAATGAAATAAGAAGAATGTCTCACAAACGTTGATAGACTCCACACGCATTGTCTCCTTAAAGAAACTGTCTATTTTGCGCATCTTTCCCAAGGACATTCTCGACCATTCCTCTTTTCTCGAGGATAGTCTCAATTTCTTCACGGAGAGGCCGTGCGTACTGAGGATCCGCCACTAGATTGTACAACGCGAGTGTAAAAACCTGGGATGCAGTATGACCAAGAGACTAAACAGGTTCGCAAAGTCTGACATACGTTGGATGTCGTCTGTATAATGCGGTGAGTAAGACGATCGTTGCAAACACAAACAACAGGATACGCACATGGATGGCAGCAAAATTGGTCACCAATGAACGAAGAGCTAGAGAGAGTTCTCAGCGGACTCGAAGAGATACGAGCACTGAGGAAAGAGTTGGTTGGGACGCGTCTCCCTTAACTACAAGATTACATAAGTGCAAACTGCAAGAAGCAATGAGCTTTGCATAACGGATGAGCAGCGGAGTGAATATCAAAATGGAAATATAGCTAACAACCAATACGTAGTCCGTTAATATCTCCACACTGATGTCTGACCCAGCTTCATCCATCAACCAAGATAAATGATCATTCTACAATGAGGCACACGAATGGGTTTTTCGGTCCAATCACTTCCATACTCATTCAAGTACTTGCGCCGTTCCTTGACAATCGGACGAAGATGCGCCGCGCCTTCGGGACATTCATTATGAAACGGGCAGCTAGGCTGTCAAAAGATTGAGAGAGCCCCGTGGACACAAAACCATCAAGGACGCACGGTTTCAAGAACTCGGGGAGGAAGCCAATTGCGAGTGAGCCCGTAATGACATCAACGGTATGTTGGACGTTAAGATCGATGAAATCAGGGTTATGGCCTACAACGAGAGGTCAAAAACGCAAGAAGACCGTGGAATTCTCACAAACTTGCAGACCAACGAATATCCTATTAGTGGCCCTGGACATCATCTGCTGGCCAGTGTCCAATGCCGGTACCGCTTTCCATTCTGTGTTATAGGGTATGAACGAATTGTCCCTTTTGAGAAAAAGAAATGTGTCACCGTTATCTTTCAGATCCAGAATCTCATTGATTGCGATGAAAATTTCTTCACGTAAAGTAGAATAGAAGGTCCCAACATTCAGAGTGAGGTGTGCGCGCACCACATTGACGTGGAACAGATTGCGTTGAGTCTCAATGCCCAATGTGAAGTTGGATTCAAAATCCTGTCCAAGAGCGCCTCAGGAACAAGTGACACGAACAGAAAGTAATGTGTCTCACTTCCACGGCGGCCTCCACGAAAGAAAGTTCCTCGTCACGTGCACTTCGCACTTCTTCTACATATGCGCGGTTGGTCACAACGACGATCCAGTGGTAGAGCGTCGCTATCTTGAATGGAGCACCCTTGTACTGCAAATTTCAAAAGTTTGCAAATACACCAACTTGTGTAAAAAGGCATACGAGGTTCGTCGTCGTTCATAATCTCTTCTAGATTCGACCGCTCAGTCAGCTATCTCACCTTATCAGGAAGTGAAACTGCTGCTGAAGATGCCGTCAACGACCAGACTGCACATGAGAAGCAAGCCGTCGGGCTCGAAGAACGGCGCAAGCATGCTAATACTAAGGCAAAGAAGCCGAAGAAGACGCTGCAGGAGGTTCACATCTCTTTTGTTGTTGCATATCATCCTCTGATGTAGTCCGACTCCGTCCACAGGATGAACAGGCGAAGGCCATGGCTGAACGCACGATCGAAGAGAGCACAGCCAAAATTGCGCGCAAACGTGCAGAGATCAAGGAACATGAGGCGCAGCTCAAGAAGGAAGAGGACGTCCTTGAAAATATTCGGGATAGCTTGGAAGGTATGTTATTATGTGCGTATCCCCTCTGGCCTGATGAACACTGCACTTGCAACAGACAAGACGCAAGTATTCCACGACCAGATTGAGATCAAGCAGAAAGACCTTCAGCCGTGGACTACGAAGATCAATAAGAGACGAGCGAGAAGGATGCATTGGCGAAGAAAGCTCCCGGTGTCAAGGACACGGTCAAGAATTCTCAAGAAGATCTTGAGCAACAACAGGCATCACAACAGGCCAAGGTTAGTCTCTCTTACGATCGAGAAATTAACTCGAGAATGATTTTGCGTTGTAGCTCGAAAAGTTAAACAGCCTGAAAGCCACAAACGCAACTTTGCAGAAGGAACTGCAGGCTTACCAGAAGAACTTCCATGTACGGGCTCGTAACCTACACGACACGCCATCACTCACTCATGACTGTTCGTGTTTGCAGGCTACTCAGGCACAAATGCAAGAATTGCGGGGCAAATTGTCCTCTCTTTGACAGAGAACCGAGGAAGCCAAGGCATCTCAAGCGGCCAGTACATTGCAAAACAAGGTTCTTGATTCCCTCACCCGTCTCAAGCAGACCGGGTGCATCGACGGTTTCCACGTACGTACTTTCTGTTCCTTACCTTTCAGATATGCAGAATCAGGCTTCCTGTAGGGTCGCCTAGGCACTCTCGGTACGATTCCTGACAAGTACGACGTCGCGATCTCTACTGCTTGTGGTGCACTCCACAATATGGTCGTCGACACCGTGGCTCAGGGACAAGCCTGCATCGACTTTCTCCGGTCGCAAAACGTCGGTCGCGCTTCCTTCATGGTCCTCGAGAAGCTTCCCTCCGACCGCATTCACGAACGTATCCAGACGCCCGAAAATGTCCCGCGGCTATATGACCTCATCAAGCCTAAAGATCCCAAGTTCTTACCCGCGTTTAACAAGGCTGTTGGGAACACGCTCGTCGCAGACGATCTAGAGCAGGCTAACCGGATTGTGTTCGGTGGTTCGAGGCGGTGGCATGTCGTTACACTCGCAGGCCAGCTGATCGATGCGTCGGGTACCCATGTCGCACGGTGGGAACCATGTTGCGCGCGGGGTGATGAGTTCCAGGTTGGCAGTGGATGTGGCCAGGCCAGAGGTGCTGAGACAGTTTGAACAAGAAAGTGACACTGCAGCAAGGGAGCTTGAAGAAGCGATCAGAGCGCTTAGAGCATTGGAGGGCGAGGGCAAGTGGTTGGCACTCTCAGGACCACGGCTAGACATGGACGTGAAGAAGCTGACGATGGCAGTGAATAACGGACGGAAGCGACTCGAGGAGGCAGAGAGGCGGGTGCATGACCTCAGGTGCGTATATCTCTCATCGCTTGACATGCTTTTTCTTGTTTCTGTTGGCATTGGACCAGAGCGCTCATTGGTTTACCATATTGGGGCGCAGAGCAAGCCAGATGCTCGGGACATGGCATGAATCGAGGCCCTCGAAGGGGAGATTGCGTCCGCGACAGCCGAGCTAGAGGAACTCCAGGCAAAATCGAGCAAAATCGAGGACGCGATCAAGGAGCTCGAGAAGAAGATCCTCGATATTGGTGGATCGCGACTGCTCAAACAACGTTCCACAGTCGACGGTATCAAGCTACACATCAACCTCGCCAACGACGAGATCACGAAGGCAGAGGTGGGCGAGTACTTGGAGAAGCTCAAGGTCAAGGTGGAAGGTGCGCAGATGGCAGCGGAGCATTCAAGGGACGACTTAGACGCACTCAAGACGCAGCTGGAGGAGAAGCGGGAAGAGATACAAGAGTTCAGAAAAGAGGTATGTATGATTTAAATATCGCGCACGAACGTTCTGATGTCTCGGTTAGATGGAGTTGACGCAGAAGCTAAACGATGTGAAAAAGGAGGCCAATGAGAACGAGGATGCGCTGCAGCACTGGCAACTGGAGCACGATAAGCTGAGGCTAGAGGAGATCGAGTGTGTTTCCCTGGAGTTTTGTGAGCACTTGACTGATACAGGAATGTAGCGACGACGACGAGGAGGCAGAGGCAGCACCAGTAGATGGTGAGCCCTCTGAACCGCAGGTCAAACGGGAATCAGGAGACCCGCCACCTAAGAAACCATCAAAACGTGAATCCGCAAACGAGTTGCACATCTACAGCATCGACGAACTCCGAGTATCTGGACGGTGAGCAGCTCGTCCTCGCTGCCGCAATTCCGTCCTGACCTCCACGCGATAGAAAAACTGAGCAGCGCCAAGCCTGACTTGACCGTACTCGAGGATTAGAAGAAGCGCGAGGAAGAGTTCCTCCGTCGTGCTAAAGACCTCGATCAGATCACTGATGCGTGCGACGCACAGAAACAAAAGTATGATAATCTCAGGAAACAGCATTTGGACGAGTTCATGGCTGGCTTTAATATGATCTCTTTGAAACTCAAGGAGATGTATCAGGTTCGTGTTTCGATTCGTTCCTGAAGCACGCGGGTGCGACTCTACTTTCGGATAGATGTTCACCCTTGGAGGGAATGCGGAACTGGAGCTGGTAGACAGCATGGATCCGTTTTCGGAAGGGATCATCTTCAGCGTGATGCCACTCAAGAAGAGCTGGAAAAATAACTCTAATCTCTCCGGTGGTGAAAAGGTAGGTTACATCCAGTCTCGTTGCTGTCAAAAACTCATGTATCCGTAGACACTTAGTTCTCTGAAGCACCATGGTTGTGCACGCATAAAGGTACCGACGGTCCACCCTGCTGTCTGTAGCCAACTCCTCTGTACTTTAGGTCCTGTCCGGTATGTCATCGAGTTCAAAAAATTTGAACCAGCTAAGTTTTTCTGGTCGGCAGATTAGTCATTCAAAGGGGTCGCGACTCGCAAGCCGCGACCAATTGACCCCTTCGCATCGCGGTGCTGCCCCTTGTCACTCGTGCGGACGCGGTAGACCCCTTCGCATGGCAGTGCTGCCCTGGTTACCTGGACTAGTCAACACCGGTGACCTTCTCTCCTGTATCCACCTCCCGGTCTGCCACCGTCTAACCTCTGACGACACCATCCTTGCTGTCCTTAAAACCCGCTTTCGCTCAGATTTACCTTACTCGAAAATAGGCACAACTCATCTACTCGTCGTCAACCCATACAAAACCTTCGCAAATATCAATGACGCCAGCGACAGAGCATGAAGAACGGTCGCCATAAAGACACCAGTCTTCACGTTACCAGCTCAAGCCTCCTCCAACCTCGTCCCTATGAACTCACCGTGCAGATTTGCCTCCTTATGCCTCACAAGAGACAGTCCCGCTCTGTCATTCTTTCATCACTGCGCCTTCCTTCCTTCCTTCACATTCATGTTCAGTGGAATCACCGGCTCTGGAAAAACATCCACTCTACGCCTCCTCGTAGACCAGGTTCTATGGCTCTCTCCCATTCGAAGAAAGAGCTTCGCATGGCTAGCCAAGTCAAAGCCCTTCACACCCTGCTTGATGCGTTTGGAAACGCAAAGTTCATCTTAAATCCAAACGTATCACGGCACAGCTGTTATCTCGAGCTTCATTTCAACGAGCGTGGTCGCATCAAATCGGCTAAAGTTCTCGCGTTTGCGTTGGACAAGTCTAGACTCACTCGCCTCTCCCATGAGGAACGCACGTATCATATATCTTACCAATTCTTGGCTGGTGCGGCACCGCAGGAGTGTGATTACTTCCACCTCGAGTACCCCTCCGAATATGCCCAGAGTCTTGGCCTCATCTAGTTGTTACCGTTTGCCCAGCGGACCTTTCAGCCATGACCTTATCGCCCTGGAGGAGGTGCGAGTTGCAATGCGCACACTCAGTTTCAAGCCAAAACACCTGTCCTCCATCTTTACCATCCTCGTTGCTATTCTCCTCTTGAGCAACATTCAGTTCGCAGAGGTGGCGCCGGGGATGTTTCCGCCCCCGTCTCAAACTTTCCTGTCCTCGAACGTGTCGCCCGTTTCCTTGGTGTTGCCCCGCATGGCTTTGCGCAGGCCTTGACGAACAAGACGAACAATGTTTGCAAGGAGGTGTATACTGTCCTTCTCAGCGTCGAGCAGAGTGCGGTCCAACATGGTGCGCTTATGCGCGACCTCTACGCCATTCTTTTCGCGTATGTTGTCGAGACGGCAAACCGCAAGGTTGTTCCCCCAAATCGTGGCGTTCTTCCCACCATCCAGTTCATTGCCTTCGATTCCCCCGGTTTCCAGACACGTGGTCCCGTGGGTACCGGCTCAACGATGTTTGCAGGAACTGCTCCCCTCATCTCCGTCCTGAGCCTTTGAAAGCGGGTTTGATGAGTTTTGCACCAACTTTGCAGACAAGTTGGTGCAATCCTACGTCTTATCCCCCACATTCGAGGACATCGTTGGCTATAATGGCCACATTGTTGGTGATGGGATATCCCTTCCAACGATTGCCATCGTAGGTGACTCGGCTTGCGTTGAGCTCTTCCATGGCTCCCAGCTTAGTGAATGTGCGACACACAAGCCTGGCGGTATCCTCGGCATCTTGAGCAAAGCATCCTTGCCATGCAGGCCAGGAAATGGAGGCAAGAAGGCGGAGGAACTTCATCAAGACCTCGTGTCCAGATACGGCGTTCATCCATCCTTTGTGGCAAGCCCTAGTCAAGTCAGCGAGGACGGCATGAACCTATTCGGTATCAACTACCATGCGGGAGGTTGCACGTACGACATTTCGTCCTTTATCGAGAAAGGTGATATTCTTGACTCGGCCTTCGTAACCTCACCGCGTAACTCCTCGGATCCTTTCGTAGTGAAGTTGGTCTCTGGTCCTTTCCTTGTCGCTGAGAAGCATCTGAAGGACGAAACGACCATTGTTCAAGCTCAAGTGTCGTCACGCCCGCTTCGTCAGTTGACACCCATCGTGTCGCCGGATGGCTCGGCACCTACGTCCAACGATGAATATCCTCCCCTAGACCTCACCAAGATATACTCCATCTCCACACAACTCAATTACACCCTCTCCGAGATTTTTATTTCACTTAACCGGACACGACTACGCACCATCTCCTGTATCCGTCCCAACGATTTCAACTTGCCCCACGCATTTGACAAACGTCGTGTCAAGGCCCAGATAAAGTCACTTCTGATCCCTGAAACTGCCGTGCATCGCGGTGTAGAATTTGTCGCTGACTTGGAGTGGAGTGCGTTTTGCGAACAGCACGTACCAACGATGCGTAGTTCGGATGCGGAACGTATCTGGCAATGCACAGCTTCGAATGGATGGAAGGAGGGTGCACCCCATGAACGCGCCCTCGCATTGACCGGAGGTTGTACACTAGCCTATGCTACTTCCGGAAATGCATCCAGTACGACCGCCATTCTCTACTTAGACAGTGCCTTCACGATTGGAGAGGCATCCCGTGTTCCCCAGCCATCGCGTCAAAAAACGTCCGCTACGTGTGCCCCGCACTACCTGGCTGGGGAAACACCTCCCCACCTGCTCTGTCAACGCCATACATCAACTGACTTGCTGGCGATATGCCAACCACTCTCCTTGATCACCTCTACCCCGAGAACGGGCAAGACATCAAACTCTACATCTCCGGGGGATCCTACGGGACGGTGACAGCCCAGATCCTGCACGGGGCTCCATATGATAAGTTCCCGTACGGGTGCTGCATTGTCGAGGCACTCCTTGGGGAGCGCCTCCGCTATCACAAAGACTACGCAAAGTACATGGTGGGCATATCGGTGCTATTTGTCACTTGAACGATATCTGGGCAGAATTTCTAATTAGGGTAGAGTAGCTTCAGGATGACGCGTCGTTGTGACGGCACGCGTCCGAGTTTCACCATCTTTGCCTTTCATTTCTGTGTTTTTATTGTGCATTCCGTCCCTTCGTTCTGAACCTGTATATATTAATATCAAGTCGCGGTTCCTTCATGTTCCTTGTCAAAATGGTTCTCGTGTTGTTACATCTGGCTAGGTATCGGATAACGAATTCAGAGGGTGTCGAGGCGTCACAACAGTCATGAATGCACTGGAGTGGATGAAAGCACGGTTAGTTAGTCACGAAGCTCCAACTCTCTTCTGATTATCTCCCGCGCTTCTCTGATCCTTCCTGCCTCCCGCTTGACTCTGCGGGGACTTCGAGTAAGTAGTTGCTCGGCACTGTCCAGGGGTGCTTTCGATCCAGGACTAGGTGGCAGGGCCTTTCCTGGCAACTTCGTCGAACTGTGCATACCATGGATAGCAGAACTCTCCACAGTGTCCGAAGTCGGCGCAGTCGGAGGCATCTCGAACCATTCATCTCCGTTAGTGTCAAGTTGTCGGAGGGACTCAGAGAAAGGGCAGAGGGTCGTCAGGAATTTAAGCGATTCAGATGCCTCCGACGTTGACACCAGTGCGGGTGACGATTTTATGGCAGCAGCCATGACGTCGCTAGCGGGAAGGGCTTTGCGTTTACAGTTACCGGGTATCGTAGTCGTCGCACTAACAGCAGCAGTGGAAAAGGATAAGGTCACTGCACGAAGCACTGGTTTTTGAAGCTATACCTACATCTAGATACATTCGGCGACGCCACCGAGCAGCAAGCAACGTCGCCAAATCTCTTCCTGACCTAATTTCTGAATATGATCTCTGGTCAGCTTTCTGCCTGCAACTTCAGCACTCTTGGATTTCGCCGGGATGGATGCCAGAGATTTAAGCCGAACACGCCCATATATTGCTTAGCGTCGAGGTGTGCTTGGTGTTGGAGGTGCAGTCTGAGCGTCGGGGCCTCTCTGGTGTGCGGGTGTCATAGCAAGGTCGCCTGGCCCTTTGGTGTCCAGACGCTTGCGAGTAGGTGTCTTTGGTGTGAGGAGTCCCGCAAGAGGATCTGCGGGCTTGTGACAAGAGGACGGCGCGCGCAGGAGGGAGGCAGGAGGCATGGATCAGGATGAAGGCTCGCGCGAGTGGGGTTTCACAAGGGGGGAAGGGATGGGGAGTTTGCCGGTCAGGCTGGATTTGGAGGGCGAGGAAGGGCTGAAGAGAAGGATGTTTGCAAGAGTGGCTGCACTCTTTGGAGATGCAGATGCGGAGGCGCAAGTGAGGGCCAAAGGCTGGGCACTGTGAACGACGAGCTGAGGCAGATCTACTAGGGGCACGTTTGGAACCAGAGTGATGCCCGAAAGGTGCTGCAGAAGGAAAGGTGAGGGACGGAAGGGACGGAAGGAGAGGAGTATCGTTACCTCGACCCAAGATTCGAGCTTGGTCCGGAATTTAGCGCGTCGCTTGTGGGCATCCGCAGCCCACCTCACGACTGCAGCCATGCCACTAGCCAAAAGTGGTACCGGCTTCGATTCGAGTGCTCCAGTTACCGCTGAGGGGTGCGGGTGAGCGGGAACTGGCGGGTCAAAGTAACCGGTGGAGCAGAGAATGCCGGCGTCGACGCAGTGTCTCCGAAGATGGAGGAGGCTCATTAAACTCAAAGCACGGCGAGTTGCTTTCAAAACCCCCTCTGATTCCAAGTCATTCTGGCGAATAGCGTTCCCAGGACACGCCTGGTCCGGAAGGCAGCACCACCATGTGAAGGGGTCGATTGGTCGCGGCTTGCGACCCCTTCGAATGACCAATCTGCCTTGGTTGCTGCCCCGTGGGAACAGGTTTCGAAGCCTGCTGTGCGGTAAGACACCTAACCTCTGTTGTTTTCCTGCTTGTCAACACCGGCACTACTGCAAGGCGTCATTGAAGGCTTCCTAGCCCTAAAGGGCAGGGTCATCGTGATGTGCATCGACGTGCACTCTTGCTTGTGAGAGCAGAGGCACCAGATGTATTGGCAGTACTATGTGTTGTTTTTTTCGCATGCTCGCCGCTTTGCTCCTTCACTGCTCAGCTTCTCAACGTTCCGACCAGTGCACGGTGCCACTAAGTGGATTGGAGGTCATGGAACCACGATCGCCGGTGTCATCGTCGACTCGGGTACACCAACCACCACCTCTCTCTCTTTCTCTCTCACTTGCTCATGCCCTGACAGGTAAGTTCAACAAGACGTGCAACAGTAAATTTCCATCATTCACGTTCCCGTCACAGGGGTACCGTGGACTTCAGTTCAGCCCCACGTTCGGGCTGGCGGCGTTTGCCTAGTGAAGCTCCGGGTGGAACTCATGTGTGACATTGACCCCGCGTTGAATCCGTTTGGTGCTAAGTTTCTGCTCATTCAAGGTGTCGAGACCCTCAGCTTGCATGCTCAGCGACACTGACGACGCGCTTTCTCTGGTGAGGTACAGTATCTTCTTCCACATGTCGTTATCAAAATGGGTATTCAACCTTGCGCTCGCGTTTCACGACAGCTGGTTCCAAAATCACCCCAAGGTCGTATAGGTATCGTATCCCGGCTTGGAACGGCATGCATATCATGAAGAAGCGAAGCGGCTGTTGCGTCCGGGGACGTTTGGCGGTGTGCTGAGCTTTGGCGTCAAGGGTGACATCCACGTTGCAAGCCGAGTCATCGACACACTTAAATTGGTGAGCAACCTGGCCAATGTGGGGGACACCAAGACGCTCGTGATCCACCCCACTTCGACGACGCATTTGGAGTTAGGAGCAGGCGGTGACGAGTGTGACGGAGGACTTGGTTCGGGGTGCGTGCGTGTTGAAGGTGTCATGTTGAAGGTTGCTCATGTTTGATGGATTTGTTTGATGGATTTGTCTGCAGATTGCGGTCGGTATCGAGCATATTGGCGGTATCATTGCGGATTTCGAGACACTCAAGACTTTGTAAAGATCTGTCTTGGATTACTCGCTTTCTTGTTGTATTGTAATATTGGGTACTTGAATTCACTACTTTAGGAAGTTGGCATCTGTAGGACACCAATCACGCCCCCCCAAAAAAAAGTTACCTGGCGATAATGAATTTTGGCTGTGAGCTCGCCGATTATGGAAGGTTGTAAACTCGACTATGAAATTCTGGACATATGCTCACTGACGTCTCGACGGTCGGCGTACTTGTATGTAGAGTACGTGTGAAACAGCCCCCGCGAAAAGAAGAAAGAGAAAAACTATCATAAGATGTCACTGATCTTGTCCTCATCCTCCGAGTCGTCATCGTCTGAAAAGCTATTGACCCAAAGAGAAGGACCTACATTGATCTCGTTGTCAGCGTCTCCAATTTCTGGCTCTTCATCCAAAAATCTGTTGAGTTCCTGTATGTGCTCCACCTCTTGATGAGGTGGTGAAGTTAGTGTAATATATGGTATACGATGGCAATGTAACTTACACAGACCAATACCATTACCGACACCACCCAAGTAACCTGCTCTCTCATGTAGATCTTGTAAACCTTGTAATAAGGGTAGCTCATCGCCGATAGTACCCACGGCATTACCATTTTCGTGTTCATCAAGAGCCTCAGCCATATCTTGATATTGGCGAATTAGACCCAAGAGTTCGAGGTAAATACCCCAAATAGATGCCCGCTCAACGGGAGGGCGACCCAGTTGGTTGTAGCACTGCTCGATGATGGTATCGAGAGATGCTGGCAGTAAGTCGAAAACTCGATGGTCACGATTGATGTATAGGTCGCGAACGCAATTGACCGCATCTTGAGAAACAGCTACCTTAACATCGAGAGCGCCGTAGTCAGCTGGGCATCGGTGGATGAGTTCAGGTATGCCATGCGGGAGGACCTTCAAATTGTATTTGAATAACGTTAACAATCATGAAAGCCAAGTAGCGTGCACCTTACCTTTTTTTTATCCTGACGTTTCCGGGTATTATTAATGCGAAACTGATAGTTGTCCAACTCACGTTGGAGCCAGGGGATAAATAACCAATGGAAAGTCATTCTATTGCAGCCAGAGTCAGTCTCTTTGTGTACCACACGCGTTGACACGAACTTACAGTTGCAAAGTGTTGTGAGGATCATACCAACCCTCGACCACCCCCTCGTCAAGGAGGGCCTTGAAACCTGGAGCGAAGCGACGTCGAAGTTGGGACCAAGCAATCTCTGGCATAATATTCTTCTTGCTGCGCATCCACCGGCGTTGGACAAACCCAGTGAGCAACGGATCGTTCATCTGACGGAGCATAGTCTGTGCATTTGCAACCCCAAAGTCCTCCGTCCCAGGATCACTCTGCGTGACCATGGGAATGACTGGAAATAGGAAGTTTCAGTTTGACAAGACAGTAGTGATGCGTGGATAAAGGTACTGGTACATCCAAGGTTCTCGACCGTTTCGAGGTAATAGGATAAAATTAGTTGTGGATTTCGATTAGAATGCCAAACCTTCAACCAGAAGATACGGCCAGAGGAAGGGTTCAATGGCGGTGTGCAGTGCTAGACCAAACCGGAGCCATTTATCGTGCTGGTCGATGGTCCAAATATCATTGACTCCAGCGGCCCAAAAGCGGCGACGCTGGAGCTGGTTAACCTTGCGCTGCCTCATCAGGTGAGGCTCATGCGTTGTGAAATATTCACGCATGACACTTCTAGTACACGGATAAGGCCCACCATAATACCAACATTACAATACGTACTTTGAAACCAACATGTTGTGTTCGTGAAACAACAAGCTGATCATTTCGCGTATCCCTGCGCCAGGGTACATGGCACGGAGCTCAACCATGGCTGGGCGTATGCTGTCGGGAGTGTGTCCTTGTTGGCGAGTGCGCCGCAGTCCGAGTCTGTTCCGGATTTCAACAAATTTTGTCAATCTGCCATCGATATGAGTTGGCACGATCAGGATATTAGCGGAATACAGTTACCCAATTCCATATTCACTGAGATTGATGACTTTCTGAAGTTCGGCGACAATTTGCCTGTCAGTAAGGCGAGCTGCCCACAGTCGCTGGATGTGCGGTTCGATTAGCTCAAGCGGAGCTGGCATTGGAGTCACCTATCAGCCCCAGACATATGTATTCGGAACAGGTAGGTACATACGAGTGGCTTTGTTCTGATTGCGCCGCCTTCATTGCATAGTGACGGTGCGGCATCCACTAGCCTTGGCCTTGGGGTGTTCAACTCCTTCAAACTTTCACACGAATGCAGTGCCACCGATGGGCGTGGATGTCACTCTCCAATCCCAAAAAACTGCAAATCCTTTGCCTCGTGCACCTAGCAATGGGCCACCGTGCAACCCGTCGATCGACCAGCTACCTGAACCCCTCATCCCTGTGCCACCCCTCTCTTTGAAATTCTTGTACACACTTGGCCTCAACTTGCTCTCCAGCACCGTGTACGTATTTGAGTCGCCCGCCCAAGCAAACGGCAGACCACTTTCAAATGGCCTGTTCTTCTATGCAAGCTCCGTGTATATGATGTACTCGCCATCTCTGACAACTGTCACAAACTGTGCATTGGGAAAATGAATCAGATTTGTCACAAAGATATTTGCCGTGCTGAGTTCTTTGATCGAGAGAAGAAAGCGGTCTCACAGCGAACGGGGACGTTGCACACGTCCAGCGTCTTCACCAATGCACCTGTATGGTGGTTGTAGATGTTCACTGAACCATTGTAGAGGCTGGTGAGTAGCCAGGGCTCGGTAGGGTGAAAGTCGGTGCCTTTGACATGATCGGATCGAGAGAAGAGTTTGCACTGAGATCGTGGTTCAGCTTGTATCATGGAGGTCATTATGCTTGCAGATACACCAAACAACACTGTTCTTGGGGGTAATGAAGGGTGGGATATATGGTCTGCGTCGAAGATGGGTGTCGCGATGATGGACGCCAAATTGTTATTACTTACATAATTCGTTTTCCACAGCCGTGGCCAGCATGAAGGTCTGTCTCTGGAATCCTTCCCCTTACCCCGCACTTGGTGTCCTGAAAACCTCACCTGGCTGTGACCAAAATTTTCGCCTATGCGTGGCAGCAAGTCGGAATGGATGTGGGCCTGTCTAGGGGCCTTTTGCTCGCCCAAGAGCCCTCGCCCAAACCCACCTCCTCTGAACTGCATGAGACTGCGAACGAGACTTTCGGCTGCGCGCGACAGCCAGTCGGAAGAGACGAACGTGGTCTGCATGGGTGCTCTCCTGAGGCCCTCCACCCAGCAGTCCGCTTGGTCCTGCATTGCAGCGTGAAGAGGCCTAGGGCCGTTGCCGTTCATGGTGGACTCATCAAGTAAGGAGAGTGTCGGATACCTGACAACTTGAAGGAGAAGAGTGCCAGATTTTTCGGAAACAAAGTAAACATTTCCCGCGGGTCTGTTTGCACACTCTGGTGACCTCATACTAGACAGGCTGGTCAGCAGACTACCTTTTTCTTGCTCCACATCGTTGTCGACGATGTTTGCCCTTCGTTGTGGCCATTTACAGAGCCCAAGATGCTCGAGAAGGCCCCATCAACACTGTGGTCCTTCAAGTCGCTCTTTTTATGGCATCGTCGCAGCTCTCAATGTTGATGGCAAAATCGTGCCGCAGGCTTTGCAGTTTGTTGGTATTTGAGCTTGACCAAATGCGGGCGGTCTTGTCAGATGCATCTGTCGTGATTCTTGTCCTGTCTGAGCAACACGTCAGCCGCATTTACCTTCCCTGTGTGCCCTCTCGGCCATGTCACGACCCTTCTGCTCTGCACGCCAAACACCCTCACAACTCCATCATCCGATTTGCTGATGTGACCCCTTCACCATCTTGTGATGCCGCAATGCTGTACACCGACGACCCCGTACCCATTGGCATCCCATCTCCCTGCCGCTGTCTACCCTCCAACTCCAACATCGAATCTTTCCTTCCAATCCACCACACAAGACACGCTTCGATCTCGATCTCTTCATCAGGAGCCGATCCCCCCTTCGCAACGCCGCCAGCCATAAGAACAGCTGAATATATGTAAAGTTTGCGGTCGATTTCGATTACCTTCCCTCCTACCTTTGCCTGCCCTTGCTGGACCCGGCGGCGCTCTCATTCGGCTCTAGCTTCTTGTCAGTGCTGTCCTCTCGATGCTTCCTGCCACCTACTCACCTCTTCTTCGTGCCAGCATTCAAGCTAATCTCGAAAACACCACCAACGGATGCAAGTCCGACACAGGGGATTAGCGTGCGGGTGTTGACTCGCAGCAGCCCTTTACCTCACAATCCACGCATCTTTGTCCCGTCACAGCTTTGGCGCCTGTTCTCGTATGGGGCGCACCTTTCTACCCCCATTGCGTTTGTCCGTCCACCTACTCCCTGCTCATTCCCAGAGACAGAATGTTGAACTGTCGCGAAGTTCTCCTAGTCTCTTGCACCCCTTGCCTATACCACGTTCAGTCCTGTACCACTCGAATAGCGTACCGTTCGCCCCTAATTGACTTGCTGGACAAACGCCTCACCTTGGACCCTGCATGACATCACCTGGTATGTCAGTTTCAAGAATGACCACCCAGAGACCATCGCAATTTAACAATTCTGCAGTTCCGCACCGATGTTCAAGTTTCTGAACCCTTCTTTCAAGACAACTTGTTTGTTCCACAGTGAGTTACACCCCCATCTTTATCCCAACGTATCTTAACCACGATCAGCATCCTACCTTCATAACTATTGGATACCCTTTATCGTGTTCTCGCATTGGGGGTTTTGACACCCTTGTCAGAATTTGAACATCAAACTTCAACTTGGAGGTATTTAACATGCCAGTAAGTGGCGTTTTCGTCACTGCACTTTTCTTATGCACCATTCATCTAGCCATTGCATCGCCACTGGGATTACCCAGGATTCCCATGCAGACGAGGGTCAGTCATGTGGTTGCTGTCGCAAGCCCATCAGCAAGGGTGGTGATTACATTGCCTCAAGCAGGCCATGTCATCAAAGGTGAGCAGTTATGCATTGTTTGATCAATTGGCTCACAGGATGTCACGAAGGCAAAATGGTTTGTCAGGAGTGTTTCAACCATTATCTATGGTCCCTGAGCACCATTGTGCCATGCGTACATGCGTCAAGCATGCTTCAGCGTGCCACCTTCCCAAGGATACCTGGTGCCATAAGTGGTAAGTTCTCTTGATGTATGAACGAGGTCAGCTTTTCATTTACATTTTCTCCATTGGCAGTGCCTGATCAGGAGGTTGTACAATGCTCTGTTGCCGCAGCGCAGTCCCCAAGGTATGTTCATATATGCTATGTATGTTACACTCGCCTTATCCGACACCCTAGCATCCACCAACCCTCCTCCCAGGCCAGTCGTCTCTATATCAGGGCTCATGTTGCCTCCCTTAGCCGTGCTGTAGTCGGGGTTGAATAAACAGGGTCCCCATGTTTATGTACTGAATGCCTGGCAAGCACCACCAGCAGGGTTCTATATCGGAATAAACTGGCTAACAAGTTTGGTAAACGTGGAGCAAAATTTAGCTCAGGGCTACTTCTCACCCTAGTCCAGCATTGGTAAAATTCCGTGGGTATATACGCTGAGTGTAATCTGAGATTGTTGCATTGAAGTAGGATCCGACTCTGATGGGCAGAGTTCATCCCAGTACTTCAGCACGAGTGCGAGCCAATGAAGACGATAGATGATCAGTTTGAAGTACTTCTCGTAAAAAAGATGGGATACGAAAATCATGGCACCCGCCATCTGCAGCCACTGTAGAGACCAACACCAAGCCGCCATCACCCCCGTCTCCGATGTCGACATCACCGCCAATAATTCTAGTTACAGTTTCTTGAGGTCTTGACACACTGAAATTATGAGAAGGGAAGTGGTGGTAGTCCATGTGGCACAATAGGAAAAGCGAGGAGTGTGAACCCAATGTTGAAAGCTCAAAAATCAGGACCAAGTTGTAAGCCTACTACAGCACACGCATTCCATCCTGCATTCCATCTCCTGACACGACGTCATCCAACAATGTCATTCCCCTCTTCAGAGACATATATGTACGAACCAGCTACGATAGATCACAACTCACTTTTGTCTTCCCGTTTGCTCTCACCAGTACCGTTACGCTCGTGCACGTTCTGTTCCCATTCGAGCGCGCTGTAGTGTTACCGCCCTCCCAGGCGGTTTCCACAAGTGCCATGAGGTGCCATGGTTTGGTGACTTCCGCTCAAGGACTACATCCGAGAACTTTGGACTTTCAGAACGGGGGTCTCACCTCAACATCACATAAATACAGGCTACTGGGAATAGCATGATATACGTCTATCAGTACATTCAGGCTAACAGAAGTAGTTATTTTCACTCCAGTAGTTTCTGTTTCCCTCTGTTCCCCCCCATAAATCCATGCCCCGGTCAGTATGAAATACAAAGGATGCCCTCCTTCCAATGTAATCCAAGTTGAAGTGGGTGGATTCACCTGATCGGAACACCACAACGTCGCCACTTCCAAGCTCTAAAACCAACCCCTGCTCTACCAAAACAAGGGCTCCTCCTTCAAAGTCTCCAATGGGAATCACGACACAGATGTTCTTGTCCATGGCATCACGATGCGCCTCGGAACGGATGTTGAGATTGACCACCAAGGATAAAAACGGCCTTGCTGGAGGTTCATACCCTCCTGGGAGACCTTCCGTCAACTTTACGAGGATTTCATACTCTTCAGATAAGTAGGCTTTTAGCTGGGGGTCATAGCCTAAGTATAACATTCTAAGGGGCAGACATCACCGCATACCAAATTTTCAACCCATTCAATCATGCTATCAAATGCACCCTGCAGCTTTTGGAAGCTGGCTTGGTTCTCAAACGTTTCTGCTGACATGTAGGGAATTTGTTGCGTGTGATTCGTCTTGGGCTTGTTGAATAAACGAAGCCGATGTGGATGAACATCTTGAGGTGCTTCAGCCCCCTATTGTGGTAGTCCATCTCTTAGATGTTAATATTTCATAAAAGATATATAGCGTACCGTCGTGACGTATCGGTTGTAAATGGCGAAATGGATACTCTCGAAGGGTTGGGCAGCCTGTTGGAAAGTGTCCCTTTCAGTTAAAATGGGCTCTGTGTCAAATGCCGCAGTCAACTTCTCTACTAGACTGTTCTTTAGAATTGCCGGCATCTCACTACACACAAGCACCATGAGACTCTGGTCATCGTTTCTGATCTCAAAGGTCTGCCTGCATTATTAAATATAAGTTCTTATCATTACACGTCAGAGAATAGCACACAATCACCTTGGGAACTTGGTGACCGGGACTCGTAAAAAGGAATTTTCTTGTTTGACTCCATCTGAATAAAACTCCTCGAGCTGCACAGATCATCTGTCAGAACATGTGTCATGTGAGAGAAATGGCAATGTACCTTCTCCTGAAAATCGAAAATAGAAGATACCCTAGGAGACAAAGAAGCCAAGCGACGCTGAGCGTTCGTCCATTCAATATTATCATTTCCTTGTAGTCCTGCATTTGCACGCTGCTTGTTCTGAACATGGTTCGGATTGAAGGAAGAGGATATCTTGAACATTGTCATCGTCATTTGGTTGGCGGATTGGGTAGGACCAGATTGAGGGGTGCCCTCAAATGCTATCAAGGAGCTATTCGTAGGAATGCCAAGGTCAGGAGCTGATAAATCCTGCTGTTTGTGGGTTTCTAACCTTTCTTCAACATTCTCTGGATCCAAACATGTCGCCCACGCCTGTTTGTCTCTCTCAGGCAACACAAAATTTCTATATCAAAGAACGAGGCTCGTTACAATCCAGATATAATTTGGTAACACACACCGGTGTTTGATAGTGTCGAAGAAAGAATCAGTACCAATGATGTCGGTACTGTCCAGCAAATTGTTTCCCGTCCCGATTGAATCGACCTTCAATTTGAGAGGCAGCAGCTTTCGTAGACATGCAATGGATGGAATTAGAATAGTAGTAATGAGATAAGGTGTCTCTGTGCAACGTTTGTGAGTACTGGGGAGCAGGAGACGAATGATTTACTACTTGCGAGATGTTTTCGGCTGTCTGAGCATTTTTGCAATTTCCCAGGGAATCTGGCCAGGGAGTCTGGCTGCATCCACGCGAAGGTTCAAGGCTGCAACAAGTATCAGAAAATGGAAAGAACCACCAGCCGCAAGATACATGAGTCTGTGGCCCTCAGCAATCCATCTGGCGAAAGTGGAATACCCGGGAGAAGACGGAAGGTTCAGTTCGGGGATCTTCTCTTCATGGAAGCGTTGGATGCTAGTGATATGCGGTGAGTTGTCCATGACGCTGGCCCAGGAGGTACTGTGAGCTTAATGTCTTCCAAAGCAACGCTGGACTCACCGTTGACAATTGACGACCAGTTGGATGCGGTCGAGCATCATAGCAAATTCATCTCCACCGGTCCCTTGACATCGTTGGATTGTGGCTGCCAGTGAGTTGACCAGAACAATCTGAAAACCTTGAACCCGATTCCTAAATTCTTCTGCCCATCCGGCGAGTTTTGCATGACTGACGCCAGCAAGCTCAGCAATAAATGAGTGAGCAGAGTGGTTGACACAATGGGCAAAGTCAGGAGCTGTCACCCAACGTTGTTCCATGCAAGCTGTACTTGATGCTGCGGTTTTGCGTCGTTTCTTTTTTCGTCCGCCCCGAGAGCATCTTTTACTGGCATGAACATTTATTGGTGGGTCTTCAGGGTCTGAGGCTGGGTCAGGATCCGTTTCTTCAGCTAGGGCTAGCAGCTCCCTGTCAAGACTGCTTTCCCGCAGAGGCCATGATTCGCTATCTTCTACTACCGTGCCTTCCATATCGGTATCCGTGTCTGATTGACAGTCACGAGGCCGTGGCGGGCACAAAGGCACGGTTGATGGTAAGTGGGATCCTTCTGTGGATAAGCCAGTGCTGGTGGACTGGGCGTCACGGCTATGACGAAGAGCTGCAAGGCGGCAAGCCAGGCTTGACGCATCAGAGGAAGGGCCCAGCAACTGGACAGCAGATTCAAGCAAATTTAATTCAGCATCACTTACCTGCAGGGTGAATGCCTCAGAGAAGGCCATGGACGACTTCGCAAAGTACTGCCAAGGAATGTGTGAAAGTTTGAGCTCAATGTTTCTCTCACTGGTGAGAGAAACATCGAACCCAGGCTGGGACGTGGGAAACTTAAGCCAACTCTTTCCATACAGTCTAGGCTACCTACAATGTAATAAATATACTTTATCCTAGCCATAACCTTGCCCTTGTGAGACATGATTGGTTGGATGAGCATCTCTTCTTCAGGGTGACACATCCATGTTTCAGTATCTATAATCCAGAAAACAAAAAAGCTGTGTATGTTTGTCCGTTCATGAGATTCTGTTGGAGAATCCTGGATGCTACTCACGTTGTCATATCGACCCAATGTGAGCATCATATCCGCCCAATGAAAAGCATGGGCCATAATCGTCCGACGAGAATACGCGTGTTTGTTCTTATGCATGCTTCTGGGTCGCTCTGAAGGTGTTCAATATGCCGCAGAAGGTCGTTGTTGAGAATGCGATTGCTAAGCTGCACTCACCATGTTTGAGAAGCATCGGGTGGATGTGGTGGCTCTGCGGTCTCCAGTGGGGGATGCGTAGGGTTGAAGACAGAGTGTAGAAGGAGGCCAAGTGGATAGCCGTCCACGGCAGACACTGGACTACTCGACGCACCATTAATGTGGGGTTCAGCGAGCACACTGAACTGACTCACTCCTTGAATGCGGACCAGCCGCTCTTCTTGACCTCCGGCGGCGTGAAGCTCATCGATCCCGGAAGCAATCCACCCATCGTCTAGAGTGAACTACGTTAATGAAGGTGAGCATGCCTTGACTAACACGAACTTACATAGAGCACCGGGTTGTTGTCTTTGGGGTTGCTCAAGACTTCAAACCACCCAACCTCCACTCTCCGGACGGTGATATGAAGATTGCGTTTGGCCTGACGCTGCCGTGGGTCATTGATGAACGTGAGGGCGACCTATGTAGAACCACGTATATCGTAACAGTAGTATAGAATTGTAGAAGACATACCGATATTCGATGCAACCCCCAGTCGTGTTATTCCTGCTGGCTCTTGGATGCCCATGCCTGCAACATGGCTGATAGCGGTCGGACGCGTTCCGTCATGATGAAAATTGCAGTTTCCGATTCGACGACGTCCATGAATTTGAGCACGTCAGGATGCCGGATGGTACGTAGCTTGCGCAGCACATTCTTGGTGAGCGGGATCGTAGACTTGTTGAACGGGTGTACGAAGTCGTACTCAAAAACTGAAACATGGCTACCATCGTCCTATGTGTTGGTGAGGTTAGTCTGTATCAGAGTTGGAACATGTGTGACTGTACATGTTTCGTGGCATCGTCCAAGACCCAAAGTGTTTCGCAGGAGGGGACCTTTGGACCGAGGGTGAATGGTAAGTTGATACCAGATTTTTGGACGACTCGGGTTGATACAGCTGCTGAACCGAGATTGCGCAGATAGTCCATACCGAGTGCCACAAACTAAACGTCGAAGCTCTTGCTGTGGGCAGTGCCAAGTGATGGTGACCAGCGGCCAAACTTGAAGAACAGTGATAGGTGAGAGGGGATGTAGCATTTGTCTGTGTTGGAAGACGGCGAGCGCGGGAAAGTGTGACTTAAGTCAGACGAGATAAGATGGGGGAATTGGGACTCGAGCCTTTTATCATTCTTCGAGATGTAGCTAGTCTTATATACTGTTCTATTGTATTGGCTAGTGTAGCCCCTCTGATTAGTGAGATGATTAGTGATGATTTATATTGCCTGACTACTCGGTCGAGTGTGGCTTGTACACTTGTCTCAGATTGATTCCAACAGTCTGAAATATGGTAAACAATGATGCTGGTATCGTATGGTGCATGATCTGGATATTTCTATTGAACTCTTGGCTATCTTCTATACCAGCGAATTCTATGATCTATGTCTAAGGTGGTAGCCCGTCGAAAGAAACGAAGAAAAGATAGCAAGTCTAGTCTTTTGCGTTACCGTGAATCGTCCAACGACAGATGTGGTCTGTAATTTGACTGAGTGCGTTTGAAGAACAGCAACGATGCTTCAACTGGTTGTTCGACCAAAGCTCCTTGGAGGGAAAGTGAATGAGATGTATTGAAGATATCTCTATGGTATGATTCTTACGGTTTTGAAGCGCTTAGCGCTCATCGATTCGTTGACCGCAATCGCTTTTACTGGAACGCTATAGTGGCGAGTTTTCTTCCTTGTATCAAAACAGCTTCCATCACTACCGCAACTTTTGGATTTTTGACATCCCAATGCACAGTTGGGAAAGAATTGAGACCAAAGTACGACCGAGCGCACGTTCAGGTCATCGGTACGGTCGGGTTTGTATATACTGTGCTCTATCGGCTCAGTGACTTCTTTTCATGCATACAGAATGGCGATGTGGAAACATTCATTTCATTGTCTTAATGTTTGGCGGGTTCTATGATCCTGGACACCGAGGTGAGTATATGCTATTCCACAACCTGTTTGAGTTCAGTCAGTGCACCTAGCCCAGTACCTCAATGATACATGGATATTCGATACGCAAGAGTACTAATGACGTCAAATTGAGTTCAAAGAGTCCGAACGAAAGCCGTCGTATGTTTCTCCACAAATCTGGGCTTGTTGTCGCTGAAAGTGGTACCAACAGTCCTCGCAGCGGCTTCTCTTTTCTTCCGACGTCGGACGGCATCGCGCTCTACGGTCCGTCGTGACATCCTCTGGCAAGTGCGCGTAATTGAAATGATTCACATTCTATCTTCAGGCGGTTATTGCAATGAATACACCAAAGGAAAACGACCCGTTGGTGTCATTCTTGATGACACCTGGCTCCTCAAGTACGATGGATTCCATTTCCGTCCTGTACGCACGTGTGCTGATGACACACAGAATGACCCTCGATCCCGCCCTTCCAACCCCACTCGCACTGAAATGGGAAAGACGCAAGACAGTGTCATCGACGCATATGCCGACTGCGCATGCGGGGTGTAGGATGGCACTCTGGTTGGCGAAGAGCACCGGGGTCATGTTTGGATGGGTGACGGACGAGGAGCGGGTAGAGGAAGGGTTAGAGAGCGCGTTTTGGAACGATTTGTGAGTTTGCGATTTAATTGGTGACAGAGATGATGACAATCGGTGTATTTTTACGAATGGAAGGTATGGATACCAGCTGGGAGGTAACGGTCGATGGATTGCAATGCATCTCAAAAGACCGAAAAAGAAAGGTGGGGGTAAAAAGAAACAACCCAAGCGTGGGGGAGTGATGCAGTCGACGCTTGATCATGACGAGGAACTGGAAGATGATAATGCAACACAGGCAAGTCCGATATCACACTTGCATTCAGAACGTTCATTCACCCTGCTTCCTAGGTTACTTCTACGCTGGCGACACAACCCAATCCGGAACCTGAGCATGATGACGACGCTGGTCCCGACGACCCAAACTCGACGAGACCGATGCCGCGCTACAATGCCATGCTCGCAGTGCTCCGGAATACGTTGTACATGTCAGTCGATCCTCACCATGCGACTCATATGGAACCTCACGCTTTGTTGTTATACAGCTATGGGGGCATCTTTGAGTTGGGCACACGCGAGTATACGCTGGACGATTTTTATACCTTGCAGTTGGACAAATTGGACCCGTTTGTGTGTCTCAAGTCTAGTGGGATCGTTATTCCAACCGAGGCAGAGGAGAGCAGTGATGATGAACATGAAGAAGGTGAAGGTGGAGGAAGTGACAAGGACGAAGGTGAAGATGAGGACAGCGAAGGAGTGTCAGACTCAGAGGATGAGAGGTGAAGGAGAAGGAAGACAAAAGGCAAGGATAAAAAAGGGAGAAGAGAGGTGGAGGACAGTGGAGAAGAGCCAGAAGGGGTCATTGAAACCGATGCAAAACCGGGAGCGCCAAGTGAAACATTGGAGGCTGAAATGCCTGTCGACAAGGTATGTTATATAAACACAGGTATACTGTCAGTTGATATCATCCGTGCTATACTAGGACCTACGGGCCCGAGCGACAGTGTTCATGGGGGTCGCTGAAAGGAACACGACGCGCTCTGCAGAAGACGTGATCAGTACGCCAGCGCCGGGGGAGACGTTGGCCACGTTCTATGCGCGTTCCCGTGCGCGTTTTCCATGTGATCCATGCTCTTCATTGACTCTAGCCATAGGCAAGTACTGGGCACAGAAAGCCCATCAGGAACAAGCCAGCGATAGTCGGAGTAAGCAATTACGGCGGGATGGATTTGGACTTGCTGAAGCACGATATGGTGAGTCGATCATGCCAGGATTCTGGTTGTCTCGCGCTCAATCCGAGATGAAGTTGCAGGCTGGGAGAGATGGTGGGGTAGGTGGGCAGAGTCGGAATCATCGTTGATGGAGCGGGGCGTCCCAGGACGCTCTTTTCGTCCACAATAGCCATCACCGGGGCTCCATAGGTCGTCATTCACTATTACAGAATCATCGCACTGGAACGTTGTAAGTGCACAAGGGTTCGTGAATTCGAAAGAGAGCTAGGAATGTTGTGTGGATTGCCAATAGTGGCGGTAGCATTCTAGTCATAGGAGTGAAACACTTCCGTCCTGGGTTATTCTCAAAAATGGCAGCGTGGCGTGAACGGAGGAATGAGAGGGCTCAGGAGCGTGACAGTCTGTCACACAACTCGACCTGCTCTTTGACCACGGCATGACTCTAACCGTGTGTTACTTGATCAACCCTCTTTCAAACGCTGACAACAAATTCAGGACATTTCAGTACCAACGGACGAAGACGTCCTAAGTGACTTCATCCCAAGCAACATTGTGTCCAGGCAGGCAAGTGCTTTAACCCCTTCATGTGGCCATATGTTCATCGCGTGTCAACTCCCTCCCTACAGTAAAGTGAGGGTCCCGATGACGGCGAGAGCATGGAAGAAGACAAGTTGGAGAGTGACCAAGACGACCAGGTTTGCATCTCGTGTTTCTACCCTTGCCAGCTGACCTCCTCTCTCTTCAGGCACCCGTCGCAAGCGGTTCTTCCCCATTCAAATTGACAAAGATGCAACAGTCTGCAGAAAGACAGCAGAAGAAGCAGAAACGGAAAGCGGACGAAGGTCAGCTTCACGCAAAGAGGCGGGAAATGGACAAAGCAAAGGTATGTCCGTCGGCTCTGAATTCTTGTCCTTTTCTCACTCTGGCAGATCACTGACGCAGTCAAGCGCTACCCTTATCTGTTGGGTCAAACAGACCTCTTCAACTATTTCATCGACATCAAGGTCAGTTACGTTCCTGTGTGCACAGCGTCCCCTAATCCCTGTATATCTGCAGAAAGCCCGTGATCCTCAATATGCCGTGCTTTTGGATGCCAAAACAGCGCGGAAGAGGTCGCAAGAAATCTGTGTACGTATTCCTGTCGTCGATCCCGTCCTATGTTCATCTCTCCGCAGGGACCAAAGCGCTCGTCATCGGAAGTCGAGGACGAGGAAATGCTCAAAGACGGCGAACTCGCCGCTGAAGGTGATGACCAGCCCTACGTCTTCGAAGAATCACCAAGCTGTCAGTCTTGTCATCTTCACCATCGTATCTCTACTTACCTCTTGACAGTCATAAATGGCTAGTAACGATGTCAAAGAATGCTTGGGCTGAATGTACTCTGCTTTTAGTGCTTGAATGGCATTGCGGAGAAGCTCGAGGCAGAGCGCGCTGCAGCACAAGAGTTCATCGATATGGGTGATATCTACTAAGTCTCGCCGTTTATAAGCCGTGCTGACACCACACCCCTCACAGCGGAGCCTCTTGCCGAAGAACAGGCACTGAGGGAGCAGTATACGGAAGCTGGATTCCACGACTGGAGTCAGAGAGATTTCCAGCAATTCGTTCGCGCATTGGAAAACTACGGCTGGTAAGCTGAATTTGTTCCATCCCATATGTGTTGCCCTGACATATTCATCGTCGTCTAGAACGGATGATTACGACCTGCTCGCTTCCGAAATTCAGGACAAGGACGCAAAGGCCGTAAAGCAGTACTACACTTCAAGAAACATTGGAAAGAACTCGCCGAACACCCTCGTATCGCCGCTCGTATCACTGAGGGCGATGCGCAGCGTAACAAACAATCTAACCTTGAATACCTTCTTTCCAAGAAGATCGGCTTCCTCAAACACCCCGTGCAGGAACTCGAACTCAACTATCCGACGACCAAGGGCAAGGTCTACTCGGAAGAAGAGGACCGGTACTTGCTGTGTCGGCTGAACCACTATGGGATGCTGGCAGAGGACGTGTACGAACGCATCAAACGAGATATCTCCGAGTTCCCTGTGTTTCGATTCGACTGGTTTTTCAAGAGCCGGTCGACGCAGGAGGTGTAGCGCCGGTGCAACACCTTGTTGGGCATGATCGAGAAGGAGGCGGAGGCGCTCGTGCAGCAGGAAGGAAAGTCCAAAGGGAGGGGCAAGGTGCGTTCTTATGTTGTCCGTGTCGTCTGCGCTCACACGTGGTGCGGTCTGTAGAAACGGGGTCTGGATGACGTGCAGAAGGAGGACGAGGTCAAGGACTCGAGGTCGCCGACACCGGTTGCCCCTGTGCCGAAAAAGTCGCACAAGAAGAAGACGTAGGGATATGCATCTCGGTACCCCGCCTGGACGACATTGGTTTGTTCAGTGTTGTTGACGTTGTAGAATATTGGAATTTACTTAATGAGACCTTCAATCAAAGTTGTTCGTATTCGCAGTACTTACCCTGGTGAAAGGGAAACCGAGTCAAATTTGCACTGCATAAACTGGCGTGCATCCAACGTGCAAAGATATCGAAGCTTCAGGTAAAATTTTGAGTCCGTGTCACCCAAATTTGTAAAAGAAAGAATCTGATTATAGGGTTTGCAAATCTACCACTAGCTACTAGGTTGGTCTCTTTGCGTCAACACTTCTCAGCAGAATCCGCAGAGCACCGACATCAACGGAGACGGGGTATTCAAGTTGTATACAAATGTACACACACGTTCAAGTTAACATTGAAGCTTGAACACATGCATCGACAATACGATGAAGAGCACAATGTCCACCATTTCTACCATCCCATCTGTGAGTCAGTGATTCTCTCTTTGCGTCTGACCGTTTTCTTCGTTACCTTCAAAGCACACACAGATGCTCATCATTGGTGGTGGTCCAGCGGGCAGCTACGCCGCGGCGGCGCTCGCGAGAGAAGGCATCCAAGTCGTCTTGCTCGAGGCGGCCGAGTTTCCTAGGTGCCGTTTCCCTGTCTTGAAAGGCGACCGCAGATACCACGTCGGCGAGAGCCTCATCCTATTCGTACGGCACTATCTCCGATTCATCGACGCGGAACAAACGTAGGTCGAGTGGGGTTTCAAGCACAAGGGATGCAGTGATGGAGATGGTGGTCGTTTGACCCTTTGTGACTTGCCATACTTAGCCAGGGGCGGCTTTCAAGTTGGACCAATCCAAACGAGAAGGATGTGGGTTTTCGATGCTCGTAATCTTAGAGTCTCGTTTTGACCGCCGTCTTTCGACGTCCAGACAGACTTTGTGGCACTGGGACACCAATCGTTCCTGGAACGTGGTCAGTCAACGAGTCTCTCTTGAGCGAGGCATCCTCCGTACATACATGTCGACATGTTATAGACCCGTGTCGACTTTGATAAGGTGCTGCTTGACCACGCCAAGGGGCCTGGCACCCGTGTCTACGAGTGCACAAGGGTGACATCGATCTGCTTCTCAAACGATCGCCCCGTGTCTGCTGAATGGACACGTTCGCGGTCGGAAACTGGTTCCCAGGACCACGCAGCACAAGGAGAGATCTCTTTCAACTTCGTAATTGACGCGTCCGGACAAGTAGGGCTGATATCCGATCGACACCTCAAGAATCGCCATTACAACGAGTCCCTAAGAAATATCGCGTTGTGGGGGTACTGGACAGGTGTCGGGACATATGGACTAGGAACTGGATGAGAAAGTGCGCCATGGTTTGAGGCGCTGGGTTGGCATGGTTTGTGATTTCTATGTAGACGGCTCAGGCTGGGCGTGGTTCATACCCCTGCACGACGGCACGACGTCTATTGGTGTCGTCGTGAACCAGAAGCGGTACCAGGACCATTGGAAGGGAATCCCGGGTCCATCGACACTTTGCAATCGCTATAGGGCGCTATTGGTGCTGGCACCGAGTCTAGTTTAGCTGATCGGTACTGGCACGCTGGTAGCGAAATATACCGAGGGTGACCCGCGAGGTGGGGCGGATTAGTGGTCCGATCCGCAGCTATTCGGCGGCCAGGTACGCAGGAGAAGGATTTCTGATTGTCGGGAATGCAGGAGGTATGTTGTCACATGTGTGGTACGCTCTAAATCTCGCCTGAAGGAAACGATAGCGTTCATTGACCCGCTGTTCTCGTCAGGAGTGCATCTGGCGATGACGTCTGCCTTGCCGGCCGCCGCATGCGTCTGCGCATCCATTCGTGGGGACTGTTCCGAGGCAATCGCTGCTGCGTGGCACACGCGACGATTTACATTGAGTTACATGAGGTGAGTGGAGGAATGGAATGGACTCACGGAGTGTCCACTCAAACGAGAAGCTCCAACTGAAAAGGAGATACCCGCCAGATTTCGGATGGTTGTGTTGAGCGCATATAAGCAAATTCGGGCTACACGTTTCGACGTGCCCTGACGGGTACGAGCGCACGTTTGCGTCTATTCGCCCAGGTACGCGTGGTCAACCGGTCGTGGATCACGTTCCGTCCCTCATACCCTTTTCACGTTCCCATTCCAACGTCAAGTCATCCAAGGCGCGTCCGACATGGGTACGCGGTTATCTGAGCGAGAGCTGCAAAATGCGCTCGACTTTTGCAGCAAGTTTTTCGAGCCGACGGATCCAGAACAACGGGTGCGTGCGCTGCGAAATGGGCTGCCGGGTCACCTGTTCAACGTGTCGCTGGCACCAGTGGAGGCAGCACCGCGATGCGAAGGGGTCGCTTGCGAGTCGCGACCCCTTTGAATGACTAATTTACCTGACAAGGGCCGTCCGGTCATCATTTCCAACCGGATCATAGACGAGTACGCGGAATGCAACATCGATACGCATCGCAAGAAAAACCTCTTCTCGCTCGGTGAAGACCGTTTCCTCACTACACTCCTCGGACGAGACGGGGATCAGCAAGGCTCATTCGCAGCCACGATTCCCAATTCCTCGTCAGGGCTCGCCACACCCGTCGAACGGTGGTTATTACTGGGATACGAACGCAGTGAACAATTCAACTGTCGACTTGCGGGGGACGCCATCGCACCATAGTCTCGCTGGTTCTCGCCAAGGTTCGATGTATGACGGCCATCAACCTGTCATGTCGCAGTTAAGATTTCCCATCCCGATAGTGCCGTTTGCGACTGGACCTGGAAGTGCGGCGGGCTCCGACTATGGTGGGTGATGGGGATGATGGGGCCGCCTTAACGCCAGAGCTTTGTGAGATCGCTCGCAGTCGCTACGAAAACTTGGACGGCGTGGGGGAGAAACTGTTCCATTACGGTACTCATTTTAGCTCGTGCGCTCTCATTTTCCAGATAGTTCTGATCTGGACGAGTGGTATGCTTGTCGACAGGTCTATGGTAGTGTGCCACTTTTTGATTCCCATGGCGCCGGCGTATACGAGCATGTTCAAGACCTTGCAGGTATATCTTTGCCCTGAAACCAAATTATTGCATTGAGTTGTTCCCATAGGGTGGAGATTGGGATCTTCCGGATAGACTGTTTATGTAGGTCGATCGGCGTCCCTTTGTATGTATTGTTGATCATCATGGTTAGTGATGACCTGAGAGGCCTATCTCACACATCGACCAGATTTCTCGAGAATCTATCAAATCTTAACTTTCGTTTCCCGAAAACCATGGGGGAAAAGATCCATAACGTGAAGCTACCCCCATGGGCCAAGGGTGATGCGCTTCTGTTTGTGCAGATGCATCGTCAGGTGAGTATGATGTGCATAACCGTCCATTCAGCCTAAACTCTTGTTCGTTAGGCCTTGGAGAGTCGCTACATCAGCGAGAGTCTTCCAGCTTGAATCGATCTTATATGGGGTTGCAAACAACGTAATGTTGATTTACTCAGCGTGCTTCATCCGTTGAACTACGAGGGCGCCATAGGTTGGTTGGTTGCGAATTTCCGAAGATAACCTTTCTCAGTCATAACGCAGACCTAGACAAGATCACGGACTCTCTGGAACGAAGGGTGACAATCGGGATCATTCACAACTGTGAGTAGGTCGAGTCCTTGTTCTTTGGTAAACTGAGCTTACGCCGTGAATAGTTGGACAAAGTCACCACGGAAACTCTTTTCGGCTCCTCATCCCAGGAGAAACTTGTAAGGGATCCTCAGCCTCCCAGTGCAATCCTCCCGAGGAGTGCCAGAAGATGCCCTAACGCTGACAAGAGACCCTCGCCCACTAAAAGGTAACGGGAATGGGTTCATTGCATCATCCTATGCTCACAGATCGTAGTGCAAGATAGTAGCGGCTGGGTGATACCCATGCCAGAAGGTCTGCTCTCCTTTACGGCCGGACGAACAAGTCCGATGGGGAAAGGATGACACTCTCCGATTGTTACATCACGACACTGTAAGTACCGTGCGTTCGAGAATGACGGGCAGTATTGTTTCAGGTCGTGCAAACTTTGGAAGCTACTTTTCCTACTTGCGCTGCGTTCGCGGACCAAGACACCCTACCACTGGATCGGACGATTCTTTGGTCCGTGTATGGCACTTGTCTCATGCTACTTCGACAACGTCGTCTCCATTCATGAGTGTGACGATGGCCAAGTCCCGCAGAGCGCAAGAACCCTCGCTGTCGCTTGTCCATCTCCTGCGCAAACACAGTGGGATACTCGAACTTCCAGTTGGCATCTCCGCGGGGGAAATATTTGGCCGTGAACTCGTCGGGTGTCAGCTTTGTTGCTAGATATAAACAAAAAATATTCATGTTGGTTAGTAGATGGCCTTAGTCGAATGGATGGTCAAAACGCACCGAGGTCCAACTTATTGCCTTGGAAGCCGTCACTGAGCTTGACGAAGTCGACCTGGAAAATTCCCCAGTCCTCTGTGAAACGATGTTCACCAACGCCGAGACTGATGGCTGGGGAGAGGATGTTGCCAAGGACGCGGTTGTCAAAAATTTCCCAGTCCTTGATCCGGGCCGCCCTTGCCTTCTCAACGTCGACAGTGTTGGTGCCCTTCTCCCTCTCCATGAACTCTCCAATCTGTTTTCTCCAGCGCTTAACCATGATGCCGTGCCGTCCGATCCTGAGTTTGATTGAACCGACGAAGTTGGTGAAGGCTATCTTGCCGAGCAGGAGGACGTCTCTGGAAGGCACACTAGAGTGGCAAATGTAGTCGTCGATGACTTCCTTCGATCTGATGAGAACGTGATGGCACGAGAGGCCCAAGAGGTTGTTGCTGTCGCCACCTTCTGCAAGGTATGGGCCCATGGTCCCCTGAGTGTCGGGCCTGGCCTTAGTAGAGATGTGGAGGCCAAGGGTGGGAGTGAGGGGACCGGCGAGCGGGTCTAGGCCATCGACAGGTTGCAGAAGCTGAGGAGCAGCCTTACGCATGTGGAAGGATTTGCGGTATCCGATGCCAACGTTGGTGATCTGGTAGTCCTTGAGAAGGGCTAGGACGTCCTGAGCTGCATTGTGGGCGGGCATAGCAGAGGTGGACTCGGGGAAGACGCCAATCCAGATGGTGTAGCCTCGACCATTTCTTCACCCTCAACGTCTTCTTCATCCTCAGGCGCTTCATCGACCCCGACTTTCTTGAAACGAACAACGCCTATTGTCGTAAGGCGGAACTAGATATCATCCTAGTTAGCAAACTTTATGATATTATAACTGACCATGTGAGCCTGTCTACAACCTTGAGAACTCTGGGCCCCTCGTAGCTCCTCTCGGTAGTCCACTTGTCACAATGTCACACACAACCGTTTTGGGTGGCCGTGAGACAATTATGTCGTCACGTTGCCCTTCGTTTCAATACCACAAGCATACCTCGCCACAGTAACGGCCAAGGATGAGCGAGCCTGTAGAAGTATGGTATTGGGTACGAGGCATCCCCCTCTCTCAGGTTTTCTCAATACATACCTCTCTGAATACCACTCTTTTGACTATCGAGGAACGCATTATGGAATCATGGCTCAGAAAATGTGGCAGGGATTTTAGTGGTATTTCAAGTCTATATAAGATCCCACAGATGCATCCATTGGATCTTGAAAGCGATGGATTCGTTGATGCCCTCGGCGCACTGTCGATCTCTGACTTGTATCCCTTGCGTATTACGCGAACGAAGACGTTAGCAGATACCTTTGCACCACAGTTCCTGTCAGATCATCTTCACTTTATCCTAGGTATGTGCGGCTTTGGTCTGGTCTCTAGATTTGATGTACGATCCTCTCTTGGATAGATTGTTCAGATTTCCCCACCTACCCAATCACATGCAGAATTCGAGGCGGTAGTCCCAAGGAAGCAGATATCGTAGAACTAGCCGGCGATCAAATGCTGGGTTCTGCACTCAAATTCAGAGCCAAAGAGTCCTGGCCACCGCTTCAAGACTTGCCTCTCGTTGACTTGCAGCTCTACAAGATCTCGTTCAAAGACGACAACGAACTGAAAGAAGTACTCCAATGCATGGGAGAAGGAGACCACATCCCCACTAACCAAAAGGCGCGCGACGTGTTCCATAATATGCCATTTTGTTCAAATACGTTACACGTCGTCATCGAAGTGGCAACTAGTCAAAGTACGCATAGTCACCCTTGCCAGCGTTTGTAGGAATAGTACTGATTATTATGTCACAGGGCTCACTGTTCCACTTTCGTCTTGTCGTGGAAGGTATGCGGCAAGCAAGGACGCACCGGCCCCCACAGTTGAAGGCGAGCGCTCCAAGTTCCTCAGAAAGAATAAGCCGCAGAGTCCTTCAACTACTGCTGCCCCATCTACATTCCGGAAACGTCAGAACAGCGACGCTCAAGTTATCCCCTGTGGACGCCCTCGTGAACACGAAGACCGCATCCCTTTAACCTTGTTGCACTCCGTCTTCGCGCAATTTAAGGACGACATCCATAATATTTCGTTGACTGCAGCGGACGACATATTTGTCATCGATTTCGCGAATGCGATGTGCAAAATTTACTCGGACGAGGCACGGCGAGTTGAAGAGATCAAAAGCGTCCTGAAAACTTATGACATCCATCTCAACATCAGTAGGACACACACTGCCGGATTTGAAACCGACGGGGACATGTCTACTCTAGGCTATCGTTACGTCTTGGCCGAATTCAAGAACGAGGTGGGATGTGTCGCGAAAGAGCCATACTTTCAGGAGATAGCATACTACCTGGAGTTCACAAGAACGGAGGCGGTCAAGATGTCACATTCTCCTTTGCCGTGTTTGCTGATGTCAATTTATGGTTGGTTTGTACATGCAAGCGGTCAACACTCTGTCACTGATCATTATGTCTGTAGGATCAAATATCGACTTTGCTGGCATTGCTTGGAATCTGCGTCCGACGGCGCAATTGCTGGCGAGGGTCGCTTTCCATGTGCATAGTACGGACACCGCGGATCTCCTAGTTCTTGCACGACACATGGCTGCATTTCGCGAGGCTTCCCGAACGTTGAAGGAATACTACAATCATTTGGAGTCCCCGGAATCGTCAAGATTGTCACCCCCTCAACTTTTCCCGCACCCCGCCTGGTACACTTCTCGGATCACCCAGCAAAGGGTCGAAATCATATACAAGCATCAGATATCGGAGAAGCAGCTGGTCTTCTTTGGATTCGAAGATTCTGACAAGGGGCTTCCAATCTGTATCAAGTTCGTCAGACAGTATTCGTCCGATGCGCATGATTACTGCGTATCTTTGGGATGTGCTCCGACGTTGCGGGGTTTCGAGACTATCGTCGGTGGCTGGTTTATGGTCATCATGGACGATATCAGCGACGGATACGAGACGTTGTACGACAGGCCAGTCACGGAATCCGTCAAGGACATTATCGCGGAAAAGTTGTCGAAATTTCATGAAGCTGGCTATGTGCATGGTGATTTGCGAGATACAAACATCATGGCCTCCAAGTCGGACACGACAGACGTCAAGTTTATTGACTTTGATTGGGCGGGGAAAGCGAATGAGACAGTATATCCGCCATTTGTCAACAGGGAATTCTGGAGACCGCCCGATGCGATGGACTGGCTACCGATTCGTGCTGAACATGACGTCGAGATGCTTCGTCATATCACGGATTGGGTGCCAGTGAGCAGAGTAGAGCAATGATTGGATGATATGTATGATACTGATATTTCAGGATAGCTCAGAATTATAAGACTTTTTTGTAAATGGGTTATGAGCACATTTTACACTCCCTAGGGTCTAGTTTTTTCTGTTTTTCTGATATTATACTCATGACATGTCCCTCCTAGAGAGACATCCTACACATGGGTAAAACACCCTAGCTTATGTGATCTCTAGAGCTTCAATATCTGATATGTCCCTCTAGGAAGGACACTCACACATGGAAAGAATTGTGATGTGATGTCTTCTGTATATCACAAAGTATATGTCCCTCTTGGGAGGACAACTACACACAGGGATTACATTTATAAGTGATTGTCATTCTTGACTATGATCTGTCCTTCCAGGAAGGACAGCCAGAGATGGGCATAATGCTGACTAATTGAGATCTGACAGTAGACATGTCCCTCCAAGAAGGACATGCTACAGGCCACAGTGATATTCCCACCCAATGGTGACTAATGGTGATCTCACAATGTGCATGTCCCTCCAGGAAGGACATGCTACAGGCCACAGTGATATTCCCACCCAATGGTGACTAAGGGTAATCTCATAGTGTGCATGTCCCTCCAGGAAGGACATGCTGCAGGCCACAGTGATATTCCCACCCAATGGTGACTAATGATACTCTCACTATGTGCATGTCCCTCCAGGAAGGACATGCTTCAGGCCACAGTGATATTCCCACCCAATGGTGACTAATGGTGATCTCACAGTGTGTATGTCCCTCCAGGAAGGACATCCTACAGGCCAGAGTGATATGCTGATCCAATGCTGACTAATGGTGATCTCACAGTGTGTATGTCCCTCCAGGAAGGACATGCTGCAGGCCAGAGTGATATTCTTACCCAAGGGTGACTAATGGTGATCTCACAGTGTGCATGTCCCTCTAGGAAGGACATGCTGCATGTTACGATAGTTCCGGGTAGGACCTAGCGTAGCCGCAAAAGCGCCAAGTACCAAGTGGCTGCGATAACTCAAACAACCACCACTTGGTATATGGTGGGCTGAAGAGTCGAACAAGGGTTTCTGGTCAGCGGGTTGCTACCAGAGAGACGAGTGAAGACTCAGGCGTTGCTGAGAATTGTCCGGTTGGGAATCTATACCCGAGGGACGGTCAAGTGTCGAGTGGTGACTACTATGAGTCCGAGTGTTGGGTCAAAGGACGACGAGAGAAGTCCTTGGTCGAGTGGTCACAAGGAAGGTTCCGAGTGGAGTAGAGATACTCAGCTAGTATTGCGGAGATCAAGACTAGGGTACAGGAGTATCGCTGCGAGGTATTTATACTACGGGAACTGCGCACGGACCAAGTAACTAAAAGAAGAAGGCCAGAAGAGCGGAAGGGTAAAAGGGCCAAAAGGAGTGCGCAGTAAACCAAAGAGGGAATCGTACGATGCGAAGGCAACGGACGATGACGAAAGTGAAATGACAAATGCGAAGCCATCGGGTGATGACGAGAAAAGAATGAGTAAGTGCGATGCCATCGGATGATGACGAGAAAGGAGAAACGTAAGCAACCGGGTAAGGCCGGTGCGGAGTTACAAAGTGAAAAGGAGAACGAGTACGGATGAACGTACGTGGATACCTAGGTATCGAGTGTAGTGAAGAAGTACGAAGGAAACGAAAGAGAGAAATTGTAACACTGCAGGCCAGAGTGATATTCTCACACAAGCTGACTAATGGCAATCTCACAGTGTGCATGTCCCTCCAGGAAGGACATGCTGTAGGCCAGAGTGATAGTCTTACCCAATGCTGACTAATGGTGGTCTCACAGTGTACATGTCCCTCCAGGAAGGACATGCTGCAGGCCACAGTGATATTCTTACCCAAGCTGACTAATGGTGATCTCACAGTGTGCATGTCCCTCCAGGAAGGACATGCTGTAGGCCAGAGTGATATTCTGACCCAATGTTGACTAATGGTGATCTCACAGTGTGCATGTCCCTCCAGGAAGGACATGCTGCAGGCCAGAGTGATAGTCTTACCCAATGCTGACTAATGGTGATCTCACAGTGTGTATGTCCCTCCAGGAAGGACATGCTGCAGGCCACAGTGATATTCTGACCCAATGTTGACTAATGGTGATCTCACAGTGTGTATGTCCCTCCAGGAAGGACATGCTGCAGGCCAGAGTGATATTCTGACCCAATGTTGACTAATGGTGATCTCACAGTGTGCATGTCCCCCCAGGAAGGACATGCTGTAGGCCAGAGTGATAGTCTTACCCAATGCTGACTAATGGTAGTGTGTATGTCCCTCCAGGAAGGACATGCTGCAGGCCACAGTGATATTCTGACCCAATGTTGACTAATGGTGATCTCACAGTGTGTATGTCCCTCCAGGAAGGACATGCTGCAGGCCAGAGTGATATTCTGACCCAATGTTGACTAATGGTGATCTCACAGTGTGCATGTCCCCCCAGGAAGGACATGCTGTAGGCCAGAGTGATAGTCTTACCCAATGCTGACTAATGGTGGTCTCACAGTGTACATGTCCCTCCAGGAAGGACATGTTGTAGGCTAGAGTGATATTCTGACCCAATGCTGACTAATGATACTCTCACTGTGTGCATGTCCCTCCAGGAAGGACATGCTACAAGTCAGTTCCTACCCAGTGTTGATTAATGATGATCTCACTGTGTGCATGGCCCTCCACGAAGGACATGTTACAGCAAGATTGACATGCCTACCTAATGCTACCTAATGATAATTTCACTGTGGGCATGTCAGAGTGATATTCTCACCCAATGCTGACTAACTTAACAATTTCCATGTTTCACTGGCAGAGACCTTGTTTAAATACCTGCCATTGATGTGCTGTTACAGCTGTTCTAAAAATACTGGAGCAAATGCAATACAAAATCAGGCCTTGGGTATATCAGGAATAGGATCCTGGGCTTTAGCTCAACTGCACTGTGTCTGCTGACTTAGGATACCAATGGACCACCATGCCCTCACCACCATCACCATGGTCTACCAGAAATCTTGCAGTAATGTGACTATCAAGTGACCAAACAATTACACTAGGCAGACCATAGTCTGAGTGATGTCTGACTATGATTTGAGCACAATTTGACAATTATGTCAGCCAAAAAAAAAAAAACATGCCACAGAAACATTGACAATAATATGTATCCAACATAAACACAATATGATAACAAAATGCAAGTAATCCAAGGCAAATATAAGGATGATTTGTGTCATATGCAAGGTGAAATTAATGGCAAATTGTGTGAAATGTAAATCTAAGCAAGATAAGAAGTGTGTGAAATGAACTGACCCATTTCTGAATATCTAAAACTTTTGCATCATGTACCACCAAGAACCAAAGCCAAGTGAGACAGATGGACAAGCTTGAGAAAAGCACTCACATCCCCACTCATCCCCCTAAGTGAAAATCAAGAAAATCAAAAATTACCAAAACATGAAAACACACAAAATCAACAAAATATAAATACAAAATCAAACACAACTACCCATTGGTTAACACTTTTTTAGGATCTATGCCTCGCCATCCACGGGGGCGTAGATGGCCTCTTTTTTCGCAAACTCCTTTTCTCGTCCTTTCACACCCTCTTTCCTCTTTGGGTTTGAACCCCTGTTCGTCCACATTTGGTCATTTAGCCCCTATTTGTGAGAACCTCCCTATTCTTGATTCGTCGTTCAATGGCACTTCCTCAAAAGGTTCTTAAGGGACAACCCCCCCTCCCCAACACATGATATGAGTCATAGTTGAATAGATTATAAATCATGATGAATCATAGATAAGAGATAAAGTGTGATGACACATGTGCTGTGCATAGGATATGACATCATGCATTAACACATGTTTGGTGATGATAACAATATAATGTGGCAGCCAATGGGGTTTGATCATGAGGACAGCCTTGACATGAGGCAAAGTATGCCATAAATAGACAATGGAATAAGTTTGAGGGGAGAGTGAAAGAATAACGAGTGAAACCGTGATTGTAACATATACTGACACCCGCAACCAGAAACCAAGACTGGTCCTAGAAAGATCCTGGACCCTTGCAACTGCAACTGGTCCTAAAAGAAAACTGGTCCAAAATAGTCTTTTGACCCCTGTTCCATGGGAATCATGATTAGTCATGGTTAAATGAAATATACTATGAACCCCTGGCTACCTACTGACTCTTGGATCATAAGATTTGGATCACAGGATCAAACAATATGGCCATTTCCCTTGGACAAGTACCTCCAATCTGGCTTTCATCAGGACTGCCTGTCAACAGGTTTGTTGCCATATTTTTCTTTATTCGTGCATGCATGTTAATCTGTCGTTTAAAATCATGCTCCAGTCACAATCCATGATTCTGTTTAGTGATGAATTTGCCAGGGTAATGTTAGATTGATTGCTTCTAAATTATTGGTAGCATATTGTGCCTTATGTAATGTACAAGTCAGATCTTGATTGGACTTCATTTTGGCAGCATTGAATCAGCAAGGTGTCACATTTCCTCATCAGCACCAACATTCTGCAAGTAAACTGGTGAATATATGCCAACTTTAGAAGGCCACATCACTTTGCAAAGTCACAACCTTATCTAGGACAACTTTGAGCTTTATGATATTAGTAAGTGTTGCATGTGAAAACAAAGTAAAAAGTAAATGTACTGCAGTGGTAGCAATGGCAACAGCAATTCTGGGAACTTCATGATCAAATACTTCTGGGAAAAGTTTACCAGATGTAGGGCCTGTATAAAAAAAAAAACAACCAAACTGGCGAGTGTGGGTGAGCCAAGTTATTGGTATGTCCCTGAAAAGAGTTTGATGGATGGTCTGTGATGTCATTAAGTGCTTTTTTACCTCTTTGTCAATGCCATTTCTCAGGAACATGCCATGATCATCCAATAAGGCAATGGCAATCTTGGTGTTTTCTTATTTACAGTTGGCTGGATCCCATTTGTAGCATTGATGGATGTGCATATGAGCCTTTTTTCTTAATGTTAATTGCCAGTTGCCCCAGGTCTTCCCATAGCTACATTTGGTGTTAGTTAAGCTTTGCAACATTAAAAAAAAAGATTACCAGTCAAGTGACACTGGATGTTATGACAAGGCCACCAGCCTGAGGCAAGTGCATTTAGTACATCTTGCACACATGATCCAAATCTTACCTTCTGTGATTGTTAGCCCACAAGATCATCTTTCCTGGATGGCTTCTTCCCAAGTAGTCAATGGCTAAAGAGTTGAAATTAGCATGGATGGGAAATGCATTGATGGATGCCGTATCACAGTGTGAGAACTATTTTGCTCATTTGAGTATGTCATGCACCACATGATGATAAAACTGAATTTGCCATGGTTCCACTTCCTCCATTGCAGCTTGGACGGTGGGAGCTGATTGCTTAGGAGTGGATGAATGAGCTACAGTAGCAGGTAAGCAGTGGCATAGAGGATCTGGCCACATGCCAGGAATGAATGACACTCAACTGAGCACTGCTTTGGAGTCGTGGAGGATAGTGATGTCACCAATAGGTAGCAATGACATCCACCAGGTTCAGAGCTGTCCAGAGGTATCAGTCAACTTGAAAGGTATATTACATAGCTGAATGAACACCTTCCAACTCAAAATGTCAAAATGTTGAGGGTCTGTCACTGTCATTCAGTAAGCTAATGGAAGATAGTTTGCATGGTTGGATACTAACCTTTTGAATCTAAATGTTGAGATGGACAGGGACCTATCACTGCCATTCAGTGAATCAATGGGAAATGCTTACACAGCTAGACACTAACCTTCCAAATCGAAACATTGAGATGGGCATGGATTTGTAGCTATTGTCAGCAACTCAATAAAAGATGGTTGCATGGTTGTTCAGTAGAACCTTAACACACTTGGCATGGATATATATATCCTTACCTCTTCTGATTGCAGCCTTAGTGACATGGCCATCATCACTGAATGATGTTTCGTTCATGTCATCAAGAAAAGTGTGAGAAGCAGATATGTTCCTACTTGTGGGACAGTCATTAAATGAGAGTTAGCTGTAGGATCTGTAGTGGTCAAATGATGAAGGGACCATGGACTGCTAAGAAGTACACGCATGTTGAGAGCCCTGGGATGGCATTACATGGTTTTTCACACTGATATGATGATCCTGTTGTGACACTTGAGAGGGTGTACCATTCATTATCACACAAGGAGTATGTGTAGGGGCCTGAGTGTTGAGAAGTGAGAGTGAACATTTTCAGATGAGACGAATAATGTGATAAGGGAACAAGTGAAGTTAGGACAGTAGAAGCTGAGATAGACAAATGTTCGCTTAGGAAAGCAGATATAGATGAAGCTTTTAAAGAGACATGAGAAATCAAGGTAGGTCTAGAAGACAGCTCAACAGAGTGAGACTGAGAGAATATGTTGATGTGAGAGCCACAGTTCAAGGCAATGGCAATAACCAGAGATTGAGGATCCCAAACAAACTAGAACTAGAGTTGTTGTGAAGTTGACTTTGAGATTCTGGGAGTCTGAAACCAAACTACTGCCCAAGTACAGCAAGACTTAAGGAGGGCCAGACAGTTGTTTGCTATGGTTCAGTGGTAAGAGCAAGAACATGGCTATTTGTGATGATTCACAAATGAGGGATACTGGTGACAACTTGAGTACATTTGAATAAATGTGCAGGGGCCATCAGATTGACCTCTTCTTCACAGGTAGTGGAATCTACATGTAGGTCTGCAATCTGCTTTGGCTTGATCATCACAGTTTGCACATGCTCGATGTTCAACATTTGTGTAAGCTGACCTCCCTGACCACACCCAGTGTGGGAGGACTTTCTGACAGTAGCCTCAGAAGAGCTACTACTAATGAGGTCATGTCATGTTGCTTCTGTGACATTGCAGAGATGTAGTCAGAAATGGGTCAGAAATGGGTCATATACAAGCCATGTGAGATGTGTCCTGTTACAATCACGTTTTCACATTATTCTTTCGCCTTCCTACTCAACGCTCTTATCCACTATACAAGATACACAATATCTATTACGGCATATATTCCCTCATGCCAAGGCTATACTCAGGACCATATCCTATTGGCCAATCCATTATGACTCACTATGATTCATTATTAGACACGTGTTATCACACGATGTCATAACCCATGCACAACACACGTGTATTCACACGTTATCTCTTATCTATGATTCCCTATGACTCATATCTATTATTAAAGCAGTGCTTATCTCATAACATGCTTATACCGCATTGTTACAGCATTGTTTCCTCATGTCTTTATCTATGACTCACATACATGCAGATACCTCATGTTATCTCACCTTATCTACTAATCAGGACACTCATACTTATCTATGTATTCATACTCCGATTGTAGCTCCGATTGTACTTTTAGTATATAAGACTTGAATGCAGCACCAGGGAACTCTAACAAAGTTCACCTCTGGTTTTCCTCCATTGTCTCTCATAGACGGATCTCCTCTGTAGTTCTCGCCTCACTCGTCAGACTCACTTGCATTCAACCTTACACTGACCACTACAACCACTCGCAAGTAACTCATAGTCTACGTTTGTTCTAGGTTGTTACATGTCCTGGACCAAAGCATTGGTACTCTCTCCTCTCTCTGCATTGCCTGGAGAGACATGTAAGACTTCTTCTGGGCCAAGGGTATACTTTGGGCCCCACCCTTATCTTCATTGTCACTGTCTTCATAGATAATTCTATGTTTAGAAGGCATCATTACTGCAATAATGGGAGATATGGTGAGAAACCAAGTACCTTCACTAGCTCGGGACTATTCTTGTACCCTCAGTAAAGCTACATGCACATTTTTACATATCAACTTCAGTTAGCAACTTGACACTCTATGCATACTCCATTTGGCAAGTACACCCACAATCACTGTGACTAGTTGTGATACTGCCCAGCTTGAAAGGGTAAACTGCTAAGTCAGTCATTGTTCAAAGTGATCTAGCAATACATATTAAGGAATAAAAAATAGCAGTACATGGGTACATGCATGTACAAGATAAAAAGACAAGGGAATGAGGGGGAAGAAGAAAACAAACAATGTGAAACAAGTGTGTCAAATGTTTGAGAAGGAAAGAAGCAAGTATAAGTTCAATTGTCCTTAGATGTAGAGAAGCACAAGCATTTTGAGACACAGTTGTTATTGTCAGCATCATTATCAGCTAACAGTCTTTAGATCCCAGTAGAGTTGCTACTGACATCACTGTAACCAGATAATGATCTGAAACTGAAGCCACCCTCATGAATAGGCATGGGCCAAGGCAAGCATGGGGTAGGGGATATGCTGGCCTCCATGTCACTTGTGTTAGGGTGGTAAGAGCTCATTTGGGATAGGTTGACAGGAACAGATAAACTTTATGCTTGTGATTTATGTGAGTGCAATGAAGAAATATTTGACAAGGAAGACTTATGCAGGTGTATAATAGGGGACTTAGATTTGTGAGTAGCAGGTACTGTGGAATATAATACAGAGAAGGATAAAACAACAGGATCATAGCAATCAAGTGGTGAGGGGTATAATTTCCAACAGTCATCGCCAAGCATAGGCAAAGTTTCAACAAAGAGTCTCACCATTTTATCATGAGTCACAGGTTCATCAGGATCAAAAACATCTTTGGTAAGATTCATTGGAAGAATTATTCTTTTATGAAGGGAGTTCAGAAGTGGGACCAATAGTTGGAAGAACAGAGAGATGTGGGAAAGGAACTTGGCTGACTAACCGAGCCATGACTAAATAGAAGTCATATTTGTCAAGTTTGGTCCAAACGTGGCGAAATGTTCATCAAAACCAAGTGCAAGCTCCTTATTTGGCTTGATCTTGTATGGCTTGTCAAAGAGGACACAGATGACAGATCCCAAGTAGCACATAAAAGATTAATTCTAAATTATGTTGCACCTTGTATGAAACAGGCTTTTCAGGATTAGCCAGGACTAGTTTTGCAGCTATTCAAGCCCAAGTGCCCTATATCTAAATCAGTTCTCATTCTGTGCTTGTCGAAAATGTGCTTACAGTTCAATAAAGGGGGCTAGACTTGATAGATGGTCAATTTAGCAAGGGGTCCCTTCCCATAAAGAGAGCAATGTTGTCTTCATAGTCAAGCTCATTGATCAGCATGTAATCAACATTTCTATTGGAGCCAAGGACTGGTACTGACTGAGGGTCTGGGATTGGCTTAGGTTAGTTATGAGTGCTCTTTGCTGGTACCCTAGGGTGCATTTAGAACCCCATCCTAGGGTTTAATAGATCCTAGAATAGGGTTTGGTAATAAATCTATGTTCTATAAAAGGCCTTGAGTATAGTAAACTGGGTAGTACTCAGACTGTATTGACTCTATCTGTGTATAGTGATGTGATTGTAAGTAAGAGTGCTGTGAAGAACAGTAGAAAAACAGTAAAGATGACAATTGCCACAGACATGCAAGCTTACCATCTAGGACAGAGAACAGCACACAGCTTACATGGCATGTGAGAATTGCTACAGATACCAGCCCGCCGTCCTGGAAGGAGAGCAGCACACATGTCTGCATAGGACATGACATTGATCATGGATATGTATCACAAGCTCTCCTTCCTGGAAGGAGAGCAACACACATGTCTACATAGGACATGACATTGATCATGGACATGTACCACAAGCTCTCCTTCCTGGAAGGAGAGCAGCACACATGTCTGCATAGGACATAACATTGATCACGGACATGTACCACAGGCTCTCCTTCCTGGAAGGAGAGCAGCACACATGTCTACATAGGACATGACACTAATCATGGACATGCAGTGCAAGCTCTCCTTCCTGGAAGGAGAGGAGTATACATGTCTGTATAGGACATGATACTGATCATGGACATGCAATGCGAGCTCTCCTTCCTGGAAGGAGAGCAGCACACATGTCTGCATAGGACATGACAATGATCACAGATATGTAATGCGAGCTCTCCTTCCTGGACGGAGAGCACACATCCGTGGGGATTGTCACGTGCCATGCTTGATATGTGTGCTGCCCTCCGTCCAGGACGGCGGGCTGGCATGTCTGTGGGGATTGTCACGTGCCATGCTTGATGTGTGTGCTACCCTCCGTCCAGGATGGCGGGCTGGCATGTCCGTGGGGATTGTCACGTGCCATGCTTGATGTGTGTGCTGCCCTCCGTCCAGGACGGCGGGCTGGCATGTCCGTGGGGATTGTCACGTGCCATGCTTGATGTGTGTGCTACCCTCCGTCCAGGACGGCGGGCTAGCATGTCTGTGATGATTGTCACATGCCATGCTTGATATGTGCTGCTCTCTGTCAAGGGTGTAAGGGAGAATGTGAGTCCAGAATAGCCAGAAAGTGACAAGTTGCACAATATATTACTTGAAACAATGTGAAAGATTTGTATTCCATGTACCCATAATAAAAAAAATACATAAGACCACTCGGAACATGTACAAGTCCAGTGAGAGAATGATTTGTCTATCATAGAACAGCGACCAGCATGTGATGATTGCACAACATGGGAAGATCCACATGGGAAAGAGACTGAAAGTTCATCACAAACTTGGTGATATTGTGCGATTAAACCAATAAATAGCTTCTTTGCAGATACCATCATTTGCCACCGAGAGGCATTGAACTGGTTCCTGGGAAACTAAACTAATGGTGTAATCTAACACAGAATACATTACAGTGTTGCCCACATTGATTTGTCAATCACAACATGCTTGGCACCTGTAAAGGAGTAAACACAACTGTGCTCTCCTAGATGAAAAGTAAAGTAAAGTAAAGTTTAAGGGGAAGGGCCAGGGGTTGAGTGGTGCTAATAGGGAGATGCAAGTACAGTTGACTCTCACTTAAGGAATAGGGGTTTAAAGTGATACTCTCTCATAGTGTATACCTTTTGAGATTTCCTGGCTCAGAATGTGGGACTTCACTGCATAACAAATACCCTCAATAGGGATTTCTCAATGCCATAACTGATACTACCTTCAGAATGATGCTAAATTAGGCAACTGTATTATATAATTTTCCTCAATTGGCCTGCATCACAACATGTACAAAGGCAAGTGACTCAAAGTCTGTTCCTGTCTCATCATTATTGGTGACTCAGACCCCACTGCCGAGTCTGAAAGCCTTCTCAAAAGTGCTCTAGACAATTTTGAGGCGACAGGTATCCTTCAGCTCTCGCACCAGATGAGTGTTTCTGAGGTCCTCAACTTGGACATAGATGACAACAGTTTTGACATGATGGATAAGGATATCTATCAGTCCATTATGGATGCACGCATGGCATGGGAAAAGAGTGAGACTGACAAACAGGATTGCAGTGTCACAAATGTCAACCTGAAGCCATGTCCTCTTGAGTGTATAATTATATTAAATATTAATAAATTTTTCAAATTTGTTTTCAAATTATATATAATAACTCAAATATATATACATCATGGAAGTGCTGCAAGATATTGTCGACGAGCTTGATGATGATTTTGGATGGGAGTTTGAACAACTTGAGTCACCAGGATGCCGGTCATTGCGGAATGCAGTGAACGGTAACGTTACTGATCATTTCACACGTACATAGCCTAAGTTATATTATTCTATATATTGTCTCTACTAATACTACTCAGAAAACTCGACTGCTTTGTCTCGGCAAGCCGACCTCTCAGGAAATGTATACTCTCTCATAGTGTATACCCTTGGGCATGTCCCGAGGGGTATCGCTTGTGTGAGAGTCGACTGTACTCGCATGGAAGCACAAACAGGAACGTGTTGCCGCGTTCCTGTTTTGTGTTAGGTTAGGTTAGTTTAATCCAAACCAACTAGGCCAGTGTGTCTAGGATGAGTGAAATAGAGCAACAGGTTAAGGGAACCACCCTTTACCTCCCTGTTTCGTTAGGTACTCATCAGGCTCTATTCTTGATAGTATGTTTGAACATATAGACTCACGGGGGTTTATATACCTTTAGACCCGTGATTTCGGCAACTTGCGGGATAAGCTGATTTAAGGAGCTTTTTGCATGTGGGTTTTGGTTACAATAAGGTTCTGTTCTGCATTTTGATTGATATATGTACATATATTCCATGTGCTGATTTGTGCAACCATGTACAAAAGTTTACTAGCTGAATGTGTACAAACCAGGCACTGTCCTCTTTGTGCATGCCAGATGGGACATTGGTAAACCATCTATTGTGTACAAACAGTGCACTGCCTTCTTTTTGCATTCAATGTGTACAAACCAGGCAATACCATTTGTGTACATGATAAATGGCACATTGCCATCAACAGTTGATAACATATTTAATGTCGATGGGAAAACCATCCATTGTGTACAAACTAGGCACCGCCTTCTTTGTGCATGCCAGATAGTCCAGGTGCAAAACCATTCATTGTGGATATATAATTGCTATCTACAGTTTATTGTATAACATATTTAATGTTGACAGGAAAACCATCCATTGTGTACAAACCAGGCACTGCCTTCTTTGTGCATTCCAGAGGGGCCAGACAGGAAACCATTCAATGTGTACAAATCAGGTGCTATCCTTTTTGTGCATGATCCTATTGCTTATTCTCCAGATGGAAACCACATTGCCTCTGGCTCTTCTGATGGCACCATCGTGATCTGGAATGCAAGCACTGGCAAATGTGTAGCAGGTCCATTTCAGGGACACACCAGCCCAGTTGCTTCCATCACATATTCTGTTCCCCTCTACACCTCTCAACTCACAAAGCCCGTCTTCCACGACAACCTCATACTTACGGCTACCAGCAATAACGTGCTTGCCGCTCTCAACGCTACCGATGGGCGCATAGGTCTGCTTGGTTTCGTTCTCCCTGTCCAACACAGTAACCCCGGTTCTTGCAGTCTGGCGAAGCATACATGATGCCCAAGATGCCATCATGGGATTCAAAGTGCACGACGACAGTGCGTTTTATTTCATGTCGGTGTGCGCGCTCTCGCTGATGATACCTCAGGCATATATGCGCTCTCCGGGCCCGCTGGGTCCAGTCTGCGCGTCTACGATATATCGACAGGCGACCTTGTGCGTGAAACCCGGCTGCACCCTCCCACCAAGGCCAAAGCGAACGACCAACCCACGCTTGGTATCGCGTTGGCTCAGAGTGGGGACCACGCAGTCGTGCTCACGAACGGGGATACGGTGCGATGCATCCATTCCCGTACTGGAGACATGGCATGGCAATGGCAGTCAGAAGACCAAGGGTGAGTCAAGACGTGCATATAACCGCGCGCTCACATCGAGCTTTCCTAGTTCCCTCATCATGTACACTCAGATCTACGCCAATACCCCCGCCTCAACGCTGTACGTCGCAGGCTTCGCGAAATCCGTCGCATCGTACACGCTACACGTCACGACGCTCGATTTAACTACGGGGGAAGTTATTTCCACTGTGAACATACCAGCAAGCATAGCCAATACCTTGACGGATTTCCTCTTGCTCGGCCCTTCTAAAGCCTCTACGACGAGTACGCGCTCCGATGCTAACGCTAATGATTTTGGGCCCGCTCTGGTTTGGCTTTCACCATCGGCCACATCAAAAGATGCACCTCTATCTCTTTTCTCGGCTGCACTTTCTCCTTCTCTCAAAGGCAAAGTTCAGACCGTTCCTAACACGTCGTACAAACGCATACGAGACGTCGACCTTTTGGGACATGGTTTGTTTATGGCTCTCCGGGACGACGGTGTTGCAGAACTTCTGGGTTATGAAGCGCGCGGTTCGGCAATTGGTCGGGTATGGGACTTTGGGGATGTGGTACGTCGCATTTGGTTGATGAGAGTTGGGCGAAGAATTACTTACTGAGCGAAACACATATAGACACCATCCGCGTCTATCCCAGAGTCACACTTTTTTGCGACGCTGAACCAGAACGGGAACCCGTGTATAGGCAAGGTGGCTTGGTCCAACATTCATAACGCACGTGCTTCGTTTTATTGAACACGTTCGAGAAGGACAAATCAAATTGTAGCAAGCGATTCATGAAACATTCGAAGCAAATTTGATCGGGGGAACTGGCCAAAGGACAGCCTTCCCAGTCCCCTTTGATACCTATGAACACGGCACTATCAAACACGTATGGGTCTTGGGTTCGTTCTTATTCCCTGCCAATCTCACTTTTATTTAGGTCGCGTTCTCTCCCTCTTCCCCTACACCCACGTCGATCAACGAGACCACCCACAAACTCTTTATTGTAACTTCAACAGGATCTCTGCAGTTGTGGGACCACGATGTGCTTCAGTGGGTACGCGAGGAGGCTCTTGCTACTGTGCAAACCGCTACCGTTATCGAGCTGCCACCTACAAGAGAGGAGGTTTTAGGCGGTGTAGGAGCTGGTGGTACGAGGGAAAGCTTTTGGAACAAAATTGTACGACAGGTTAAGGATATTAAGGTGCGATTACTTCTAGCTAGATCACTGATCATTGTACTAACTCATCTTTTCAGAACCCACCCCACTACATCGTTCATTTTGTGACACGATTTGTAACCGGGTCATACGCGTCTCCATCTTCTCCAATATCATTGGCTTCATCTGTCCCTTCCACATTCACGATACCCCACTTCGTCCCTCCGCATTTTCCTGATGCTCTTGCAGCTCTCCGTGATACCTTTTCTTTCCGTCAGCTACTTATTACTTCGACGGCACATGGGAAGATCTTTGCATTGGATACCTCAACTGGTGCGATTGTGTGGAGTCGAATCCTTGGGCTTGGGTGGGCAAGGCAGGTCGGTGGGAGGATCGTGCCCGTGAAGGCAGTCGTGGTCCGCAGTGTTGAGACAGGAACGGAAGAGTGTGTTCCTGAAGCTCGAAAAGAGATAGCATTGATCACCCAGAGAGTCGCTGATGATGTTCGTATTTCTTTCTATGGGTTTGGGTCCTGCATCTGGTTGATTGACGGACACTCTAGATAGACATTGGTGGACACTGTTGTTTTCCACTTTGACCCTCTCACGGGAGAGGACATCAAGACCGTCACATCAACTGACGGGGAAATCGAAAGTGCTCGTATCAATGTCAAAGGTGCGAACGGCAGATGGCTCAGCCCCTTGGAAGGCGTGGATGCGATTGCCGGACCATTGATAGATGTATTCGTTGTCCCTGATAGCAAGGATACGATTGGGACGCTGGATGAATTCCTACAGGTCAGTCCCAGACGTGTTACTATAGTAATGTATTCGTCTAAACCCGCCCCCCAGGTCCGACTTTACCCTGATACCCCTGACACACATGCCTCCCTAACAGAGTTGGCCCCGAAAATCCACCTTGCATTGCGAGCTGGCACACAAGTCCTTGGTCACGAGCTGGGTTTGAATGATGAGCTATCATTCTTCCACGTTGCCTTCCCAACATGGGGTGTTTCCTTTGGCGAAGAGGAAGAAGTGACCTCGATTATCAGGAGCTCCCACAAGCACCGCGACGTGGCGAGCGTTGGGAGGGTGAAGGGAGATCGGACCACGTTGTACAAATATCTAAACTCCCACCTGATTGTGGTGATATCTGCTCCGTCGCGCGGTTCCTCGTCATCTTGTGGTCTACACGTGGTCGATACTGTGAAGGGCACGGTATTGTACCATGTCTCGTTGCCCGCCGTCGATGAGAAATGCGACATCAAAGCCGTCCTGGATGAAAATTGGCTGGTGTATTCGTATTATGATGACAGCAACGAAGTCGGTGGTGCCAAGGGTTATCGTGTTGTCTCGGTGGAGATGTATGAGGGGTATGGACCGGACCAGAAGATTTCGAGGTGCGTGCATCTTGATGTCCGATACGCTGAGAGACCTACATGTTGCGAACAGTTCGGACATCACCTCGTATTCGAACAAGACCATCGAGTTCTCAGTATATGAACAAGCTTTCGCAATGCCACATCGCGTTACTGCTATTGCGACGACGTCGACGAAATTCGGAGTATCGACCAAGGATATTATAGGTAGGCCGTGATCCTTTAAGAGGGATCTCCACCTCGTGTCTCATTCGCGCAGCATCAAGTCACAAAAACAGCATTCATTCCATTCCACGACGTCTGTTAAACCCGCGCCGACCGAACAGAAAACCAACCAGCGAATAAACGGAGGAAATGCTCGTGCAGTACGACCTAGTACTGCCGGACGATGGGCGGCTTGTGTTGTCCCACTATTATGAGGTTTGTTTGTCAACCGTTATATTCAATCGCGCCCGGTCCTCCTGGGCACGCCTGACCTTCTCCTCCAGGACCTTTCGATCAGCACCCAACTCAGCTCTCAGAGCTTCGTCACGTTCCTGTGCAGCCTCCTCCATCTCCCTCTTCAGGTCCGCTAGCTCCTCGGCATGCTTCTTCATCAACTCCTCGATGTCTTTGTTGATAATACGACCAGCGTCCATGTCTCCTAATGTCTTTCCGATGACACCTGGTCTTGGAGCTGAGTGCTGACCGCTCTGAGATGGACCAGCTCGGCCATAATTGCCTGCGCAGACTGGGCGTTGTTAGAGTGGCAGCGCATCTGGGCTCCAGACGCGAGGAGGGATTGGATGGCGCCTTTCTTTAGGTGTTCCTCTTGCTCGAGGCCCTCCTGCTCGGTGACGCGACCCCAGTTCGTACTGGCGATACGAACGTTACAAAGGCTCTTCTCTCCGCACAGAGCCCGGAACATTTGGAGGTTCTTCCTGGCAAGACCCCCCACGCGAGGGTCAGAGATGTGGTGCATGTAGATGATTCCATTCAACTTCTTCCCCTCCCTACAGATTTCTGTTCGTCACAAGGCAGGAAACACATACACAATCAAATGCACTTACTCTTTCTCTGGCTGCAGGAAGTCTATGATCTTCTGTAGGATATCAGTGTCCATAACTCCATCCCGAGAATCGTCGAAGCCGGGGGTATCGATTAGTATGACGGAACGGCCAGTTTCCGCATCTGTGTAATGGGCGGTCTGGACTTCGGATGTCTCGGATTCGGGGCGGTGGCCGATATGGATCTTAGCATCGTTGGTGAGATGTTGGATAAACTACAGTGGAACATTAGTCGAGATTAGGCAAAGCTGCGAAACGCATACAGTGAATTTTCCTAGGATTGGGAGAAGGGCGTGAGCTTGGATGGGCCATGCATGTACGTCGTAACGAAGCATACGTACCGGTGCCAGTTGCACCATGACTCTGTAGTCTTTCATTAGTCCGACAGGCACTTCAAACGGTCAAGGGTTCAAGTACATATGCAACTTCGACATGACTATCCTGTGACATGACTAGAGGATAAAAGAGAATGATATGTAGTACTAAGAATGAGGGCGAAGCTGGTCGTACTGCCAGTGACCTTTCTCCGCTCCTTTATCTCACCCAAAAGCACTTGTAGACGTCATCGTCCAGATGGCCTTGCAGCACCAGGCACCCCAAACATGGAATTGCTGAAATGGACCAAGGTTTTTCGGAGCGTGCAGTAGGGTTCGTCAGATCGGGCTGGAGTGTAGACGGACCATGTTCGCGTTCCCTTGAACTTATTGAGTCGTTCTAATCCGTCGAAGTGAGGTCAGGGTAAGGAATTCAACTTCAAAAAGGGAACACATCACCAGAAGTGCGCATGCAGGGCCTCACTCGATCTCCACGTGATGCTGACCGCAGTTTTTGGACTATCAATGTGATAAGGTCCACTTGGAAGGACGACTGACCTCACGCCCTTTGCTCACCATCTTGTCACGTCACTGACACTAGTGTGACGCTTTGCATCGATTCTGTGATCCCATTTCTGTATTCAAGCGTCAAGCTCCAAGTGAGAGGGGAAACAAAACTGGGTCGTGTTAATAACTCATACTACGAACAGGCGTGAGTGAGCGCACGCAAAAAGAATAAAACAGAAGCCACTTTCTTTGCGCTGCCACAGTTACGCAGCTCGTGTCCCTCGCTTCCAGGCTTTGCTGGCTGATCACAACCTCAAGTCGAGGTCACCGCGTCTTCAGGGCTTGAGCGCTCAGGTTCCTCCCCGAAACGTTCATGTATCCATGAGGACTCATCAATGATGTTGTGTTCATGCAATGGAAGCCAAGTAATCGACCCAATAAGATCATTGGTCGATAACTAACCACAAGGGGCTGCCACGGTTACTCTGGATGGTAGTCATGAGCACTAGAAGCAGCGGTATGGACGTGGGTGTAAGGTACACTGACTCATATAACGACGCCTAGAACGGTCCGAGTTGGCATGGCTGAATGGGCGCTACATCAATAACAAACGCACTGCTTGAAGTTCCATACCTTCTAGTGAGCCGATCCTGGTAGAATCTTGCAAGAAAGCAGGGTACCGTTGTTTTGGGTGCTTATGTAATCAACTTAAAGCGTACATTGCAAGACAATGGTTCAGTCTTTCCTGCAAAATGGCCTAACAGTAACTACCCTGCTTTCTTGCAAGATTCTACCAGGATCGGCTCATGTTATTAGGTAACTTCTCTCTTTGAACTCGGTCCCACGCTGTCCGTAACTAGTACTGTTTCTTCCGCCTCGACGTACTTCAAAAGATTGACCTTGATACATAGCACGGGGTACTATACTGCCTGAAATCGAAGAGACACTGCATTCTTTGACTCAGCTGCGATACTGTTCGTGTTGACACTTGTCTACTCATCCTACCAAGAAACCTTCTGGCGACCATACAACATGGAATGGTGCAGGTCCTCCCCCTCCCCAAACCTCTATGTCTCGGAGTGTTCCAAACAAGCCGTCTGCACTTACCATGCGTTCGCGAGGTGGGGTATGCGTCATCGCCCTCCTCTGTTCTCTGCTCTTCGTCACACCCCGAAGCCGCCCCGTCCCCTTCCGCGAACCGCACAGCAATGCAGTCGACCGCGTGAACCCGTAAGCATTGGCGCCCTTGTTTTTGTTTCTCATGGACTGTCATAGACTGATAGGAAGCGGTGGCGACTTGCCAAATGGCTCGGGAGGGATGATCCCTTCCACCGCGCCGCCATTTGCAATGATGTGCTGGGTTGCGCAAACGAGAGTCAACTATGTATCCGTGATGCTGTACAACTACACGGACACGACCATCCATGGGTTCCAGGGAACGCACCAGCCTGTGATCTGGATGGGGGAAAGTGGGCAGGTTGTAGTGAGCCCTGGCGCCGGGGAGGTTCGACCGAGATTCGAGGATCGGGGTATGGTGTTTAGCCATGAGAGAGAGGTGGTCTCAGCAAGCTACTACAGTGTCGAGCTAGAGGCTACCGAGGGTGGTCAGATAGTTGCTGAACAGAGTGCAAGTGCGTAGCTTTAGGTTGATAGGATTTTGTAGGATGGACTTCGGGTGGACATGGCTGCTGAAATTCCCAACCATAATCTAGGGTTAGAACTGAGACTGAGAGGTAGAGTGGGTTCTACTTATAGAGTGAGTATGAATGGCATCTAATGGCAGAATGGGTATACAATGGCAGAGTGGGTGTAAATGGGGTCCAGTAGCAGAGCAGGGGTTAGCAGAGCAGATGTAAATCAGATCTAATGATAGAGTGAGCATCAATGGGTGGGATTTAGGTTGTCAGTGGAAGAATGTTGTGAATGTTCTGTGGCAGAATGGGTGTGAATGGGGTCCATTGCCAGTGTGAGTGGGAACTGCCTGCTGAGTGGGTATGAATGGGGTCCATTGCCAGAGTGAGTGGGAACTGCCTGCTAAGTGGGTGTGAATGGGGTCCACTGCCAGAGTGAGTGGGGACTGCCTCCTGAGTAGGTGTGAATGGGGTCCACTGCCAGAGTGGGTGTGAATGGGGTCTATTGCCAGAGTGAGTGGGAACTGCTTGCTGAGTCGGTGTGAATGGGGTCCACTGCCAGAGTGAGTGGGAACTGCCTGCTGGGTGGGTGTGAATGGGGTCCATTGCCAGAGTAAGTGGGGACTCCCTCCTGAGTGGGTGTGAATGGGGTCCATTGCCAGAGTGAGTGGGAATTGCCTGCTGAGTGGGTGTAAATGGGGTCCACTGCCAGAGTGGGTGTGCATGGGGTCCATTGCCAGAGTGAGTGGGGACTCCCTCCTAAGTGGGTGTGAATGGGGTCCATTGCCAGAGTGAGTGGGGACTGCCTCCTGAGTGGGTGTGAATGGGGTCCATTGCCAGAGTGAGTGGGAACTGCCTGCTGAGTGGGTGTAAATGGGGCCCACTGCCAGAGTGGGTATGCATGGGGTCCATTGCCAGAGTGAGTGGGGACTGCCTCCTAAGTGGGTGTGAATGGGGTCCATTGCCAGAGTGAGTGGGGACTGCCTCCTGAGTGGGTGTGAATGGGGTCCATTGCCAGAGTGACTGGGAACTGCCTGCTGAGTGGGTGTAAATGGGGTCCACTGCCAGAGTGGGTATGCATGGGGTCCATTGCCAGAGTGAGTGGGGACTCCCTCCTAAGTGGGTGTGAATGGGGTCCATTGCCAGAGTGAGTGGGGACTGCCTCCTGAGTGGGTGTGAATGGGGTCCATTGCCAGAGTGAGTGGGAACTGCCTGCTGAGTGGGTGTAAATGGGGTCCACTGCCAGAGTGGGTGTGCATGGGGTCCATTGCCAGAGTGAGTGGGGACTGCCTCCTAAGTGGGTGTGAATGGGGTCCATTGCCAGAGTGAGTGGGGACTCCCTCCTAAGTGGGTGTGAATGGGGTCCATTGCCAGAGTGAGTGGGGACTGCCTCCTGAGTGGGTGTGAATGGGGTCCATTGCCAGAGTGAGTGGGAACTGCCTGCTGAGTGGGTGTAAATGGGGTCCACTGCCAGAGTGGGTGTGCATGGGGTGCATTGCCAGAGTGAGTGGGGACTCCCTCCTAAGTGGGTGTGAATGGGGTCCATTGCCAGAGTGACTGGGAACTGCCTGCTGAGTGGGTGTAAATGGGGTCCACTGCCAGAGTGGGTATGCATGGGGTCCATTGCCAGAGTGAGTGGGGACTGCCTCCTAAGTGGGTGTGAATGGGGTCCATTGCCAGAGTGAGTGGTGACTGCCTCCTGAGTGGGTGTGAATGGGGTCCATTGCCAGAGTGAGTGGGGACTGCCTCCTGAGTGGGTGTGAATGGGGTCCATTGCCAGAGTGAGTGGGGACTGCCTCCTGAGTGGGTGTGAATGGGGTCCATTGCCAGAGTGAGTGGGAACTGCCTGCTGAGTGGGTGTAAATGGGGTCCACTGCCAGAGTGGGTGTGCATGGGGTCCATTGCCAGAGTGAGTGGGGACTGCCTCCTAAGTGGGTGTGAATGGGGTCCATTGCCAGAGTGAGTGGGGACTGCCTCCTGAGTGGGTGTGCATGGGGTCCATTGCCAGAGTGAGTGGGGACTCCCTCCTGAGTGGGTGTGAATGGGGTCCATTGCCAGAGTGACTGGGAACTGCCTGCTGAGTGGGTGTAAATGGGGTCCACTGCCAGAGTGGGTATGCATGGGGTCCATTGCCAGAGTGAGTGGGGACTGCCTCCTAAGTGGGTGTGAATGGGGTCCATTGCCAGAGTGAGTGGGGACTGCCTCCTGAGTGGGTGTGAATGGGGTCCATTGCCAGAGTAAGTGGGGACTCCCTCCTGAGTGGGTGTGAATGGGGTCCATTGCCAGAGTGGATGTGCATGGGGTCCATTGCCAGAGTGACTGGGAACTGCCTCCTGAGTGGGTGTGAATGGGGTCCATTGCCAGAGTGAGTGGAGATTGCCTCCTGAGTGGGTTGAAGATGGAGCTGGTGTCAACATGTGTGTTCATTACTACAATCATTAAATTCTTGGTTTTTCATCTTACTTATGCTATGTCTTTAATTACTTATGTTTACTTATTTGTTATCAATCTTCCTCTTATCTTTAAGTATATAAATTTTAAATACTTTATCTTGTAATCTTAGGTCTGACTATTGTTTTTCTTGTGGGTTAGTATTGCAGTTACCAATTTCTCATTTTTATCTTTGTACTTATCCCATTCATTTTCTACAAGGTTCAAACCTCTAATCTGCAAATTCAACAAAGCCCTAAAAATAAGGATATACCACATCAGTTGAAGCCGAATATTCCAATCCCTTTGACTAACTTTGACAACTTCTAACATTCTTTTAGTTGACTTTCCCCCTTGACATAACTTTAAAACATATACATATTACAGGTCTTCACAATTTAAATAAATGTGTGATTTATTAATGCGTTGTCTATAATTTCATATTTTTAATACTACAGCTCTATTGTCAAACTTCTGTATGTATGAGTTTTTAAAGAAATGTTGATGATACTATCTAGATATTTTCTATCAAGGAGACAATTAATCTTATAACACATTAGAGTCAAAAATATACTAATTTCAGTAGAAATTACCTACATGGGACACAAGTCTTGTACAATGCAAGTTAGTAAACCTTGTTCTAAATAAACTACAATATATGGTATAAGATGATATATTATATGACAATAATGGCTATCTGTACAATGATTTCACCATGCATGATTTCAAAAATAGCTTCAAGTGTTGTATGAAACAATGTTTTTTGAAAAGTTTAAACCTTCCTGCTTAATTTTGGTGCACAATCAACTGATATTGATCATAAGATACATAAATAAGAAAACATTATATGTTTCAAACAAAATATTTTTACATTTTAAAATGGCAAAGAAATCCAACAATAAAACATCTTGCCTATAATTGTAATGCTTATTATTGCCAATGGTTGTTGAGTTTGTTGTTTTATCCCTATCAAAAACCTATAAAACATGCATTTCTAGACTTATCTGGATTCCTAGATAGTTTATACATTACCAAGTTTGATGTCAAGAAATTATAAGAAATCAACTTGTTCATTGTCACCATGCCCACTTTTGTATTATAAGATCATTGACTTATCATCAAATATCAAATCTAAAACAAGCCAGAAGAATGGCATACAATGAATAAACAAATAGCTCTGAGACATAGATGATATCTAGAAATAACTCATGTATATGAAATATGTCAATCCAAATCATAGATTAATGTCACATGAATTTATATTGAACCAAATGCCATTCACACAAGATGACCCAAATGAGATCAAATTTCTTCAGATATGTATGAACTGATTAACTGAGGAGAAACATTAACAGCTATGCATACTGTAACTCAATTAGAGTAATAATGCACTGCACAATCTACTCCAAAACAAAAAATGAACCTACAGATGGATGTAATGGTCACCATGCAGTATAAACATTGGCACAATGAGTGATAACAACTCTAAAGCTCTCTGTGCTATAGCCAGTAGTGTTTAAAAGTCTGGTCTGGTCTAGTTTTCCATGGTCCAAATAAGGCAACTGGTCCAAGACTGGTCCTAAAATGGTCCTGGACCCTTGCAACCACAACTGGACTGAAAAAACCTGTCCAAAATGGTCTTTTGATTAGTTGCAACCAGTTGTGACTGGTTTTGTGCAAAACCAGTCTTTTGACCCCTTTCCCATGGGAACCAAGATTCACCATAGTAGAATGAAATATACTATGGACTCTTGGCTATCTACTGACCCTTAGATCATAATCTTTGGATTACAGGATCAAACAATATGGCCATATCTGGGATGCATGTCAGTCAGAGGAAATCCTCCAGTCTATATGGGGATTGTGGTGCTTTAACCATGTGAATCCAAGGATAAGATCATTCTTTCCCAGGTTAGTAATTTTGGCATCCACTATTTCCCTGTGACCTTTGTAATTGATCAGGATTTGGGCAGTGTAAGTAATAGAACCGGCTTGGTTCTTGGTTCCATCCACATTAAAGACTTGTATGGGGTGTGGTAGTGCATGACATGGAAGTTTATGTTTAGCAATGTAATCCTTGTGTATGAAGATTACATTAGCTCTACTGTCTAAAAGCGCTTTTGCTCCAACATAACTGATTTGGTTTACTGGGAATACCAATATCAGTAAAGATATTTCTTGTTCAATTGATGTTGATCTAATGAAAGATTCATCAGGTATTGGTTTTGTGACAGAATTAAGCATGGAACTATGATGTTCACTGTGCTCTGCAGAGACACTGTCAACACTTTTGTTATCTTTTGTTTTTGGTTTCAGCAGTTTATCCTTGTGCTTGGGAGGTTTATTGGATAAGTAAGAGAAATCAAAACCTAAAGAAATAGAGTTTTCATAATATTTTGGAAGGGGTTGGCAAACATGAGATCCCAGTATACTCAGTTCACTTTGCCTTTTTCCTTCTTTTCTGATTCATATTTGTCATAATAATATGCCTGGACTTGTTCAGGGTCCATTCCACAAATGGCAGCAAAGGGATCCTCTTTCATAACTTTTGGAGAAAAGGTGGAAGTAGAAGTTTTCTTCTTTTCCTTGCAAGTTGATCAGACTTTCCTTGATTTGGTGCAGTCCTTCTTGTGTCTGCCACTATAGAAGTGGCATTTACTGCATTGGTTCTTTGGCTTGGGACAGTCTGAAACAACCAAACCTTTACAGGCTTAAGTTATTTGCTGGAAGGACAATGAAAGCGAGTCTGTGTGACTAGAGAGGCTTGGGGAAACTCCAGAAGGACAAGACTGGGTCCTTCAGTGAGTTGGGGATGTACTTTTATACTATTCTACTGTTTGTACAAGTGTAAACTAAATCTACAGATATGCTATGCTATGGGACAAGGGTTTGAATGGGTATAGGGTATATGGATCTAGAATACATAGCCATAGAATGTAATTGCATCATAGACATGAGGGAGAATGGTTATGAGGGTAGGCATGAGGTGAGGTAGGCATGAGGTGAGCATGTGTAGAATGGAATGACATACTATGAGTCTGGAGGGTGTCTGAGGGCTTGTATGGTCTAGACTGGTCAAGGGTTTAGTGGTTCTAGGCCATGGCAAGGCCTGGGTTAATGTATTCAATCATATATCACTTTGTATTTGCTAAGTGTTCAGTTCTGGAGTTTCCAAGAGCGTGGGAATTTCGGAAACTCCAGAAACTCGGAAACTCGGAAGGAATGGAATGCTTATAGCAAGCTCAAATACAAAGGGAAAAATATGGAAAAATAGGCGAAAAATAGGGGGATTAGGTTAGTATATTGTGTGATTGTAACACAGTCCTTGGGGTAATGTCCTTGTGCCTTGCAATTGAAGCACTTAGGGGTGTAACCAGACTTCTTTTGTTCTATTGCTTTTATTTCGGACATGTAGAACCATCCATCTTCGCCTTTATGGTAAGCAAAGAATATGTCCATGGCATTAGGGTCCTTTTTAGCCCATGTGCACTCTCTGCAGACAAGATTTATTGATTCCATTAAATTACCTGCCGTGCAAATAGTGGCTAGGTATTTGGTGACTGCTGTATTTCTATCAGCTTCATATGACAGATGAGCTATGTTTGTGTACATCTTGTCATTCAGGTTTTGCCTTTGGCCATCTTTGAAAATTTGGAATATGATACTCCTGGCCATATTTGTCTCAAGGAGACGGTTAGTGTGGGTAGGATCTATTTCAGCTTGGTGCCAGAGATTCTCTCATTTGACAATGTAGTCTTTGACTCTTATCATCCCTTGAGTGAGGTTTTCAAGCTTGGTTCTTGCCCAATCAACCTTATTGTTTTGTCAGAACATCCCTTTGATGTTGACGGTTAGCTACACAAAGGATAGTTTTGTTCCTTGTACTAGCCGTGTTTCTGCACATTGTGATGATTTTGCTCCCTTTAGGCATGAGAGCACTGCAACAACCTTCTGGAAGTTGATGTGAATGGCAAGTTTATTAATTTCTAGCCATTCCTTGATTGAGTACAGTCTAATGTAAGATGGGACTTCTCATCTCCTGTCTGTGCAGATTCTCTGCCTATTTGTCCTGATAGGACCTGCTAATCTCCTTTCTAATTCTGCTGGTGTGATATAATTGTTTGGGTCTCCTAACGATTCTTCTGATGCTGCTCTACTTGGCATAAGTTCCGGGAGCGGGGATGAGACTTCCCTGTTGATAAGGGGTAGGAAAATGGGTGACACTTCTTTTTTGATAAGAGGGGGTTCAGCAATCTCCTGCTTAACCTCTGGTTCCTCTGTTAGATAGTATAAGTTCGGGCTGCTGCTCTGACTATTGGTTTCAGACTCAAATCCAATAAGGGAGACTGTGCTCCAAGAAATTGCTCAAGGAGAGTGTGAAATGTTTCTTCCTGCAAGTAGTGATCCAGGTCGAGATCTCTGCAGCAACTGCTTGAGCCAAGAAAGTGGCATCAATGTAGGCAGGATCTGCCTCTTGATCAAAAAGAATCTCCTCTCCAGTAACCTCAAAGGGTGAAAGAAAGTAGGAGGAGGACACTAGGAGAGTGAGCTCAGTAAAGAGTATGTCGCAACTTTTTTGTGGAGATGAGAATAGATTACCATATATTACCATAAGATCGTACTGCATTATAATGCCTTATGGTGCAAATTGGAGGAAATTAGATAATTTTTTACACTGAAATGCCATCATAATGGACTTATAATGAGCCTTGTAATGCCAAAACGGGGTTGGCAGGACATTTAAGGCAGTCGTAAGGAGTCGTAAGCCGGTGGCATTAACATGGCAGAAAAAAAGTTACAACATACTATCAGCTGCCCTGTGGGGTGCGCTGTCTGCTATTGGGTTATTGAATACCTTGAGTCTTATTCAACAGCTTATTCAAAGTGGACTTTCCTTTCTGTTTTCAAAGTGATGACTTACTCTGGGCATGCTTGTTTATTTGCAGGAGGTGGCTATGATGAGGTCGAGGGACTTGGCAGTAGTGTCAATGGTGAAGAAGATAACAAAGTTCTAATGAAACAACCTAGAACAAAGACTGAACTAGTAGTTGTGAAGTGGTTGAGAGAGATGTTCAATCAAAGAGGTGAAAACTCCAAGAAAACTTTGTTAGAGTCCTCTGGCATTGATTCATGGGGTTTATATACCACATGGATGTCAGAGTTCTAATCTGAGTATGAACTATGCTACGATGCTATTGGACAATAAGAAATGAGTCATAAGAAGAAACATAGTCTTGCACAGGTACATATCTGGCTGGTCGTGAGTCATAAGAAGCATGGCTGTGGGAGAATGCTGTGTTTATATGGCAGCCAATAGAATATGATCCTGTGGACAGCCTTGACATGAGGCATTAGACTTAGAAAAGATTGAAAGTATAATCCATAGAGGGATGAAACATTGAGATCATAACACTAACTAGGTGTGACAACAGACCTCTTCTGTTGTAACACCAGTCCCAAGGTGTGAGTTCACAATGTCATTCTGATTGAGGACAACACAAGTGCTAAGAAGACCTCAATCAACACACCAAGGTTTGTCTTTAGGTGGCTAGGGTGTCTATCCAGGAATTCAAGGATCCATGTGCAGCTAGTAAGGGTGGACATGTGGGATGGAATACATAGAGTTGTAGAGTTGAAGGCTTGCATTGTGATATTGGTGATCAGGGCTAGAACAATTGTTAAAAAGAAAAGGATACAATGACAATGAGTTTGAAGGTGTATGATTGCTCAAATTTCATCTAGATTAAATTGTGCTTTCAGATCAGTGTTGATGTTAATGTCCATGTTTATTTTGTCACAAATGATACTTTGTCATCATGTACAATATCTTGTGCAGGTTGAATTTGAATTTTGGATTTTGAATTGTGAGTCTAAACCAACTCTTAAGCATAATGGTTTTGTGCTTTGTGGGCTTAGCTATCTAAATTACTTAATGGAAGGGTCAAAGTGCCTGAAAGTTATGTAAAGTGAATGTAATATTTGCTGATGTCTGAGAAATGTATGTGCAAGTGTTTCAACCAAGAATTGATGTGCAAGGATCTATACAAGGCCAAGGAAATCACTGAGGCACACTTGCACAAGACAGGTGCTTGGGACAAGTTGAGTGCCAAGCAGAAACAGCTTGTTGAGAAGATGGTGCTCAATGGGAAGCAAGCTGGGTTGACACTTGAGGAGGAGGAGGATAAGGAAAAGCTCAAGCTATTTAAGGATGATCTCTCAGATGCCTGTTTGAAGTTCATGGTATGTATGTAGCTGGGCTCAGTGTGTGCACAAGTAGGTGTTGAATCAGATGTGATTTCACAGCAAAACTTTAACAAGAAGAATGTAAGTTGACCCTGCTACTTATCCATATTGATTATTATAATGCTTCTTGCAAGGTCACATCTCCCCTACATGCAAAGAACCTGATGTTGTCCCAGAGGACATGATCTCTGGATACACCTAGCACACAGAAGGTGGTAAAGTGCTGTACAAAGTCATCTTCAAGACACCTGATATCTTTAGTGTTGTAAGTGTTGCACCAGTAGTCATCAAATCCTAGACATGTTACCACTTTAGCACTTTCCAATTGTCAGTAGTTGTGTTATACCATCACCCTACATCTTCCACATCCACCCTTGTCCCTTCTTCTAATTGTCCAAGTTATCATAAAGCATGCCAAATAATATTGGCACATCAGACACATCAAGCTCTGGGCATTGAAGCAAGAACTGTACAGTACATGGGTAGATGAAATTCAATGGGTAAAAATGTTGTGGAGAGCATGTAGTAGGATGAACATCACAAATGTGTGGGCTGTTGCAGTGAGTCATTCATATTTTCAGACAGATCTAATATGTTCTTGAGTAGCCATAATATGTATGCAACTTGAGGCATTTCATGCACATTTAATTTCTGATCCAGAAGGATTCATATAAATCAATCAACCTTTACTTATATTTCCTTCCAGAGACTTGCAATCTGGTGGAGAACTGTCTCACATATGTTCAGGTCTTTTAAGGAGAGACATTGAATGAGGAGACTCTATCATGATAGGGCTACCTTGTATGTTATCTTGCAATGCAGATACCAGTTGAGCTCTTCTTGTGCCTGAGAGCTCCAACTCCAAGAAAACTTTGTTAGGAGTCCTCTGGCATCGATTCATGGGGTTTATATACTACATGGATGTCAGAGTTCTAATCTGAGTATGAACTATACAGTGCAATGCTATTAGATGATAAGAGAATGAGCCATAGATAAGAAACATAGCCTTGCACAGATATCTGGTGGGTTGTGAGTCATGATGAGTAACATGTGAATACACATGTAGGAGTCGAGTCATAAGAAGCATGACTGTAGGAGAATGCTGTGTTTATGCGGCAGCCAATAGGATATGATCTGTGGATAGCCTTAACATGAGGCATTAGACTTAGAAAAGATTGAAGCATGATCCATAGAAGGGTAAAACATTGAGCTTGTAACAGCTACAAATTGGTCTCTGGTATGGTCTGATGAGACCAAAATCAATTGTATTGGGTCAGATGGCAGGAAATGGGCTTGGAAAAAGGCAGGAGAGGGCCTTAGTGATAGGATTGTGCAGGGTACAGTCAAGTTTGGGGAAGGTTCAGTGATGATATAGGGTTGTATGAGTTGGGAAGGGGTTGAAATGGCTTGCAAGATTGATGGTAAGATGGATGCTACCCTCTATGTGTAGATTTTAGAGTATGATCTCTAACAAACCCTGGGGGATTTTGGATTTTTTCCAGAGAACATTATCTTTCAACAAGATAATGATCCCAAACATACCAGTAGGAAGGCCAAGGAGTAATTTGAGGAGCATGGATTTGAGTCATGGTATGGCCCTGCTTCGCCCCCAGATCTTAATCCCATAGAACATCTATGGTTCATCCTTAAAATTTGGGAGAGGAATTCAAGCAGAGTGGTATCAGATTGGGGCAGAGGAGTGTCAAAGGTTGATTGAGAGTATGCCCAGGAGGGTTCAGGAGGTTATCAAGGCCAAAGGAAGGTATACTTGTACTAATTACCATACCCATGATATCAGCAACCAAATTGTTGCAATGACTAGAGTAACTTAAAATGGCAGTATCTTCGCAGCCACTGGGCCAACTCACATGACCCAGAGACCAATTTGTAGCCAAGAATTTGTATGTTATTTGGTCTCACCAGAGCTAAGTGAAATTCTCATGAGTGTCTGTGGTGTGCTACACACACCATATTAGCGTCAAACATTGCAACAGTTTTGTTGCTCACTGAATTGCATGATAAGGTGTGAGTCAATAAGAGTCATAGATAAGGGCATAGCCTTGCACTGCTGGTGATGAGTCAGTGATAAGAGAAATGAATGATAAGAGGACATGAGGTGATGAATACTGTGTTTATGTGATAGCCAATTGGATATGATCCTTTGGACAGCCTTGGCATGAGGTATGATATGCTGTAATAGCATTAGAAAGGGTTGAAACATCAAGATTATAACACTACCCCCTGTCTGTGATTAGACTCCAGATGATCTAAGGTTTCATAATTGAGATGATGGAGACTATTCTTATTTTTGGTTATGGTTTTATCGTCATAATGTTGGAATATGGAGTTGAATTCAGTGTGGATAACTTTTAATCTCTATGGTGCTTCAGGGTGTGCCTTGTGAAAGTTGGCAATAAGTTCCTGAGTGTTTGTAAAATTCTTTAGTAGTTGCCATGTGTGTTTATCTTCTTCATAACCCTTTCAGTGTATGAGATATCCAAGGTGGCGACCCTTCATTCTGGAGTCAACAATGTATTCCACTTCAAATTCTTCTTCTTTGTCATCTCTGATTATGATAGAACATGGTTTGTAAACTGGCTGATCAGGTAGATGTTCCTTATAAAGTTTGACCTGAGAAATGTTTACAACTGGATGAATGTGCATAGTGCATGGGAGTCAAGGTTTAATAGCATTTGGGCCATGCATAGAGATTATGTCATAGGGTCCAATTCACTTGTCTATGAATTTGGGGTGTTGTTTTATTTTAAGGTTTGCAGTGGAGAGCCGACTTTT